>QUSF01000060.1:1327140-1470588 GCA_003676055.1 Chloebia gouldiae
GATGGATGGATGGATGGATGGATGGATGGATGGATGGATGGATGGATCAATCAGAGACTGGCTGTGGCTGCCAGACTGGTCACGGGCCACTCATGAACAGAACTTCCAGGTGATTTTGTGGAGGCATCTTATACGATACTGACAGACCCAAGCGCATCTCAGCCTAGACAGATTTTAGGACTAAGACCTGAAACATCAGTATCAGAGGAATGCTTTTGCCTGAATACTTCATGTGATAAGATTTCCACTATTTGCTTGGGAAATTACAATTTTTTTATGTTTATGTTCCTATGTTACCCTAAATCTGCACTATCTTTATTTATCATCAACCTCACTAATTTTAACTGTCAGAGAATGAAAGCATCTGAATTAAAAGATAATGATGCATGAAAATCAGTAACTCCAAAGTTACAAAAGTAGTTAAAATGACTACACCATGTTTAAGCAGATAATCATGCCTCAGGCCCACCCTTGCAAAACATTTATTTCTGGATGTGAATCACTGCCTGCCCAAAGCTCTACCCAAGACATGATGAGCTGGCGAGGATGTGCAGCCCTGGCTCCGAGCTGGCTGGGACGTGCGTGTGCCCCGACCACAGACCCGCACGGGCTGAGTCATGCACCAAGCACCACAGAGGGAACAGCACTCCCAGCCACATACAAAGCCAAACGATGTTTGTGTACACACAGGATGGCTCCAATTTTGATGACTCCAAGGATCAGCCTCATGCTGCCTTTCTCATTGTGATCCATCATGTTCTCCAGCCCATCAGGACTGCCTGCTTTCACATCCAAATAACACCATACTGAAACTGCTAAAATAATTGAAAAGCATGTAACAGTCTTTGCTGATACTCGGCAAAAGATGTGGCAAGTCATTTGGAAAGCATAAAATATTTTTCTTAACCCAGCCCCTCAAGTTTTTCCATTGTTATTGCAGATACTTCTTGTGCAATCTTTTCACTCAAAGTTTCTTCTTTTATTAGCCTTAACCAGGTACAAAACCATACCTAAAATCATGCACGACACAAACATCCCATCATTTAAAATCAGGGGCATCAGTGTGTCTCAGATTAACCAGGAAGGTTCCCACAGGTTCAGACCACTGCAACAAAAACAACAAAAACTATAGAGTATTTTTGAGCTGGTTGTTGTTTTGGTTTTTTTTTTCCAGATAGGAAAAATTTGCTCTGTTTCATCTTCTTTTAGGCCTTATCTGTCAGCCCTGTAGCCTGCAAAGTTGCAGCCAATTAGATCACGGCTTGTTTGCTATCTGTGTCAAAGTAAGTTATACAAAACCACAAAAATAAGGTTTGGTTCTTATCCTGATACTGTCTCATTAACTACAACGTTGCACAATTGTATCAGAAATATCTGACCCTTAGCTATAATAATTGACCAGGATGATGTCATCTGAACTGTCACCTTAGCTATAGGAGGTACTATGCAAATAATCTTGATAACAAAATGCCAGCCTTTGAAGGTTGACATCAGGGTCTTAGTTTCTTGTGTACAGATGAAAGATCGAGGCTGCACCTCTTCATAACAACCCTGGGGTTTTAACCCTTTGAACTTATTTTTAGTTAGTTTTTTTTTTTTTTCCCAAAAAAAAAAAAAAGGATTTAGCATGAGAAGTGTTTATATGCTGTTGCATCCTAGTAGTAATTTGAGGGGAGGGTCAGTGCAAGATCATTCACCTTTAGCTTGCACATAGAAGGTTTTTGAAAGGTCATACTTTGGACTTTGCAAGATTTTGCCTAACTGTACTTTAGGTCTGCCACATTTTTTTCCTAACTTCTGTTCCTCTCTCTCTTTCCCTCTCCTTCTTCCATTTGTAATTCCAGCAAGTGTTTCCTACTCCTCATGTCAGCTGTAGGAAAGGGAAATTTAGCTCAGATGCAGTGCCCACCAGTTAGTTTTAGGGTGTTAATAATTTTGTGTCCTCTGTACCACACTAAAACCAAATTATTGTCATCTGGTTCAGGATTTGTGTATTAGCACGGAAAGGTTAAGTATTTTCACAGTTATTATCTATAACTCCATCATGGATACACTTAAATGTCTAATTTTAGCAAACCATGCTGTTGTTCCACCTGCTTCACTATATTCACACGGGATGTTGTGAAATCTGACAGCGCCTTTTCATCTAAATTGTCTTCTCACTTGTGTTGGCCATCAGAAAGCAGAAGTTGCACTTTCCCCTGCATCTCGTCCTTGTCCGATGTCTTATTGTTTTTCCTCCTTGGGTCACCTACCAGTCTAATGCTTCTGCCAAGATCTGCTTCTTAACATGTTGAATCTGCAATTATTTCTTGTGGGTTTTTTACTTTTTTTTTCTCTCTGTCAACTTCTGTTTTTTTTCTAGCCTGCTCAGCAGACTAAAGCTGCAATCCCATCACTCCAATTATTATCTGTCTCTATCCCTTTATTGTTTAAAGAAAAAAAATGAAAAAGAAAATATTTTACAGTTCAAAGTCTCTTGAACTTGTATTAGCATTAGTTTTGGAAGTCTTGAGTTTCCACAACATTTTGAAATGGAAGGGTGGTGCAGCTAGGAAGAAAAAAACAACAACAACAAAAAAAACCACCAAAAAAAAAAACCTAGCCTAGAGAAGATTTGCCTAAAGTGTAGGGTTAAAAAAACCCAAGTCAGAAAGCTTAAAAAAACCCAAAACAAAGCAACCGCACAACATTTTCTTACTACTAATCTTATTTCTGTTTCTCTCCCACTCCCAATTGCTCTGCGAATTTGTAATTCACTGCTTCCAAAGGTTCTTCAAACTTGTTCTACTGGTTTTCAGAAGCAGATAGACTTGTTTTTCTAAGCTCTTCAGTACACCAACTGAATTTATTTATTTTTTCATTTCACTCCTGCAAAGAACCCCAGGATGCTCCTTGAAGGGCCCTAAATCAATCACTCTGTTGTATCCTATGGATACATTCAGTGTGTACTCCACAATGCTGTAATTACCTGTGTACAAAACCATACAGAACCGTGCTAAAATGAAGGCACTGTTTAGCAACCATAAAGACCTTGATACTTGATGGAAAAGTGCCTTATCATAACTAATGCAGCCAGATGCAAGGGGAGCAACTTTTCATGAAAATCCTTCCCTTGCTCTATCATAGACGAAATAAAGGACAGCGGTTGCTTTGTCGTCATGGGTGGAAGTCGCTTCATAAGGGCCTCCTGAAGGGGTCCTGGAGCAAGATCCACCCCGTTTTCTTCCATATCAGAATTATCCTGGAGGACATTCTACCCTGGTTTCTTCCATATTAAGGTCCCTGGTTTCAAGGGTTTGTAGGGATCCACAAACTGTAAAGCTCAAGGGTCGCTTTAACGTGGTCTAAGGGAAGAATGTAGGATGCCCCTTGGAGCTCTCAGTGTCTTGGAAACATGATGTTGGATTTGTGTATTCCCACAAGCAAGGTGGAGAAGGTGGAAAAGGTTCAGAGTTGTTGCTACGATCTGGGGAGGCTGTCAGGGTAATTAATGGGAGCTCTGTCTGAAACGGGCCAGTCCGGGACACAAGGAAATAAGACAGCGAGAAGACAAAGCTCTGAGGTCCGAGCTCGGTTCAGAAAGACGACTCAAGCAAGGCGTGAACGCGGGGCCCCGTGCCTCCAGCCAGGACCTTTTCCGCCCAAGTTGGCGGCCGCGGAGCGGGGCCGGGATACGCGGCGGGCCCGCGGCGGGAGGCGCGGCCGCCCCCTGCAGGGCTGCGCCGGGAGGCGCCCCGGGAGCGGGCGGGACGGAGGCGGCCCCGAGGCCGGGACAAAGCCCGGGGCGGCGGCGAGGGGCACCGCCCGTCTCCCTCCGCTCTACTTCGCCCCAGATGTCCCCGCCGCCGGAGGGTAGGGGACGGGCCGAGGCGGGGCCGGGGCGGGCGGAGCGGGGAACGAGGGAGGCGCCGAGCAGGGAGAGCACCGGGCGGGCTGAGGCAGCCGCGGAGCGGGGTGGCCGCGGCCCTGGCACGGCGGCGCCCGGGGGCGGGAGCCCGGGGGCCGGGCGGAGGAAGGGGAGGGGCGCGGGCAGTGCCGAGAGGAGCCGTCTGGAGGAGCCGCCGCGCCGAGGCGGCGACGGAGGTGAGCGGGCGGCGGGAGGAGGCCCCTGCCCGGGCGGGGCTGACACCGGCCCCGGGGCTGGGGGGTCCCCTCCGGGCGCGGAGCGGGTGCCCGTGCGGAGCCGGGTGTGTGCGCGGTGGAGGGCGGCGGGCACGGGGCGTGCGGGGGACAGAGGCAGCGGAAGGGCTGGGGCGCTCCCCAGCCGCTCGGGGGTTTCCCCGCAGGGAGGTGGTCGCGCTGCCAGGCGGCTCCGAGCCGTGCCCGGGCGGGCAGGGCGCGGGGCTGCAGCCGGGCCGGGCTCAGACGTGGCTCGGGGTGCGGCGCGCCGGGCGCGGGGCGGTGGCGCGGGGTGTCACGCTGTGACCCCGGAGCTGCTGGGCGCCGCTGCCGCGAACAAAGAAGCGTGCGGGGAGCCGCGCTGCCCTGCAACACAAACTCCCGAAACGCCCGCAGCCGGCGGGAGGAACATGGGCTGAGGAGAGGGTTCGGTGATGAAGCCTCGCTAGGAGGAATGTTTCTAGGATGGAAGGATATATTCGGTTCTCCTCGGGAGGAAATGCAAGACTTGCTGTGGTTTTGAGGCCACTGTCATATCTGCTCATTGTGTATTGTTGGGGATTTTTTTTTTCTTATGTGGCTAATTTTCTTTAATTTTCTTTAAATCGTGTCTCTTGATTAATTCAACAGTATTAGGAAGAGTAAGGAATAAGAGCCCTTGACTTTGGTCTTTGTTGTTTGCGTTTGCAGCTGACTGAATTATGACTTGCATGTAGGGTTAAAAGTGCTGTCTCCTTTATTTCAGAGCTCTAGGGGAAGATCTTGTCTCTTCTGACATCTTGCGATTGAGATACCTGAGAACAGGTTCAGTAAGAATCAAGTTCCTGAAGAAGACACTATGAATGTATTGAAATAAGAAGCTGTAAACATTTTTTTCCCCCAGTCGCTTGTACTGTATAAGAAACCGTAATGTGAAGCACTTCTCAGACACTCTCCCAGATGTATCAAGTCTGCAAAGCTTACTGGCCAGACTGGCTGCTTTAGTCAGTGCTACTTGCCACATTTGTGGTGTGTATATAGTACTCTGAAGAGAAACCACTTTTTTTATGAAATTCCCAGAAGGAACATTTTATTATGGACAGCTTTTTATGTATGTATATCCAGAGAGATTACTGCCTAGAGTTGAAAGGCATTTAGTATACACTGCAAAGTTGGCTTTCCCTCAGCTTTTCCATATGTATTGTCTCCCCTGTACACTGGGAACGCACACAACTGCCTGAGCCACAGATGCAGCCATGGAGCTGCGTGAACTTGTGAGCCACAGCAGAAGTCTCGCTGAGGGCTGGTCCCAGCCGCCACTGCATGATGTCAGCTGAGCTGTGATTGTGCCGTGCTGATCCCAGCACAGCACACAGATGGAGTGACACCTGTCCTGCACAGGAGAGGCTGCTGAGTTTTACCAGGAAGGGTGACTGGTTGCTGTCACCTCTGTCAAGTTCTGCGTGCAAGATTGTCCTGCGCTGGGTGAATACGCATCTCCCCACTCCTGAGATGTTGAAGATGTGCTGCAGCTTATGACACATCCAAGAGAAGAAGCTTTATAAAATGGCTCAAACCAGCTTGCTGCAGGGAAAGCAGTTTTACTGTAGGGAGTGGGTTTTCCACAAGCTTCAGCACTGCCTCCAGGAGAAAGCGAGCTGCGGCAGCAGTGCTGCCAACAAGCCACCTCTTGTAGCGAATCCTGGGAATAACACCGGTGTTGTCTCTGGGAAAGGAGCTGCCTGGGGTGTGTTGTTGGTAGGAGGGCCCGGCAGTGGGAAGACAGCCCTCTGCACTGAGTTACTGTGGCCAAGCTCACCTGCAAACCTACAGAGAGGCTTACATCGCCAGGCCCTGGCCTTCCATTTTTGCAGGGCCCAGGACTCTGACACGCTCTGTGTTGGAGGCTTTATTAGAGGTTTAGTCACACAAATATTGCACGGTGGACTGATCCAGGGATATGAGGACAAACTAAGGGATCCTGCTATTCAAAGTCTCTTGCAGCCCGGGGAATGTGAGAGGAACCCTGCTGAAGCATTTAAAAGGTAAAAACAAATTTTAAAAAACAAACAAACAAAAACAGCCCTGTTGAAAGCAAACCCAAAATAAAACAAACAAGAAAAATTTGCTGTTTAGGTCTTCCTTCCAGTAAGCCTAAGATGCAGATAGTTTAAAACATGTTTGTTTCATGGCTTGTTATCTCTGTCAGATTGTGCAGACTTACAATGGAAAAAGCTAACTGTCATTATAGCTGACATAAATAAATATTTACTTTTAAAACAAAATTTATTATTAATAGTGAATTTATTTACATTTCTATGTTAGTACCCTCAGATGTGACTGGGTGTTTTGGAAAGACTTGAAAGTAATTGACTTCAGAGTGGAAAATATCTGGTCCATAGTCTCTCTGTGCCATAAAGGTAGGGCAGTTGTCCTTCACAGACCTGAAAGAGACCTTACAGGACCCTTGGAAAAGCTTCCAATAACATGCTCTGTCTAAGAGGAAACTGGGCTAATGGACCTCTGGGTCTGATCCAGCACATCGGTTTTATGTTTGTCTAAAAATATGTGGTAGGAAAATGTCAATTAACTCCTTATGTTACTTCTCACAGTATGCACAGATTGTGTCAAATCTTTACAGCTGCTTCTTCTGTAAGTATTTCAAAGTGTCGATGGGATCAGAAACTGATCAAGAAATTGATCAGAAATGGATCATCCTGCCCCTTAAGAGGTTTGTCAGCTGTCTAAGCTGAATGGAAAAGAAACAGGCTTTTTCTACTAGTGTTCCCTAACAAACCATAGTCTCCTGAGTACATCACTGATAATTCTGTTTCTGTGAGGATAAGGGTATATGAAAGGATAAATTACATGTATGTAAATGTATATCCATAGATATACCTAAAACAGTGTACAGTGTTGAGCACAGCCTGTGTTAGCATGTGTCTATTGCTCTTTATTCCTTTGGGTCACAATGAAGGAAAATTCATGAAGGGTAAGGCTTGTCTTCATCAACAGACCTTCAGATAAATGTGTTGCTAGTATAAAACTTCTCTGGAATATTGGTTAAACTGAGGTTTTTTTGGTACTGTGTAGTGCTGTAACTTTTTTTGGTATTTGAGGGCTTATTGCCTGTTTCTAGTATAAAATTCCTCTCCTCTGTTTTTTCTTTCCTGCCTACTAGGATTGTGGAGAAAAGTACTGAGGTTGAACTGTAGTGCTTGCTTTCATTGTCATGGTGGTGTAAAAGAGCCTTTTAGTTCTGATGGCTGTTATGTCCTTGCCTGTTGAATAAACAGGATGCATGTCTACATTGTTCTCAGTGTAGTGTCTTTAAAACAAATAGTCTAAACCAAGACTAGTTCTGGATTTTTTGTTTGCTGCTAAGTGAATATGCAACTTCTAACAGCTATTAGGGTCCTAATTTCAGAGGTATTAAGCCCTCTTAAATTCTAATGAATAAAAACTGGGTACAATTAAGTGTCTATAAATGGAATAGCAGACTGGCCATCTAGCTTCAGGCAGTCTTTTAAAATCATGAAAGTGGATTAATTTGATGCATAAGAGCCTGTTTATGTTTAAAAGTCTATTACAGGGAAATCTGACTAATTTAGTACAGGCTAGTTCTCAGAGCTGGAATCCTTCCTCTGTTCTAAAAGTGATTGCCTTACTGCGCAGAACAGGAGCTAGGTAAATGTCTTTAGAAAAAAAATGCAACCTAGAAATATAAGACAGATTTGTTTAGACTGATCTTTATAAACATAGGGTTTAATGATGGGCTGTTTTGAGTAGGTCAGTATACACGGTTCTTGGTTTTGTACTGGAAAAATAAAATAGGCACAACATCCAACAATAGTCTTTTCCTTCTTGAATTTTGCAGCACTGATTGTGAAGTCCTGTTATTACACTAAAAATACTTATGGGGTAGTGCAGCAGCTTCAGTCAATGAGATTTTTCTTTTTGTCCTTCATATATTCCCTTGCTCCCACTTATCCTGATCTCCTGCTCTCAAAAGCAGCTGTGGTGGCTGTTCTTCGTTCTCCTGTTTCAGATTTAAGGGAGATTAGGTGTTGGAGACAAGGTGCTGTGCTGGGAATATAAATTTTCAGCACTGTGGCAGGGGACCAGGAGGTGGCTGTTGACAGCAGCACCACGAGCTTGTGCTGGCTGATACAATCTCTGTCCACAAACAAGAGGCACTTGGTCACCCCCTTCCCACCATCAGACACCTCAATCATTTGTTTGATAGAACCTTTGCTAGTCTATAAACCATGCAAGGAAGGTTTTAACAAAATTATAATTTAGGATGTTCTGTGGTTTCTGAGTCTTGCCACTGAGCACTTGGATCCTCTGCTCCGGTATGTTCAGAGTTTATCTTAAGTGGAGTTTGTTGTACTGTGAAATGAGTTCTAGGAAGACTTATGAGTCAGATGATTGCACCTCTCGTTGGGTAGAGGCACTGAAGAAGCACAAAGTGCTTGTCTCAGTGCTCCATCGATTTTTGCCTTATTTTAGTTTATTCAGTAGAAGAGGAGAAAGATTTTTCTTTAAAGACACTGTCAAATTTTTGCTCTGCTTTTCACAGCTGCTCCAGACACAGCCGTGTATTCATGGCCTAAAATGGAAAGACTTCTCTTCATAAGTGCTAAACAAGATGATACCACTCTATTTTTGTGCTAATTGTCCTGGAAATACTGAGAAATAAAATCTCCTTAATGTCTGATAACATGCTAGTTTATAAACAATGTAAAGTGTGTTAGTTAAAATGGTGACATGTTTTCTTGAAGGATGCTTCTTAAATAGATTTTCAGCAGTCCTGGTGGTCATAGTGATACATGTGCAAGCAATGACCCTCAGAGTTAGGATGTTTCTCACGCTGTTTACATGTCTCCTCTGTAAAACTTCCTATGCATTTATACGCTTTAAATACTTTCGGGGCAGATCTTGAAGTTTTGAAGAACCAGAAGGACTGAATTATACAAATGCATTTAGCATTTTGAATTTGTTGCTGCACTGACAGCTGAGAGAAAGGAACAGCTACTTACATCACTTTCCTTATCAGGCACTCAGTGCTGGAACAGAAAGCAGCTTAAAATGTGAGGGAGAGTGCTGAATCCTCACACTCAAATTTTCAGTGAAAGTACAGCAGAAGGGAAGAAAAAGATGTTATAGACACCAGAAGTTGAGAAATTATGTGATAAAGGATTTAATTCAAAAGGTCCATTAGGCTCTTCTTCCCTATTGATACAAAAAACTTAAATTCTGAATAACCCAAATTTTTTAATGCTATCTCTAGGATTGTTTTGGTTTTGCTGCAGCAAGTTTATGCTTCCAGTGATTTGGTAGGAACACAGGCAGATACCACTTATCCAAGGCCATGAGGGCATAGAGCAACTCTGATATAAGCTGTGGGTAATGCTAAAATTTGTGTAAACCAGGTTGTAGAAAGGCATTTCCCTTATGTTCCTGGTTTATGTTTTCTAGACAGAGGAGATGACATTAAACACCTTCAGACAGCAGGGTAAAGCACATAATTCCCATGTGTTGTGCTGCAGTTGGGATTCTTGGTGGGAGGCAGAGCTTGCTTCATTCACAGCTGAGAGTGTGTCTGTCACTAGAAGTGTGGGCATGGTTTACCCTGCAGAGCTGATTCTTTTTTGCAGCCATTGCTCTTGAGTTTGAAAGATAGCTAAGACCAAAGCTCCTGGAATAGAGAATTTAGAGGTAGAAGGTATTAAATAACATCATGTTTTTAAAGTTCCACCAAACTCGCCTTTAGTGTTTGTTGGTCTGGTACAAACTTAAACCAAACTTTGAATTTTGCTTGGGTGTGTTGCTGCAATTAATACATCACCAAAAAATGGTTAATTTTCACATCTCCCAGCAGGTTGGTGCAGGTAGAGCTGCTCTGCTCTCACTCACAGGTGAAGTTTCTTTCCAGCTTCTGGGTATCTTTTCAAGGAACTTCAAATCTTGTGGACTTTTCACATCCTTATTTCTCACATACTGAATTTGGGTCAATGGTGTCCAAGTGTTTTTTAGCTTGTGAAATATCACAACATTTTTTTACTAAAGTATTTCTCATACAACTACATTAATGTAAGAGGATCTGAGTGACTTTTGTCAGGAAAAAGAATGAAGCTATGAATTCAGATTTCCACTTACTGCATTGCTAAAGTTGCATTCCCATGCAAGGAGATGTCCCTGATCAGCAGAGACCCAAACCCCCCAGGTATTTAAAAGAAATAAAGCCAAAAACCCAAACCAGAAAGAGCTGCTGAACAAATCTATTGCTCTTTAAGAACTTCATAGACATTGTCTCAAGCTGATGTTAAATCCTTTTTACCAAAAGTGAATATAGGGAAGCTGTACCCCAGAACTTTTTTTTTTTGATGTCAGCATCAAAAGATGTTTATTTTCTTTCTGTTTCCTCCAGAAAGGACACCAGATTCTTTGCATGGTGGTGCTAAATTCAGTGCAATGGTTCCTTTTGTGCCGATTTCTAGACTATCAGAGCTTTTCTTCTGTTTCTAACTCCTCGTCTCTGTGTGCACAGCAGATTTGCCTTGTGATTTAATGTGGCCAATAATGTTAAGTGATGTAAAAGGCCAAACAGTTTTATAGTTCTCTAGAATATGCAAATACCTGTAGACTTGAGTGTAAGAGGTGTGAGAGGTCATGTAAGGTTCTCTGCTGACTGCAAGTTTGAAGCAGGGGTTTATTTTGTTTAAATTTGAAAGCCTTGTATGAGTTGTGTGAGTCACTCCCTTGGACAGCATTAAAATGCAGCAGGGCTTGTGCCAATTGCTGTTATCTATGTAAAGTTCCTTCTGCCTACTTGGAGAACTCCAAAGGATTGAGCCTCTGGTGTTTTGTCTTCGGCAATGTAATGGAAACCTCATAAAGGGCAGAATTCAGAGGAAAAACCTCTAAGTTTCAGCCAGAGCTAACAAGCATTTCCTTCCCCCAGCCCTTCACCTGTATTGCCTTTTCATGTTACTAAGTTATTTATCTTTTACTTCCCTCTTCCCTCAAGAGTGGTGTATCATCAGAAATTTGCAAATTGTAGGTGATAGAGTTTTTACTCCTATGTAAATGATACGGGGTAACAAGCTTTATTTCAAGTTCTGGGTTCTTTGTCTGACAATGTAGAAAAACAGTGGTTTGTTCAGCAAACCTTCTGTGACTTTTATCCAGGGACTTTCAATCTGCAGTACTGAAATGCACTTTTCCTGCTTAGATGAAGGAAAAGATTTAGACACTGAGTTGTAAACGATGACAGATGAAGTGTGAAGAAGCTGTTCATTTTTAGAACTCCTTGTACCATCTTTGAAGTCAGTAATATAATTAAAATTATAATGGATTGTGTAGGCTTTATTGAGCAATTAACTAGTGAGCTTTTTGCTGGTTTGGAGTAGCCTATTCTTAATTGCAAAAATCTGAGTGCATTTTGGAGTAAATTTGAGATGAATTAGGAGCATCCTGACTCTAATGGGTTTTGATATTGCGACCTACAAACTTGGGGAGTTTTCCTTGCTAGTGAATTAACTACGGTATGTGCTTCTACTGCAGTTTGCAGCACCCAAGTACCAAGACTGCTGTGAAGAGGTTAGAGGCATGATTGGACACAGTTAAATATGCCTCAGCTTGGGCTGCTGGAAAGCCAAAAGCTGCTGGGAATTCTATCAATTTACTCTAGAAGACATTAGTAATTCAGTATTAATCTTTCATAGTTGATAAATTACTCAGATTTTCTCACCCAGGTCTCAGACTGTCTGGGAGTGATCTACTTATTTTTTCTCTCATCTACTTCCTTCTGGAAAGGGCTGCTACAGAGCCTTTCCCTCTGCTTCCAGAGCTTCAGTACAATCCTGGGAGCTGTAGCTCTCCAGTGGTTGCAAGAAGGGTGTGAGGATATAGATTTTGTCAGACTCTCTTAATTTTGTAGAGCTATAAATGGTAGAAACAAAGGCAAAGACTAACTGTATCCTGTTTCATGCAAAGAAGGATCTGAATGCATAAAAATTAATTTACAAGACCTTTTAAAGAAGTAACTTCTTAAACCTCCAGTGTTTTTGTTACACAGTTAGCACTGTAAAGTCAAATGTGCAACTGACTGATTTCAACCTTGAGAAGGTTGGAAAGGGAGCTCAGAAAAATCAAGTCCAGCATCTCCTTTACCAGACAGAAAAAACTGAAGATGCTGGCTTCATCTGTTCTTATGCTTCACGGTTCTTCTAGGAAAAAAAAAAAAAAACATTTGTTACCCTGAGTTGGTTTCTTCTTGCTATAATCTAAGTTTTTTACTACTTAGGGTGTTCTCCAGAGATATGGAGAATAAATTCTTTCTTTCCTTTTTGGGACAGCACTTTATATCTTTAAATATAGCTTTATTCTCTTTAATCTCAGCCTGAAATTCAATAATTCATTTTGTTAGTGTGTCCTCAGAGGTCACACCTAAGAATGTGGCATTAAAAAATCCCTTACCTAAATAAAAGGGTTCGGTTTCTAAAGGGAATTTTTTTACCAATGTTTTAGCTGTGTAAATAGGCAGCATTCTACTTTGGTACTTTCCCAGATTTTTGTCCATTCCTACATTGTTCACTTATGCTTGACTAGAATCCTGAAGTTAGTTGGACCCTAGCTCAGAAGAGCTTGATCTGGTAGAAGATTGAATTCTCCTTTTAGTAGGAGTTTTCAGTTGAGAAAGATCTCATTACAGTTAAAATCAAATTGTTTTGTTTATCTGTGATTCATTTAATACTCAGCAATGATGGAGGCAAGATACAACTGAAAATCATACCAATTTATGGGTGAGATGAGAAACTATTTCTGCAAGAGCATGCCATGAGAGGGTTAAAAAGAATCTGCCAACTCAGCCTGTCTTTCCAGTGGGGTTGCAGAAGGTAAATTTGCTTTTATGAGAGCATCTTGACTCTGCTGGAGCTTCTGAGTATTTATGTGTAACTGGGCCTTTAGACTTTTAACTGGTGCTGGGTTTCATAGGAAACTCTGTGTTCTGGTGTTCTCCAGACCAGTAGAACCGTTGAGCATTGCCTGAAGCTTAAGTACTTTGTGCTATGTTTCTCTTTAGGCTTTTCCCTTAAATCTGTGGAGTTAACGGGTCACATAGCAGCAGTCAGTGTTTCTGCAAGAGCAAGCTGTATGTTCCTCTTTCATTGTATGGAAGCACAGCCTACAGACTGGACATAATACCGTTTAAAGTTTTAACCTTTTCAGATTAAATTACCATAAGAAAGTTTCCCCGAGGCATTTTAATAATGACAACTTACATAGACCTTTTTGTCTTCTACTGCTATAGGCATTAACATTTTGGCTTTAATCAATGTGGCTCAGACTTAAACCTTACAGGTTTTCCTATAAGCTGTTTAGTTAGATGGACCTTCATAGCAATTCTTGCTTGTTAATTATTTCCCTTCCCTTCAGTTTTCTGTGCACATGTTTCTAGCTTGTGCAAGGGTTTAGTTTTCTTTTCCTGTCTTCTTTTTCAATGAAAAAAAGAAAAGGATTTGGTGAATTGTGAAATAGAAAGGATGTAGTGTGTCTTATATACTGGGAGAAGATAGTATTGAAATACTGCCTCCTGAAAGCCATGACTTGAAGAGGTTTCAGTTTCTTGTGTGTGATGATGAGTACAATGCACTGGGAATGGTGAGAAATCCTCTGTCTTTGTCCAGGAGCAGGAGTGTTTTCAATAGTTAATGCAAAGACATTTTGTGATTGAAGAATGACTGATGAAAAAGAAATAATTAGGCCAAAAAGGCAAGAAAATAATTACATTGACCCAAGGGTTGAGTTGTACAGTGGTGTTCAAAGGTATTGCAGAGGAGGGGCTGGAAAGAGTGGAGGTGGGTCAATTCCTGGTCTGCTTGTTGATATCAAAATGTGAGAAGATAGCATGAAAAATGGAACTGAAAATGAGATAATGAAAAGAAGGCAACTGGGAAAATTTGCATAATGAAGAAATAAAATGGGCAAAACAATTGCTATCAAATTCCTCTCTCTGTCATGTTTGCAGATACCTTCACATAGAGTGAGGGCCATGCAGGCAGGTAGAAGGCCATCAGACTTTTGGGCTCAGTTGTGGATGCTGCTGTTTAAATTGATGGGAGTGAGAGGAAGGATGGAATAAAGGATCATATGTGAGTGGACTTTGAGTCCACAGACCACCAGCAGTGTCTTTTCCTTGGGTTTTTTTCTTTGTCATGTCCTAGTAAGAGGTGGTAGTGTTTATGTGAAGAAGGGGATATGGGTGCCCGGCTGTGCAAGTTGTGTGCTACAGATCTGCGGTATCTTAGAACGTGAGAGAAGGAAGGGGCCCTGGCAGCACCTTATTTAAGGTTATTTGCAACATCATGGAGTTGGCGTGGAAGAAAGAGCACTGTTCAGAAGATCTAGGGTGGTTAAGGAAAATACCAGCAGTATAGAGATGACAGTAACAGGCAGGTAGGAATGAACCTCAGGAGGAAAAACTGTTCAGAATGGAATCAGCATGATCTCCATCTTAGAGCAGTTAATTAACAAGTCGTGGTTTAACTACATCAGCTCTCCTGCAGCGATAGTGAGCATGAAACACTAAGCTGTCTATCCTTTTTCTACATTTTCCTGGAGTAGAGTTCAGCAGGATGTTAAAAGAAAAGCTCAGTTTGTAGGTAAAGTGAAGCTGATCCATGATAAGAGAAATAATGTCCTGTAGGATTTTGGATTACCCTAAATGATCACAGTCTTAACAGATGGAAACTTCAGCAGTCAACAGCATCACACCAAATCATTCTGTGTTTCTATATTTCTTTGTGTTAATACCTTCTTTAGTTTTAAAATGTAGCTTTCATCCACAGTAAACAATTTGTGTATGAATAATTGGATAGGAAGAAGAGGAAGTTGTAGTTTCTGTCACTTGTTCTGTTGTAGCTAAGGCTAATAAATATGAGGCTACAAAAGCAGTTTCAAAGCTAAATACAACAGTGCAGTAAGATTATAGAATCAGGTCTACATGGTGCTAACCTAACCGTGTTTTTTGAGCGTAAATTATGGTGACAGTACAGAAAGCATCAATTGGAGCTTTACAGGCAAAACATAAAAACTGTATCTGCTTGAGGCTGGGGATGAAAAAAACCCAAACCACAAGGTAACTGATAAGGTCCCAAAGTGGTGCATGAGGAACATACGCTGTGAATTGTGCTTTGGGTAGTATGGGAGAATCATTTTGAATGGGACACACAAAAGCTGCTCCATCAGTTGCCTCTTCAGCCAAGTGCAATAAACATTAGGATTGTCTGTTCTACTAAGATGGAAAATAAGATGGATAAAGATATGTGCTAACAAACAGTAGGAAAGCTGTCTTGAGTGTGCTTGACTAGGAAGGTAAATTCTAAACAGCTTTTCATCTGTTATTTGTGCAGAGGATTTTCTCAAAATGAAGTTGGACTGTATAATCCTACAATCAGTTCAGCAGTGAAAGTGTGACATGCTTTATGATGGTGTGCAAGGCATGACACAGGCAGCTGTGGAACAACTTGATTAGGGAATGATCAAAATTTTAAAATGTCAGCTGTTGTTTAGCCTGGTTCTTCCAGGCTGGCAGTTCAAGAGCCCCCTGTTCTGAAGAAGCAGCTTACTGCTGAAACAGCCACTACAGCTCTTCTTCCTGCTTCCCAATCAGTAATGTTGCGGTTTTTTCCCCTTTGGAATGCATAGGACAAATTTAATTAATTTGGGGGTTGTCAGACTGAACTGCAGTAATGACGGTGGCTCTTTTATTGTGTGTATTAATTGGCCGTATTCTCTTTTATGATCATGGAATAATAGAACATAGTAAACAAGCATATAGTCTGACAACAGGCACACAATTGAATTTATTCAGTGCAGTTTTCTACTTGCCTCATCTGGGAGTTTTTAGGTTTCTTTTTGTGCTTAGCATTTCTCTCATGCCAGCAAATACAATCATACACCTGGAAAGAAAAATCTGTCCCTTCAGTTGCATTTATGCACTGCATAAATAGAAACAGAGAAAATAATGGGATTTTTGTCTATCTCCAAAATGTAGAAGAATAGCTACAAATTCAAATGCCTGTAAAGTTACAAGAATTTCAATTCCATTATGTATTAATGTGTTCAGATGACACAGCTTATAGAAGTTACATTTTTGTTTAACAAAGAAATATTAATTTTGGTACAACTAGGGAATCAGGTAGTTAATAAGGGAAGCTGAAAAGACTGAATGTATGGGTGTATATATATTTTTCACTTGCTGTACCTTTGATTTCATAAATGATTTAAAACTAACTTTGTGATTTTGATACATTCTGTTGCATATCTAAACTTGTTCATTTTCTTATTGTGGTGCCGCACTTGTACATGTTGCATTTCAACCACAGGGTTTTGAATATTTGCAAAGTAAGTTATTATCCTAACTTTACATGTATGCAAAATAGGGCATAGTATAGGCAATTCTCTCATTTCTACTGATGATAGTTTTCAGTAAGTCTGATTTGATGCTTTCATCTCATACATTTGATCCAAAGTGTAAGTTCTTTGACACCTCCTACTTTTTTTTTAAAAAGAGAGAGATGGATTTGCAGGAAAAAATACCATTGAGAACTTAACTGATTGCATAATAGAAAGAAAAACATTGATTTTTTTTTTTTGACCCTCAATAAAGAGCTTTAAAGAAAAACCTGGTGGATGATAAATTCCAGGAATAAATCTAAATAACAGCAACTTAGACAACAGCTCAAAAGCTGGAGATGGAGGGGGAGGGAAAATAGGCTTAGTCATGTAGGTCATGCGACAGACAAGAAGATAAGTCAGGGAGTAATCAAATGCCTTAGGTGTCTTTACACTAATGGAAAAAAGGTAAAGGGTGAACAAGCAGAACTGGAAATTTTAGTGTACAGTCAAGACTGAGCTCAGTGCTCTAAAAGATCTGTCAGGATAATTTGTATAACAGGTATGTGTTTATAAAAAAGTAGCTTGTTTTGTGCATAATGTGCTTGTAGTTCCAGAATAAAGTAAAGAAATTAAAGCCACTGGAAAATCTAAACAAAATACATATATCACATGTGGTGATAGCCCTACACGTGGGATTTTACTTCAAGGTTTTTTGGTAAGCCTGATCTTCCATGGACTGCAAATCAAACTACCTACCAACTACCTATCAGACTATATTGTGTGTCTAAGAGTTTACCTGCTTTGTCCAAGTAACTAGGAGAGATTCCCTCACCTCAAAACCGTGTCTTTTGTAAAATTGCAAGTGCTTTACCCTACCAAAGCAGCAAACTTAAGTAAGCTAAGCTGCTTTAAGATAACAAGTGTTGTCATCCATGGCATATAATTTGGATGATAATGTCTGCAGAGTTAAAAATTTGAATAACAAATAGGAGATAATCATCAGCTGGGAGGGCATGATATAAGGAGTCTGCCAGTGACCATGTTCCTGATGGGAAGAGGAAACAATAGCTAGTAGGGAGACATAAATTAGCTTTAGTCAGACTGGAAAAAATCAGCTGAGGAAGTGAAAGAAATCTTTTGGATATAGTGAGTATGAAATGATCTTAAATGTATGTGTTGGGTTAATGGTTGGACTCAAAGGTCTTTTCCACCCTAAATGATTCTGTGATTCTTTCCTTAGAAGGGGAGGAAGAAGAAAGACAAACTAAAAAAGATGGAAATGTTCACCATCTCAGAGGATTT
The DNA here is from genome assembly GCA_003676055.1 of Chloebia gouldiae. Classification (NCBI taxonomy): domain Eukaryota; kingdom Metazoa; phylum Chordata; class Aves; order Passeriformes; family Passeridae; genus Chloebia; species Chloebia gouldiae. The sequence goes on from QUSF01000060.1 coordinate 1,344,952, forward strand.
GTGAGTAAGATCTGATTAAGGCAAGTGTAATGAAAGAAAGGAATTGGCTGGGAAGAGCACTGAGGTCTTAAAACATTGTATTAAATGTCTGGTTCAGTGAAACTGAGCTCCTCGTAGCTCGCATGTTGAACTCTAGCAAGAAGATGGCAGAAAGAAAGTAGAATGGTCACTAAATGCGAAAGAGTAATGTAAAAATGAGAGCCAGACTGCAAGTTCAAGGTGCGTTGATCATGTTTCCTGTCAGGTATGTTTCACAAGAAGTAACTCCATATGTTAGCAGAAAACAGATAATATCCACCAAGTTATTCCTTGGGGAGAAAAAACTGATGGCAGTAGGAAAGCTAAAATTTCAATGCTCCCGTATATTGCCCTTTCTTTAAAAGCACTAATTTTGCAGTTAGCTAACATAATTAAAAGTAGCAAGAAGTAGGTCAGATCAAAGAAAAATGTAGCCCAGGCCAAAAACCTTAAACAGATATCCAACACAGAATAGGTGAGATGTTCTCAAACTGTTACTGACTGTCTTCAAAGGACAGGTTATCTTTATCAGAATTGCTGAAAATTCAGAGTTGAAAGAAAAATGTGTGTATTTAGTGCCTTGATTTAAGACTGCTATAAAAGGTGTGGGGAATTAGAAGTGTGTCAGTTGAGATGAAAAATGCCAGAAGAAATAATCAATCAGACAAACTATTTGCAGACAGCTGGGAGATAACAAAGAGGTGAAAAACAACTAACATGGTATGACATGGTTTGGTTTTGATAAATTTAATGTAGTGCCTGTTGGGAAGAGTCACAGGACTTGTGGATAAGAGATAACCATAAATGCCATCTTGATTGCTTTGCTTACAGGAGACTGGTGCAAACAGGCCATGTGCAAGGTAGAACTATATTTGACTACACGGAATAAGACATTAGTAACTGTACTTACTCAGTACACCACTTTCAAACTGACACAGTACATCAAGTTGGTTTCATAGGGGTCTATTCTGTGGGTTTTTTTTTTTTTCTTTTCAACCTGTTCCTTAATTCTGTCAGGTGACTGGAGACAAACAGTTACAAATTTTGGGTACTACTGGCTTCTTTGTAATGACCCTGGTGTTATCTGTGGGGCAGAAGTTATAGGCAGGAAGTACAAGGTTTGAATTGCAGGAAAGCTGGTAAAGGTTAGACACAGGAAGGGAAGGAGAAAACTTCCCAGTTTCAATAATATTGAAGCACTGGAATGGATTGCTTAGGGAGATAGTATTGATTTATGGAAATCTTGAGGAACGCTTAGGCTTGTATGTCAGGGTGGCAGGTGTAGAGCTGATCCTGCTAAAGGTGGGAAGTGGACTAGGTGACCTCTCCATCACTATAAAACAGAATTGTGAGAGTTTGTTTTGAATACATTGCGCTTTTTATTTATATTACATGTTTGGGGAAAATATTTTCATTGTGTTGTGTACTCTTCCCGTCTTTGCCTTTGGGGACACAGATTTTTGTATGTCAGACTCAGTGTAATTTAGAATACATTTTATATGTTAGACATACGGCAAGTATATTCCATATAAAATACAGTCAGCCTGCTCCTGGTAGCACTGTGAATGGTTTTCAGCCACATTGTCTGTCCTTTATAATAGCCAAGTTGTTTGCAAACTGTTCTGGGAAATCCATTATTACACCAAAATATTTCCTCTTAAGGCTTCTGTTTTCTGAGGTTTCAAGTAAATCCACGAGTAGATCCGCTGGCAGTGCTTTGTAGGCAGAAATCACCTCTGTATTTGTGTGAGACTGTAGAAGGGCTCTAATCAATAGCCAGGGTCCAGCATGGCCTGTTTCTGTGGGCCCAGTGGCGCTGGTTGCACCATAAACTCTGCTTTTGTCTGGCCTGATGCCCTAGAGCTGGCTTTTGTGCTCTCCTGGTGGGGCTGCAAGTCTGCCTTACAATTGCAGATAAAATCCAGGTTGCTACAAGACATTGCAAAATCAGGTATTGAGTTGCATAAGACTTGCCTGCTGTTTCTAATTCACCACTTCTGAAAAGGCCAGACCCTCGATTTACATCTGTGTACTTCACCTAGAGCTTTCCCAATGGGTGATTCTCAGGCTGGGTTTTGTTTTGTTTGTTTGTTTTCCTCTTTGCTTTCTGCCCCTTCCTTCACAGGATTAACCATGGTTGGGTAGAATTGTTAGAGCTGGTTTGTATTCCTATGTAGCCTGCAAATAAATAATTTACTAGAAACAATAATCTGTATTATACTGTAGCCCAGGAGTGTGCCTTAATTCCACTATTACTTAGTCAGAAAATCATAATCAGCTGCAGTCCACCTTATCTTGTTGAGAAAGTACAGAACAAGCTCCTCGATAACCAGATCAGATCTGTCAGTGTGTACACAGGTGTGCACACATCCAACTGGGTCACTTCACTTTTGCCTTATGGGTTATATTTTTCAGCTTTTTAAAGTGTGGAATTGTTCTGTGCTTCGCAGCCCTCGTATTTCATAAATATTCCCAGTTAGTTAAGGGTCCCGTGTGTCTGTTCTTCTGGATGTTTTTACCAGTATGAGCAGCTAGGCAATTAGTAAGAAGGAAAGGCCTGTATTCCACATGTATATAGTGCAAAGAATTGGGGCGGTGATATACAGAAAGCAGCTATTGAGTTGATCATTAATTTCCCTTTTAATCATTAGCCAGAATGCATTATAAGGCAGGTAAATAAACTGTTTACTGTAAGTCATCCACAAGACATAAATACCTTGTCACAGGACAAAATAAAACTCACTCCTCTACAAACAGTGCTACAATCAATTTGTAAAGATGCACTGGTTTTTCTTTGCTAAAACTACTTGGAAAGAGGGTAATATTTCATCAGCTGAACAGCAGGAATTGTCAATTTTATTAGAATTTAAATTTATCTTTTCTTTTTTTTATTGCGACCTGTGCCCCAAATGCAATTTGGAAAACAAAAGAGAAAAATGCAGCTATTGGTATAAGTCTGTCTTTGCTGAAGCTTCTAACAGTCTTTAACAGCTTTATCTTCACTGGCTCCATGCCTTTAAATGCAAATTGAGAACTGGGGGCGGTGGGGACAGACAGTTTTAATGGATTATACTCCCTGCTAACCAACCCCTGGATTATTACAATATACAAATGAACATGTGTCTGTAAGCATAGGAGAAGTGACCTCTGGTGTTTGCAGTCACTTGTGAGAATTTTTCAAGTCGGGGTGATTAAAAATACTTGGAGTTTAGGATTTTGTTTTCTGTTCCTAGGCATTTTGAAGCTGTTACGTTTACTCCATGAGCAGTGGAAGTAGGGAAAACCCTGTTGAATAGTTCTGTGCCCTTGGATACCTTTGTCTTTAGCTGTCCTGCAATGGCCTGAGCTCCCCTCTGTACAAGATAACTCCTTCCCCTGTCCCTGCTGGCATGTAGCTCCTCCAGCTCTTCACTGCCCTACAGAGCCTTCTCCTTCCCTTCGTGTTCCCCTGCAGTGGGCTGGGCACAGCAGAGCTTCTGCTGCATCTCATTTAGAGGCAGCAGAATCAGGTTTCCCCTTTGTGGTTAGGATTTTTGCTAGGTCTCAGCTTGTGATTTTTAGGCAAAAATCCCGCTGCTTCTTATGTTGCTGGCAAAAATGACTACAACATTATGTGAATATAGTTGGTTATTTACAGTCTCACTGAGCACTTTATTTTCAGTTTTTGCCAAAACAACATAAATGGAAGTAAGTGTCTTAAAAATCACATTTTAAAGGGCTGTGATATGTCATATTGCAAACCACTTACAAGGACAAAGATGCTTGTTTGCTTGTCTGAAGATTGAGATGAGTGCTTGGAGAATTGTTTTGTTATACACCAGGTATTGGTAAACTCTTTAGATATAAACATGTAATGACAAAGACATTGATCCAGTATATATAGAGGCATATTCCTGATCAATATGCAGGGTTTAGGAATATGAAACATAGCTGATGAATTTCCTCAAGGAATCTAGTGTAGAAACGTGGGAAAAAGCAGGAGGAGACTATGTGTGGAATAATGATGTTGTCCACTTTTTTACAAACTTTCTTTGGAAACAACAGTTTGTAAATTCCTGATGCATACCTCTGGGGTGGTGCTTCTCAGGAATACAAGTTGGAAATACTGAGATATAACCTCTTTGGAGGTGTCTCAAGAAGCAGTTAGTTGAAGCATTGTTACACAGTTTAGAAAAGGAAAGGTAAGAGCTCAGTAGTAGTAGTACAGCAGATTTCCAAGTACGTAATTTCCATCATAAAATTTGAAGCGTGTCATGCTTTGCTAAAAGTAGCAGCACTTGGAGTCTGACAAATCAGGGGTAGTGGTTGTGGTTTTCTTTGTGGGTTTTTGTTTTGTTTTGTTGTTGTTTGTTTGGGGTTTTTTGGGTTTTTTTTGTGGGTTTTTTTTTTGGTTGGTTGGTTGGTTTTTGGGGTTTTTTTTTGTTTTGTTTTGTTTCTTTTTCCCTGCTGCTCCTGGCCTGCTTAGGAGATGATTTTTATACAGTTGTTCTGTGTGTTTGTCAGTAGAGAATGCTGACAGCAGGGTAGAGAAACAGGAGGACTTCTAGGAAGCTATGCTCCCAATTTAAGTGGGACATAGCTGAATTTTTTATACACCAGAGACAGTCAAATATGAGGAACACATTATGATTTCTTTTGCTCCTAGAGCCACACTCATTAATTGCTATTTGGCAATGTGTTTGCTTTATTTTTTTTTCTTTTTTAAATAAGTATGTGCACTCCACTGTGACTCTTTTCAGCTTTTTTGGACAACGTTGCTGTCTTTCTGCTCTGTTCTGTTGTGGCTTTGTGGATCCAGTTTAAAAATCTCAAGGCCAGCCATAAGTAGAGCTTCAGCATAGCCTGTATATATTCCTTCCATGTGTGGAAAATCATGTTTGCATGTGTTCAGTCAATTCAGTAGCAATCTTGAAGAATTCTATGGGATGGCTCATTGTTCTGAGGAATTCTTGTTTGCTGCAGAACATGTAAGACATCTTTTCTCTGCATAAGTAAGTCATTAGATTGCCATTAAAATGAATTCCATCTTATAAAATATCTAATTGTGCTGTTTTCTGTGGAGACTTTATATTTTTACAAATATCAAGTTTAACTTGGGTTTTTTTTTTAATGATCACCACTTTTATATCTATATTAAATATAAAACTTGTTAAGATAAAGCTGTTAACCTTTCAGAAGGTAAAGAAAGTCAACTTCCGGTCTTTTGAGAGGCACTCTGCAATTAAGCAATCTGTTACAACAATCTGTAGATGAATCACCCTTGAGGGAAGTGCTTTAAAGACGTTGTTAATTCCTTGTTGATTTATGTTATTTTCCTGTGTAATCAAGAAATGGTAGGGGAGTGGAATTACGAAGTCATGTTGTGGAGGCAAACACAGACTCATAGGATGGTGTAGAAAAGACCTTTGAGATCATTGACCCAGTACTGCCTAGCCCACCACTAAACCATGTCTTGGGAGAAGAGGCTGACTTAGGGAGGGCTCACTTGGTGCCCCTGTCCAGGTGAGTGATAAGGATACGCAACAGAAGTGGCCCCAAAACAGCCTCCCCCAGCTGGGTTTAACTCCCTTCCCCACCTCTCTTTAGACTCCACCATCCAGCCAGTTTGTCCAGGAGGTGATGAGGGTGATGCTGGCACAGGCTTTACTGAAGTCTAGGTAAACAACATCCACAGCCTTGCCGTCATCCCCTGAGCAGGTCACCTTGTCCTAGAAGGAGATCAGGTTGGTCAGGCAGGACCTGCCTTTCCTAACTCCATGCTGTCTGGAACTGATCCCCTGGCTGTTACATAATGGGACTTTGGCAAATTAGCATAGCACTTCCCAAAAAGTTGCACTATTATGTTCCTTGGCATCCGCTCTGAACTCGTGATGTAAAGTGTCTCGGAAGAACAGAATTTTATCAAACAGTTTCAATGGGCACTTAAAGAGAAAGCCTGATCAATACCTTGTTAATGGCACACTTTTATTAATATTGCTCTAAGCTCGGAGAAGCCATTATGCCTCATTTCTTATGTGCATATATTTTTCCTAGTGGAATTTAAATTATGTTAAGATTCAGAAATAAAAGTATAGTGAAGTGGAAAGAAGCAGAGCACAGAGAGACAAGGGGCTGTGGAATAGCATTTTGTGGAGCAGCTTCAATATGCTAGGACTCATCTGCCTGGGACAAAATAGCTCAGAGAGGCTGTGGTACAAATGGCACAGATAATGAGAATATGACATTACTGCTCACTGCCCCTTCCAGTCAGAAGTTGAAGGATATCAAATGGAACAAGGACATTTTGGTTTTTAAACCGCAAAAGGAAGAACCCTTCCATTTCATGCAGTGTGCAGCTAAGCTGCAGACAGCCTTGCTGCTGTGAATGCCAGAGCCTTAAACCAGTTCATACAAGACTTGGACAAACCTGTGGAAGTGTGGTCAGTTAAAGGATGTTAAATGCCAAGGCTGAATCTTATAAAGTCCCTGGAAGCAGTGATTACTGAGAATGATGGTAAAAGTTGGCCTTCTAGTGCTTGCCCAGTGCTTAAATTGTTCCTTATACATATGCTTCCAGCTCTGTTTGGAAGCAGAGTGGTTTGGGAATCTATCCCAGACAAGACTTTTTGCTTTTCTTGGTGGTGTTCCCAACAGGTAAAAACTGACACAAGAATGTTACTGGATGCTCCTAAGGTATTTCATAGGCATTTTGCTAGGGTCACATGGATTTTAAGTGAGATTTTTAATTTAAGATAACCATTATCATTTCTTCATATCTCATTGTAATATTCATTCTCAAAAAGTAATTTCATACAGAGAAGTATGTGAGAATAAAATTAGTTTTGATAGAGAATGAAATGTTGCAGGAAAAATGACTTGACACAAATAGCAGAGGAGGCAAGACAGAATTGTGGTGGGTGAAGGGGTGGAAAATGTGATCTTTTTCAACCTCCTCCTTTCATTGTGGGATTGGCATCACTTGGGAAAGTAATTTTAACCTCATGGCTTCTTTAATTTCCTGTTCTGTAAATTGGTAGCTGCTTAACTTCCCAGCGTAGTGAGCAGTGATTTCAGTTGTACATCAGTCATCCTCTGAAGGAGTACCTAGCTGGGGAATTACAAGAGTTCCAGAAGTCTTGTGCTTCTGAAAAAATCTGGGGAAGACCATGTTTTAAAATCCATGTAGTACTGAATATTTTCAGATCACAAGTATTCTGTACTTCTTTTTTATACCTCTGAGGTAATTACCCCCCTAGTCTGTTCTGCTAGATTCTGCTGTTACTGTCAGGCGTGAAAAGTGCACTGCTCTTTCAGTTTTGCCTTTTTATCTGTCAGAAAACCAGAAAAAAACCAACCTCCCTCAAAAAGGCTTATGAATAATTTCTGAAGTGGGTTAAATTCTTGCCTTAACAGTCAGGATTTTCCTATTCCCATTTGAATGCTTGGTAGGTGATAATGTGTTGACCAAAGTCTTCTGAAGGTAAACTTGTTTAGTAAAATAAATGAAAAAAGGTTATTATGGACTTGAGTAAAACAAAAAATGCTTATGATCAGCATGCCTTCTGGACATGTGCAAGCAGCAAATTTACAAGAGAGTAAACTGTCAGATATGTATTTTTCTCACCTCATTTCATTTTCCAAATCCTTGTACTATAAAATCAAAGTTTACTTGCCAAGTGTATTTAAAGATAATTTAGTCAGTGAAACTTACAGGCCTAAATCACTATGAAGTTTCCCAAAAAATAGTAGTGTAGTGTGGAAATACTGAATAGATGCATGATGGTTATGTAGTGCTATTTAAAGATACATGTAAATGCAGTTAGGTATATTTTTAAGAACCACCTGCTAAAGAGACCAACAGTAGATGCAAATTTGGATTTTTTATTCACACAATCAAATATGTTGTTAGAGCTGCATCTCAAGGATGCAGATAATCCTTTCCCAGTAACAGGAGCTTGGCAACTTCACTATAAATAAAAGCTAATACATCAAAGTCACTACCGAATGCCTCAGTCTGCTACTAATTTGCATTTTATTTGTGAAGGTATGGCAGAAATTCTGTTCTAGTGTTATTCATTCAGACTTGAACTCTTTGAGCTTTGATATTTCATGTGTCTTTCAGACTTTTTTTTCATGACCAGCTATTGTTCACTATTAGTTTCTGATAAGCAGTAGCAACAGCTGTGGCAGAGACAACAGTTCTTAAGCTTTAGGCCAAGTAGCTTCTTAGTAAAGCAGTATTTTTCCAAGTCTTCTGATTAGCCTTGAACACTATTACATAATCTTAAAGTATTGCTATAAATTAGAAGTTCATGAAAAAGTAATGGTGCCTAAACAAGAGCAAGATCACTATCTGCCTGTTCAAAGTATTTCTTCTAGTTTAGTCTACTTCAGTATTTTCCATGGTAACTTTTTTAAAAAAGTAACTTTGCATTTTAAGTTGATCATAGCTTTGTCCTGGATGTGACAGTGATGTGACATGGATGTGATGTGACAGGCAATGTATTGTTAAATGCATTTAAAATACTGATTTTGTGTCATGTTCCTTCCAGGTGCATTCTGCTGCCTCTCTTGGGAATGAAGCCCCCTCAGCAGAGCCTCTTCATACTGGTGGATTCAGTGGACGAGGGCTGCAACGTTTCTGAGGGTGAACAGACTTCCACGAGTTTATCTGGGACGATAGCAGAGATTTTAGCCAGCCACTTCGAGTTCTTCCCTCCCTGGCTGCTCCTCCTGTGTTCTGCCCGCAAGCAGAGTAAAGCTGTTACAAAAATGTTTACAGGTGAGCACAGAGCACAGGAATTGTTTGGGACCTGTACCTAGGATGTTGTATTTGCCAGGCCCTGGGGATGGTGGGAAGCACTGCTGCATGCTTACTTATAAAAAATGACAATAGCAAAAATAGCAATTCTAAAAAAACACACATCCCTCTTTCCCAAGGACTATGGAAAGTTTAAATCAGCTAAACATTTTAGAGTTAAAATTTATCTTTGCAAAGCATCCATGTTCTCTTCAGTGTCTTGAGTTTTCCTCGTGCCTTACTCATTTCTGGTGGCTTCAAACAGCATAGATGATGTGTAAGTGCAGGAGTATTTCAGCTGCATACACCCATTCCTTACAACCTCAGAAGGTTTTTCTTTCATCTGCCATTAAAATCTCTCCCTCTGTTTGCAGAAAGTGGGTAATAATCTCTGAAGGTGAAATTGGAGAGAGGAGCAATGTAGATGTGGATTCTTGGACTGTGCTTTTGGCAAAGGTTGCACAGTAAAAAAATTTTTTACAGCTTCTTCATCCAGGCTTTACTGTGTCATGAGAACATTTCTTCACTGTAATGACATTGTTACTGGAAGTTCTCTGAAATTTAATAAAAGGCAATATCTGGACTGGATTCCAGGCCTATGTATGAAGCCTGTGTGTATTAAGGACACAATTAGGACAAAAAATGTGATTATGGTACTTAGACCCATAGGCTTGCTCATTTCCACAGTGGCAGAAGGTTAATGGGATAATTGCATTTTGGAATGAAGTACTGTATTAATCAGTGGCAGACATGAAGACTGGTATTTGGGAGTGTGTGACAACTAAAAGAAACTTTGGGGTGGCTTCACAGAGTTCCTTCAGGCTTTCATATGGGAATAGTTTTGTCTGATTAGATATGTTGTTATTGCCAAAAAAACAGGCAAGACATTCTCACAACAGTCCTATTTCCTTTCCATTGAACCATACAATGTTACAGACTACCCCTAAAAAATTGCTGTTGTCTTTTAAATATCTTTCCAGATGGAATTCCTGACAGGAAAAATCAGCAGAATTAATGGATATGCCTTTAAAATAAATTTAATTCCAGCGAGTTAATTTTTCATTTCCACAGAGTATGACCTGATGAATAGCATAAAGGAAATTGGTGTGTGATACTATAATCCCACCTTCAATGTGGAAAAGGTACAGCAAAGAAAGAATTGGATACAAATTGAGAAGAAATTTTAGGGTCTATTTGGCGGCAGTTGTGGTTTAGCCACTATGAAAGGAAAGTGTGACGGTACAGCCAGTGTGATGGCTGCCCATTTAATTCACTATTGGAGGATTTTCCTGTTACCAGACAATATTCAGGTTTGCAGTAGTGAGGATCTGAGGAGAATGGCTGAAGCTTCCGTTAACTTCAAAAACTATGCAACTTGGTGTTGTAGAACTGCAAATAATATGGGTTTCTTTTTGGGTTCTGGCCTGCAAAGGATTGACTGACATTAACTCTTCTGCTGGGGCAAGCTCTTCTCCTCCTTTGTGGTATTTGAATGTTTACTTTTAGCTAAGCCAATTTTTAAAGCTATGTATATTTAGTAGGTGGGCAGGCAGAAGTGAAGACCAACAATAAGTATTTGGACCAAATAAAAATCAGTTGCACTGTAACTTGGTGAGACAGATTGGGATCCCTTCAGAATTGATGAAGAAAATGTGTCCCATCTGTAGTTTTTTCCGTTAAAAAGGTTTTGGAGTATGGTATGAAACATACATTGGCCAGTATTAATTTGTTTGCAGTGAGATTGTATCTGTTTTCACTTAAAATTTTCATTCATTGAAAAATTCTTCTGAGTCTGTCTGACAAACATGTTTAGCTCTCATGTCAGCAAAATGTTCCCAATGACTGGAAGCAGGCTTGCTGCAGTGGCCTTGTCCTGCTGATGCTCTTTTTTGGGTGTGCAGTATAGATGGGAGTTGTGCAAACAGCTCCTGGGCCAAAAATAGTGATGACATGGAAGACAGAGTCCAGTCTTTCTCACTCACTGTCATCCTGACACTACCAGTGGTGAATAATCATCCCTAGCACTCTTAAGAATGAGAAGAGGAGGAGGGGTGTTTGTACTGGTCCTCTTTGTTCCTTGACTTCTGGTAGCATCTTACTTATGAAAGCTGAATGGCTGTGCCTGCATCGGCTGCAGCTTGTGCTCTGGGTGCTTCTGTGTTCCCAGATTCTGTAGTAGCACAACGTGCTACAGATTTTTTCCCCTTGCTCAGATTCTCAGCTTTCATTAATTTAAAACAAAAAAAAAAAAGAAGTGGAAAAAAAAAGTTTTGCCTCTTGTGGCTACAGAGACAACCTCAAAAATATGAACCAAATGTGAGGCAATGCCTGGCTGAGTCTGCGGTCACCCTCCACAGTGAGCAAATGCCAAATGAGTTAAAAAAGGAGAGGAACAGATAACTGCCTTCTCTTCATATGCTATGTCACCAACTGCCACATGCTGCCTGCTTGCTTTTCCTAGTGGATTTTCCCCTAAATTTAGCAATTCTGTCTTGCACCCATAGTTATCCATGTTGTCTCCCACATCATAGTTTGTTATCATTTGGCTCCAAGTGTGGGCACTCAAGCAGCTACATTAACACAGCCTTTCCAACATGAAAGTGGCACAGCACATCAAATGTATTTTTTTTCATTTTTAGCTAATGAGCTAATTTTAATGCTTCTTCTAAAAGGACACTAAATCTTGAAAGCATAGGAAACATGCTTACAAAACAAATTTCCTGGTTTGAAAATCCCTCATATTATTAGTTGGAAAACTTGAGACATTTTTGAATCAGGCAATTTTACTTAGATAAGTTGGAGTGAACAGCAGATAATTTCTCATTAACGGCATAAAGGTAAGTAGGCAAAAGTGCATATGTGCAAATGGTTTAAAAAGGCCTCTTTTTAATAGGCACTTACCTAATTTCTTGTTTTTTTGCTAGACACGTAAATCAATTATCTGTGGCATGTGGCTTGATTATACCCCTCAGTTAAATACTGACATTCTTGTGAAGAATTCCTTTTCATGCATAAGGCATGGCTGCACAACCTGTGCAGATGTCACATCTCAGGGAGCCATAATTCTCATTAAGTTAATACCAGAAAGATACTGGAAAATTCAAGAAAAAAACAGAAGTGGAGGTGAAAGGGTTCAGTTTAGCATCAGAGGGAGTTTAAGTTCCATTCTCCCACATGTCCACAGGCAGAAACCGACAGTCATCCATTTTTCACTCATCTCTTTATTTGTCATTCAGTTCCAGACAGACAGGAACTTTTAGGAGTTGGTATTTATCCAAATTTGTTCTTGATTGGAAATCTCAGGAACATGTCTTGCTCATGTTTCTGCTGTTTACTGGTCTGAATAGATGTGGAGGGTTGTTTTCCTTACAGCCTTTCCAAAAACTTAAAAAATAAGCAAAAATATGAAAATCTTAAGAGAAATACAGTAAAAAATCACAATGCAGCTTCTCTGAGAAACCTCATGTTTTGGCGATTAGAGCTACTCATGTAGTTCTATTGCTGAATCCCCAAACCAAATCAGTTGCCAGAGTTGGAGCTGAACCTTTCTGCCATTCCAGAAAATAAATGGCATGAGACTACTTCAGGAGAGATTGCTTCCAAAATAAAAAATCTAAGTTGCCCTCTAATTTTTCATTGTAGGTTGGAATTTATTTGGGTGATTTAATGTTTCTTTTAAGTTTTCATGGGAGTTGGATTCTTATTGTAAAAGATAAACTATATATTTATGTGGTTGTAAAACTTACTTTTATAATATTGAAGCTTTGAAAAAGTTTATTTCTTGTTTAGTTTTGAGGTTTGGAAAGAAACATTATTTGGAATGCTTGAGAAGTACATAGGGAGCTTTTAATTACTGTGTCCTTTCTTTTCATTGCCACTTTGAAATCATTGTACTAGGGAATTTCATATTTTCTTGTAAAAAGTTGTGTGTGAACTTGGAATTTAATTGGCTTGAAATTAAAGAGGGAAGACTAAATTGTTTCAAATGGCTTATTACCTGTAGATCTAATTAAATAGACTTCTGTGCAGTGACACGGACCAGTGAGAGCGGCAGATTTCAGCCCCAAAGTCTCGTAGCACCTGCAGAAGAGGCTGAGAAATTTGTAATGCACAATATACTGCAAATGCACTAAAAGCTAAGTGTGCTGCCTGAGTCTCCAGGTGCCCTTTACTCTGCTGGATAAGTTACTCTTTTTGAGCAGGTGTGCATAAATGGCCACAGAAGTATGTAATTTAATAGGTGTTTTGATCAGCAGCATAAAGTATTAATGCCAAATTACTGCCATGTTTGTAATAATTTGGATTACTCTAAAGCTAACAATACAGTTAAATACATTAAAATGCATTTAAAACTTCTGTTATGTGCTTATGTAAATCCATTTAAAGATATGAAGGTGGAAGGATATTTTTAAGTATTGAAACTTGCTAGTTAATCGTTTTTTGACTATTAAAGTATAAAAAGGTTGACATGGAATAAAAGTATTTATAACCAAGATCCCTTTTTTTCCCCTTTTGAATGACCTTAGATCTTGCCAAGGAATACATTTGGGACAGATTTGTTTACAGAACTGACAGAAATGTAATAAATTAGAACAATCCATATTGGAGCCCCATTGGGTTGAAACTGATGTGTTGTATGAAAAATTTTAACAATGCAAGAAGCAGGGTCGTGGGACTGCAAGTTCTGTCTACTGTAACTTCTGTTTTGCTGAGCTTAAGTAGTTCATGGGAATGCATCAGAAACAAAATGAGCTTTCTCTTGATATTTTGGTCCTTCTTGTCCATGAAAGTGACTTATTGTATGGGGCAGGGTTGCAAAGCTAGTTTGCAAGCCCTTTGTTTGGAAATGTAAAATGACTTGATTTAGGCAGATATTTGGGGAAAAATACACAGCTTTGTTTTCCTTCTTCAAGCTAGCAACAAAAAATTCAGAATTAGAAAAAAATCATTTCTATCTATAGGGCTTCTTTTGAATTATTTGCTTATTATAGTATGGCCTGATGCGGTGGTTAAAATTAACATCCCATATTATGTCCAAAAGTCTGCTACAATGGCAGTTTGTTAATCCCAGCCCTTAAAGGGCATTTCATCCCTGGGATGTGTGAAGGTCTGTATGAGTGTAGTGTGCTTCTTGCTATCCAAGCTTACTTTCAGATACAATATATAGGATCTAATTAAAAAAGAATGTATGGTAATACTGCAGAAAAGAAAAAAAGAAAAGGAAAAAAACCCACTTTTTTGCTTCCATAAACATGTTGCCAATCAAATAGTTTAAAACTGCTCTGAAACCTTCTGAAATTTATTTACTTGTCTGAAGTCCTTAGATGTTTGGTGTATCTGAGGTAAGAATAGATAGTTTTTAGCTCTAGTATGGAACAAAGTAATCAGAGCATCTTAGAATGTTTTGTGTTGGAAGAGACCTTAAAGACCATCTCATTCCAGCCCCCTGCCATGGGCAGGGACATCTTCCACTATCCCAGGTTATTCAAAGCCCCGTCCAACCTGGCCTTGGAGGAATGGAGCATCCACAGCTTCTCTGGGCACTGATACGTCATTTAAAGGGAAAAAAAATGCCAAACACACAAACCCTTCCTTTTCTGCTTTTTTTATTTGGAGGGCTTTGGGTTTTTTTTGTTCACTTTCCCACCCATTTTGGGAAGCAAAATGAAAATTGTTTTTCAAAGAACGCTTGCAAGACAGGCAAGAGTCTCATTTTTGAGGCAGACATACTGAGACAGAGAACAAGGCACTTAAACTACTATCACTGCAAGTGGGAAGGCTGGGAGTCAGGGGAGGTGAAGTGTAATCATTAGTCAGGCAACACTGAACATCAGCTGAAATCTCCAGATTGCTGTTGTGCCAGCCCATCGAGGGTTTTCTCATTGCAGGGAAATGAAATCCGCTACTGAAAAAACACTTAAGCGATGTAAAAATAAAAATAGCTTACATTTGCAGGTATATATTGGAAGGCAGGATGTGGGCATGGGATTAATGTGAGAGGTTAGGGACCAGGGTCACTTATGTCTAAAGACACAGAGAATGATTTTTCAGAGCTCCCTGCCTGTTGTTCAGCCAAGAGACGGGGACAGATTTGTGCAAGGCAAAGCAGGGCAGTTCAGAGGAAGGTGAGTGAGTGGGGTGGTTGCATTTGCCCCAGACTGAGCAAAACAGAGCTGTTCCCTCTGCACAAATGAGCCAGGCAAGGGGACACCTGTCCCTAATTACAACTTCTTGTGTCCATGCACCAAGCAATGCCTTCACTTTGGTGTTATTTTTTCACTCCTGTACCTTCTGAAGAATCCTGACCTAGAAACAGACTTTCACTTCAAGTGGGAGCTTTGGGATCTGCAGAATCACAGGACACTCTTTGCTCTCACTCAGCAAAGTTTTTATTTGGGTTATGTGCAAGAATTGAGGGCTTCACAAAGTTGCATGCAGAATATTTTTATAAAATATGTAGTAAAGTAAGGAGTTATGCTATCCTACATTTCAGGTTAGGACATTACTTGAATTTGTGGCACGTTATGGTGGATAAAGCTGTTTCTGTGTTTCCTTTTAGAGCCAAAAAAAAAAAAAAGAATCCTCTGGAATGGAGAAAGATTATTTTCTTGCTCCTGGCCTTCTCATTCAAAAATCTTCAAGTAGTCAATCTTACTTGTGTAGTTTTTTCCTCTGAACTGACTGTGCAAAAGTGTCCTCTCCAGTGATTTCATTTCATGGAGAAGCATGATTTTGTTTTAGGTATTTTATTGGTTCAGTCCTGTTTGTAGTGCTTCCATAATTACTAAGGGAAGCAGAAATATTTTAGTAACACTTCCCTAGCTTACCTCCCTGTCTCAGCTGTGGTGTTTGTACAGTGCTCATGTAGACTAAACAATTAGCAGAGTGACCTTAATGGGACATTCAGAACCTCTGCTAAAGCCACTGGAGAGCAAAAACCACAGCTCTGTTACCAGCCTGAATTTGCTGTCAAAACAACCTCAGAGACTGAGCAGTTTGATCCACAGTGTTTAAATACAACAAAAACATAAATATAGAAGCAACATCCTTCAGAGGCTCACTTAAAATGTTATTTTTCCATGGAGATGAGGCCGGAATTGAGTTGAACACATTGATCTATGGTTGCTTTTCATTCAGTGTAATTTAGAGATGAGTTACTTAGCTTTGGTTTGAAGAGCAGTTGGTTTTGTGTCTGACTAGCTGAACTGGCTGTAAGGAAGGGATCACAAGCTGGAGAAGTGAGGTGCAGTTCTGACCTGAAACGCAGTCACTGAAGGTGCTGCCTCTGCGACCTCTGTGGTTTTCCCATAACTTCTGCAAGAGCAGCGTTCAAACAACGCGATGTGTCACTAATCAGAGACGGTAGGTCGTCATCAAGTGTTTGCTTTGGCCCTACCAGAGCAAATGTTTGAAATGGCAGAGGCAGCCGTGTGTCCAGACAGCTCTGCCTTGGTTCCACTCCATTCCTGAGAGGCTTACGGCTGCTAAGGCAGCACAGGGAACTTCCTCACACGTGCTGCTGGGAATGGTGTCCCTTTCCTTGAATGGGGAGGGGACAGACACAGTCTGTGTGTATGAAATAATGTCCCTTTTTCCTCTAAAGAGTAAACAGGCTGGAAAAACAGAGAGATATGACTACGAGAGAACCTATGTCTTTATATGATGAGTCACCTACCCGATAACCAGGGTGTTTATCTAGAGCTCAGTCCTCACTTGCAAAATTTCAGTGCACAGAGGTCTATAGATGTTTAAAACTATTTTTGAGTGTCTCTCCTGTATCATAAAAGCTTTTAAAAAAAGCTGTGGTGGTCAAGTTAGCAATTTATATACATTTAATCATGCATATGCAGCAGATGTGAATACCCTCTTCTGTAATTAAATAAACATAATAATTGTCTTAGTCTAAATAGCTGAAAATTACTTAGAATTCCATTGTTAACCACACTGGAGAAGGGATTATTCCTTTAATAATATAATAATACTTAATAATATTATTTCAATTGCAGTTTTGTTGGTTTTGCTTAGGTGTTTAGTGTTGTCCAAGGCAGACACACAATGCCTAATTCAGAGTGATTTTCAATATTATTTTTGTTAATAGCACCTATTTTTTCTTATAGTAGATGATGATAACAGTGCATCTAATTATCAAAGTTTTCTGCTATTATAATTAATTTATATTCACTGTGTTTACTGGGGAAAATATTTTATTGTGGGTGTTCCCCACCCAAAAATATCTTGGCTTTTATTTACTTTTCTTTCTACATTGAGTTAAGCAGAGCTGGATCAGAAATAATTACACCTTTCTCTACTCTCAACAGGTTTTCGAAAAATAAGTCTGGATGACCTCCGAAAGGCCTACATTGTGAAAGATGTGCAGCAATATATTCTGCATCGTTTGGACCAGGAAGAAGCCCTGAGACAACACCTCACAAAAGAAACGGCAGAAATGCTGAATCAGCTTCACATCAAAAGCAGCGGTTGCTTTTTGTATCTGGAACGTGTCCTAGATGGAGTTGTGGAGAATTTTATCATGTTACGGGAGATCCGTGATATTCCAGGAACATTAAATGGCCTCTACCTTTGGCTCTGTCAGAGACTTTTTGTGAGAAAACAGTTTGCAAAGGTCCAGCCCATCCTTAATGTAATTCTTGCAGCCTGCAGGCCCTTGACCACCACAGAATTGTATCACGCTGTGTGGACCAAAAACATGATGCTGACGATGGAAGACTTTCAACGCAAACTGGATGTCCTGTCCAAAGTCTTTATCGATGGCCTTGGAAATACAAAAATCTTGTTTCATTACAGTTTTGCGGAGTGGTTGCTGGATGTAAAGCACTGTACACAGAAATACTTGTGTAACGCTGCAGAGGGACACAGAATGCTGGCGATGAGTTACACCTGCCGGGCAAAGGATTTAACACCGTTAGAAGCTCAAGAGTTTGCACTGCATCTCATTAATTCTAATTTACAGTTGGAGACTTCGGAGCTGGCTTTGTGGATGATATGGAATGGCACACCTGTCAAAGACTCCCTGTCAACCTTAATTCCTAAAGAGCAAGAGGTGTTACAGCTGCTGGTAAAGGCTGGTGCTCACGTCAACAGCGAAGACGACCGCACGTCTTGCATCGTCCGTCAGGCTCTGGAGAGGGAAGACTCCATTCGCACCTTGTTGGACAACGGGGCATCTGTAAACCAGTGCGATTCCAATGGGAGAACGCTGCTGGCCAATGCAGCATACAGCGGCAACCTCGACGTGGTCAACCTACTGGTTTCGAGGGGAGCGGATCTGGAGATCGAAGACACCCATGGGCAAACAGCGCTGACCTTGGCTTCTCGGCAGGGGCACACCAAGGTGGTCAACTGCCTCATCGGCTGTGGGGCCAACGTCAACCACACAGACCACGACGGCTGGACAGCGCTGCGCTCGGCGGCGTGGGGAGGGCACACGGAGGTGGTGTCCGCGCTCCTGTACGCTGGGGTCAAAGTGGACTGTGCCGATGCTGACAGCCGGACGGCGCTGAGAGCGGCGGCGTGGGGAGGACACGAAGATATTGTGCTGAATCTGCTCCAGCATGGGGCTGAAGTTAATAAAGCTGACAATGAGGGCAGGACAGCTCTGATCGCAGCTGCATACATGGGGCACAAAGAGATCGTGGAGCACCTGCTGGACCACGGTGCGGAGGTGAACCACGAGGACGTGGACGGGAGGACAGCGCTGTCTGTGGCTGCGCTCTGTGTCCCAGCCAGTAAGGGACACGCCTCGGTGGTCAGCCTCCTCATTGACCGCGGTGCTGAAGTCGACCACTGTGACAAGGATGGCATGACTCCACTGCTGGTGGCCGCCTATGAAGGACACGTGGATGTGGTTGATCTGCTCCTGGAAGGAGGAGCTGATGTTGATCATACAGACAACAATGGCCGGACACCGCTTCTGGCAGCAGCCTCCATGGGCCATGCCTCAGTGGTGAATACTCTCTTGTTTTGGGGTGCAGCTGTTGACAGCATTGACAGTGAAGGTAGAACAGTCCTGAGCATAGCATCTGCGCAGGGCAATGTTGAAGTAGTACGGACTCTGCTGGACAGGGGGCTAGATGAAAATCACAGAGATGACGCAGGCTGGACACCTTTGCACATGGCAGCTTTTGAAGGTCACAGGTTGATCTGTGAAGCTCTTATAGAGCAAGGTGCTAGAACAAATGAAATTGATAATGATGGAAGAATACCTTTCATATTAGCTGCGCAGGAAGGTCACTATGATTGTGTGCAGATGTTACTGGAAAATAAATCCAACATTGATCAGAGAGGCTATGATGGGAGAAATGCTCTCCGAGTTGCTGCCTTAGAAGGTCACAGAGATATAGCTGAGCTACTGCTTAGCCACGGAGCAGATGTGAACTACAAAGATGCTGATGGTCGGCCAACGCTTTATATCCTAGCATTAGAAAACCAGCTTACGATGGCTGAGTATTTTTTAGAAAATGGTGCAAATGTCGAAGCAAGCGATGCTGAAGGAAGAACAGCACTCCATGTTTCCTGCTGGCAGGGCCATTTGGAGATGGTGCAGGTGCTCATAACATACCATGCTGACGTGAATGCTGCAGATAATGAGAAGAGATCTGCTTTGCAGTCTGCTGCATGGCAAGGCCACGTGAAGGTTGTGCAGCTTCTCATCGAGCATGGTGCTCTGGTTGACCACACTTGTAATCAAGGTGCTACTGGACTCTGCATTGCAGCCCAAGAGGGGCACATTGACGTTGTCCAGATATTACTGGAGCATGGTGCTGATCCAAATCACGCTGACCAATTTGGGCGCACTGCTATGCGGGTTGCAGCCAAAAATGGACACTCCCAGATTATCAAATTACTGGAAAAATATGGTGCATCAACTCTGAATGGTTGCACTCCATCTCCAGTCCACACAATGGAGCAGAAGCCCTTACAGTCAGTCTCCTCTAAAATGCAGTCCTTAACCATGACGTCCAATAGTTCAGGGAGTACAGGAGGAGACATGCAGCCTGGAATGCGGGGATTATCCAATGGGCCCACACACGCCTTCAGTTCTCCTTCAGAGTCTCCTGATTCTACGGTTGACCGTCAAAAGTCATCTTTATCAAATAATTCCCTGAAAAGCTCCAAAAATTCTTCTCTCCGCACCACATCCTCGACGGCCACCGCTCAGACGGTGCCCATCGACAGTTTCCACAGCCTGTCTTTCACAGAGCAAATCCAGCAGCATTCCCTGCCACGCAGCAGAAGCAGGCAGTCCATTGTCTCCCCTTCTTCCACAACTCATTCCCTAAGTCAAAATCATAATTCACCCAGTAGCGAGTTTGAATGGAGCCAAGTGAAACCTAGTTTGAAGTCAACTAAAGTGAACAAAGGGGGCAAAACAGACAACTCCAGCAAGTCTGGGTCAGCTGGAAAGAAAATAAAGCAGAGTAGTTCCTCCCAACCCAAAGTGCTAGAGTATGAAATGACTCAATTTGATAAACGAGTACCTATTGCCAAATCTGGCACAAGCATGCCACTCAAATCAATGCCACCAGAGCCACAGTGTAAGATTTTGGTCCCTCCAGCTCAGCAAAAAGTTGGTCGATCTCAGCAGCAGTTCCTGATTCACCAACAGAGTGGGGAGCAGAAGAAGAGAAATGGCATTATGACAAATCCAAATTATCATCTTCAGAGCAATCAGGTTTTTCTCGGCAGGGTTTCTGTCCCACGAACAGTGCAGGACAGGGGGCATCAGGATGTATTGGAAGGCTATCCCTCCGCAGAGACGGAACTTAGCCTTAAGCAAGCCTTAAAACTTCAGATTGAAGGTAGTGACCCAAGCTTCAACTACAAGAAGGAAACACCATTGTAAAAGGTAACTTACCCAATCACAAAGGAACCAAATGCCTGCATTTCATTTAAAATGTGCTAAAATTACATTTTATTATCATTTACCATCATAATTGCTTATGTGATGGATGTTAAAATCTTAACCTGTCAAGTATTTTCTTTTCTGTCATTTAAAATCACCAGCCATAGAGGAATTGGATCACTGTTGTGTTGTCTGTTGAAGTCAGTTGCTCTAATTGTGGCCCACTGTCTTTGATAACTGAGTTTCAGGTAGCAATGATTTGGAATTTGATTTTCAAACGTAAGGACAGATGAGAATTTCAGTTCATGATATATTCAGATGCAGTCTTTATTTCATTACTTACAAAAATTCTCTTGAGAAAGTTTCTGAAGGTTCTTATAAGTTATAGGCAACCACTTTGCTGAATGTGGATTTTAAGGGTGAAGCATAAGTACAAAATACTATTCTAAAGCTTTGATTTTATATTTCTGTTACTGTAAAGGTAGTCCTCCTATAAAAGAGGTGGCTTTTCTTAGTGCAAAATTATAATCTATGTTATGGTACCAATTTTCTGACCATTGTGTTGTTGTTAATCAATGGAGGTCATTTAGATATCTTACCTACTCTCCAATACTGAATTTTAAGCTGAAAAAGTAATTATCAGTCTCTTTTTCAGATATGAAGTGTCAGTGAGTCAGCTAAAATAGTTCTATTTTTCTCCCTCTTCCTGTTGATGTGTATATTTTTTAGGGCATTTGGAATGTATTATGTTTTCTATTGGAATTTCAGAGAAGCAGCATCTTTATGAAATGTGTGCCCACCTCTTATTGCTCACTCACTTTTGAAAACTTTTTTTGCCTGTGAATGGAGCATTTTGGACAGCTCGGGCTGCTGCTCCTTAGAATAAGAATGTTCTTGCCAGTTCTGACTCAGTTCTGCTGCAGGTCATCAAAGACAGCGTGTTTCTAGGACAGTTGAAGGGGTGCAGAATCCACACATGGAAGGTTTTCAGCTGTCAAAAACATATAAACAGGCATTTTCCCAAAATGTTCTGGAAATTGATTTTAATGGAGTATATCTGTAGATGTAGCTGAGGTCCCTGGAGAATTGCAGAGCAATAGAATATTGTGCAGGACCCTGTTGGGTTGGCATTTTGCTTCAATTAAAGTGTTTGAAATAATACAGTGTTTCAGAAACATCTGCACTTGATGTTTGTAAAATTTGTAAAATGCAAATTTTACCAAAGGGTCAGATGAGCTGTGGGGCAGGACAGCAGGAACAGACATAGAGAGGACTCATCAGCTGGGAGAGAAAAGTACATAAATCATCATAAAAGTTACAAGGACTTCAGATTCCCACAGTAGTACATCATGTCCAAACAGGATTAGAATTTATTTGTAATTTTTTCCTGCTTCTGTAAAACTTTGAAACATGTAATTAAGGATTGTATTTCCTAACTCTGACATGCCTGCACCTGATGTTCATTGCTTGCTTTCATGTCGTACTTTATTGTAAATCCATTGCATGGTTCTGACGTAGAATGTGTTCATCTGACCTGACCTGTCATCAAAAGCCTGGTTTTGGTGAATTTTTACATCTCCCTTGATTTTAAAATATAAACAGCATATAAAGAAGTCTGAACATTCCACATATCACACTAAAATTTGGCTTTGCTTTGGTGTGCTACTGAAAATACAGGGTTTCCCTTAGTGAAGTTCTTGGTTTTACAAATGGCTAAAAAATGAGGTGTGGATAACCAAATGGTTCCTTTTGCTTTTCTCTTAACACTTCCCAGCGTGTCACTTTAAAGATGGGAGTTTAGAGCAAATCTGTGTGGATTATGAATTGCTTAGCACAGGCTGTAATTTGCCTCCTCTCTTGCCAAATCTCAAGCAGAAAAAGGGTAATTTTCCTGACCGGTGGATAAGTGAGTCACCTGTGGGGAATCACATCAGAAACACTCCACAGGAGCACCAAAGGAATGGCTTTCCTTTCCTGGCTGCTTCCCACCAGGAAGCTCTCATGTTGTGGGGACCTTGTAGGTGCTTGGGATGGCAGAGAGCACAGGGAATCAATCACAGGACCAGGGTTAGGCAGGAAACACTTTTCCTCATCAGGGTTGTTGTTGTTGTGTGCTTTTGACTTTAACTGGGGATGATACAGCTCTATTTCTGACAATGCTGTTTGTGTTACAGACTATTTCAAAGCTGAAAGTTTTTATTTTATACTTCCAGGCCAATTCCATGATGCTGTGAACAGAAGCGCTTCTGCTCCCGATGATCTATCAGCTGGCTGGGATGAAAGCAAACAATGCTTTTTTAGTCCACCTAGAAATTCAAGAATGTGATTCCTACAGTTCAGTTACCTTAATTACTGTAACGTGCCTACATTTTCAGGCTGCCTTCTCAGTATAACCCTCTGTGCTTCGAAATTTTATTTTGTGTACTTTGTATTTAAAACACAGAACGAGCACTTTTTTTAATTGCAGAAAGATATATGCTGTATTTCCCTGACCACAGCTGAAAATGGTAAGAACCAGGAATTCTGATTTCCTATTTCAGATCGCTTGGTAGAGGTGCATGTGCCACAGTGAACTGTGTTATGGAAAAGGCAGTGCTTTTTGTATTTATTTTTCTGTGGCTAAAGAAAATAAGCAACGAGTTTGTCACATTTGCATTGTTGTCATGTATTGTCTGTTCCCCGTGTACTTCAAAAGGTTCCCTCCAGAATTACAAGTCTTTTAACAGTATTTTATAAATACTGTACTTGTGTGTTCTGTCTGTGTAATTGCTGTTCAGTGGTGGCAAAGAAGTCAGACTGCAACCATGTGCAGTGTCTTTGGGATTTTTAAGAGGCAGAAATCCACTCTCTGGTACTACAGCACCAAATCTGGATGGCAGACTGGGACCACTGAAAGCAATAGGCAAATTTTGGACAATTGGTCTGCAATAGGCTCTGGTATTGCTATGGTGATGAGGTAACTAATATGGTTATGTCTGAGGTGCTAAAAGTCTGATCCTGCTTTCTTGTATATCTCCACATGTTAGAAACAGCTCTTTCTCTTTTCCAAGGTAAAGGACTATTTTTGGGAATGTCAGTAAAGCCAGCCATGGAAAATACAGACCCTTTGTGAGCGAGGATGAGAGAATATGCAGCGAGAGTGCAGTGGAAAAGCACAGAGACAGTGTTGCCTGGGGAGTACAGACATGGCTAAGTTAGCCCTGTCCTGCAACAATAACTCCTTAAAGCACAAACTGGTATGAATGTGGTTACTGCTTCACGGGGATTAGGTAGAGCCAGCGTGTCTCTGTACCTGGAGCACGGTGAATCAGCAGTTGGGAGAGCCGATCCATGGATAATGGAAAGCTGGTTTCCCGCTCTTAGAGCAGAAGTATTTTACTTGTGTGAAAAAGAGCAAAGTCAAGGTCACTGTTGTGAAAGTGAGCAGTCTGAGTTTTCCCTTTGAATGTGCACATCTTACTTGCACAGTTCTGCAAGTGATAAAATGAAATAAGTGGGTTATTTTCTCCTACAAATGCAAGCTATATTCTACTATTCACCATTACACAGCCTTGCTCTTTGGAAAATAAGCCTATTTTTGTATGCAAGTGTTTCTTCTAAAGGCTTGGGTTTCATCTTTTTCATACTCTAATTCTGATCATTCCAGAAATAAGGTGATAAAGAGCTGAGGTTATTTTTCACGGATGATTAATAAGATCCTTAAACTTTGATGAATGGCCTCTGGATGTAGATGTAGTGCATATTCTGAGGCACTGAAGGGCTGGTTATTATGTCTGGTTATTATGATCAACTTTTTCTTCTTTTAAATCTTGTACCTCCATTCTTATTTGCTTTTTCCTAAATGTAAAAAAAAAAAAATCTTTTATAGTCAGGCATTCAGCATATAGTAAAATTAGATGTTAGAAACTGACACACAACAATATGGATTACTCTGAATGTTTAATGTATTGAATTTCTTGTCCCTGTGGGACAATTATAAAATAAACATAACAGGAGTCTGGCAGAATGGCCTTAAGAGGGTTAGTGGTTTAGAAAAGAGAAAGTACCAAAATGTTCTCAGCAAACTTGTTCCAAACCTCAAGTGTAGTACATTTGCAATACTGTGCAAGAATATGACTTTCCTTAGTGATTAGATGTATGTTTTGTTCTGTGGAAAGGGATCACTGAATGCCAACATTTTTTCTACTGACCTTGACTGTCATTGGGATTATATTTATTTAATTTTATTGTGTTGTTACAAGTTGCACCTTGTGGACAAAGGACATAAAAATATGGCCAGTTTCACAATGGGCCACAACTTACAGATATTCTGGTGGGTTTTGTGTGAATAGTATTTACATTTGAAACAGTCACTGGGGAAACCCTCTCTCCAAATCAGCAGAAAGTAGACCTGTCAAAAATGTTTTCAGAATGACAGTTCTGCCACATTTTGCATATCCCTTCAGAATGGGGCATGAATTGCTTTAAATCATCTGTTTTCTCAGATGGTCTATGTAATTTGACATTGCTGTTGCGTGTGGTTTTTAGCATCACCATTTGTCAGGGATTTGTGTGCCAAGCAAAGTTGCTGTTCCCCCATTGCTCCCTCTGCTCTACCCTTTCCCATCTGTAAATGGAGTGCAGGTGAGCAGAGAGGTGCAGCTGTGACTCAGCACAGCTCCTTCTGTCAACACAGTAGTTCTCACCACCCAAAAAACCTGAATAAAACAGGAATCCTGTTTCTCTTCATCCCATTTCGCTGGTCCTTCCAAGGTCATCTCCACAAGACATCCAAAATTCTTGATGGGAGAGCTGGGGAAAAAGACTGTTTTGTGGACATGGATATCAATACTGTGTGCATGTGGAAAAACTCACCTGGAGAGAAATGCATTAAGAGATACCAAGGCACAATTGATGCATTTTTGTCTTCTCTGTGATCAGTATTGAAAGCATTACAATTTCTTTAAAACTAAAAAGGTGTTTTCCCTCTTCAGTTACTCTGCTATGCAAATGTCTGTTATGCTTAATAGTCCCCATCTGAACTCCTCAGTTAACTTGGTTTGCAGATAGACTGTTTTTTCCTGGAGTGGGTTGTAAATAGCCTTTAATGTACATTGAATGAATTTCACACTGTAAAATTTTTATTTTATTCCTTGTATTATATTAAGCAAAAATCCCTGTGTATATTAAAGTGCATAATAAATATATTTGCTTTTCAGCAGACATCTAACTGTTTTAATTTTTCTACCTCATTTCCTGGGACATTTCAGGAAAAGGTTATTAAACTTGATTAACTTTCATGTAGTGCTAAATGAAGCATGATTTGTGTGTCCAGTAAGCAGCCCAGGCTAGCAAACCTCAGACCCTAGCATTAATTTCTGTGGCTTTGAGCATATGCAGGAGAAGATATGCCGCATGTCCTTCTGTTTAACGTGACCATTATATACTGTAAATACCACAAGGGCCAATAAATTAACTATTTCAGTTGCTATGAGTTCTTAACAAATTCAAAGGGGTTTTGTTAATTATTGCCTTGATGAGTGTTTCTCGTGACTATTTTCAACTTAAGGAAAAGCTCTCTTACTTTGAGTGGCTACTCATTTTTCTTGAATTGTTATTAGAAAAGGTAGGAGAGAGAAGTTTTCTGGTCCTTGCAATAATACCCTTTGGCTCTGTAATCTTGTCTCACTTTTTCAGACCGTAGTGCCACCATGATTTCCCTGCAGAGGGTTTTTGAGTGTGCAGGAGTTTGTCTGTGCCTTCTGCAAATGATGGGTTTACCCCCCAGGTATTCTGGTTCACACAGATCCCAGCAGCTGGCACACATGGCGCGACTGATTCCTAAGATTAGGTGAATGACAAAATTGTCATTTTCTGCTGACTTATTTTCTGTGGATTTCTGTTATTGACCCTCTTTTGTTAAGTTCTCAGTCTAAAATAACAAAGTATGAGATGCATTAATTCAGTGGCTATTTTTCATTGAAGCAAAGAATTTTCACTGAATTAATCTTTGAATAAGTTCTCTTATGTCCCAGAGACAGACATTTTCTTCAGATAAGTGCTGTAATAATATTTAAATACAATTATTGAACACCTGGTTTAAATCTCTTATTCTATGGAATATACACAATCACATTAAATAATGCTTCACCTCTTCTGTGAGATCCCTGCTACAGTTTGGCTTGTGTATCACATGTATTTTCCAAAAGAAAGCTGAGATTGGTTGGCACAGCAAACTAAAGCCTTTCGGTTGGAGGCCCTTGGAGAGACAGCACTGAGAGTTTGGCCTTGATCTAAATCCTAATCATCTCATGCTACAAAGAGTCACAGAAACAGGGTATGGGACTGGGAAATCTAGTTGGCAAATAATTTTGATAAAGAAGTCTCCAAATGTGTATGTAGGTGATAGAAACAGATTGACCTTTAGAATTTAAATGTAATTTGCTGGTTGTGGGGACAGAATAAGGCATTGGGGTCGGGTTGTTGGTTTTGGTTTTTTATTTTCCCCAATAACTTTTTTGATATAACGACTTTTAAGCCTGCATCTCCTAGGGAAAAAGTTATTTTGAAATATTAAGTTAAGTAATTAAATCCTATTCTCTTTAGAGTGTGAGCTGTGAGCAGAGCTTTTGTGTATTTGTTGTATCTTGGTGAACATTAGGCAATCTCATAAAGAGACTTTAAAACTCAAAACTTTATCCATAAATGACAGTGGACCTTAATTATGATTTATTCTGTCATTTTCCATTATGCTGGCTATCTAGTTCACATTGTGTTTTCCCCAATAACAAAACATTCCAGTCTTGCTCCATCTTTAATAATAGTGTGATAGTTCTGTTGCTGTTTTGTTCTTACTACTCTCACGAAAGGTGTTACTATTTGCCAGTAAATCCCAAAGCACTTCACAGAAAACACAGGACAAATACTGAGATGAGGATGGATTTGCTCTGTCAGTCACTGAACAGGCTCAGAACAACATCAGGAAAAGCCCCTGGGCTGCTCCCAGCACTAGGCAATTCTGCTGCCTTGAATAACCTGTTGTCTGGCATTAACTCATCTCCTGCTTCTTTTTTTTTTTTTCCTGTTGCTTTTTTTAGTCGCTTTTTGTGCATTTGCAGTGCAGCTCGCTGGAGGCTGTCCATGCAGCTGGGTGCTGCCAGCTCCAGCTCCTGGCTGGCTGCTGGAGCTGTGGGAGAGGAGTCAGCTCCTCTCTGGAGACTGCTCTGCCAGCAGATTCCTGCGCGGTTGGGCTGGGGACCAAGGACCACCTCACTGCATCTGGCCCATGCTCAAGCTCTCTCTGGAATTGTGCTCATTTTTCCTACTGCAATCAGAGCTTTCAAAAAAAGAAAAAAAAAAAACAGAAAAAAACCCCAGGATTATCCAGGATCCTCGTTGACAGGTGGGAGCTCTGTGAGAGGCAGTACTGAGCATGCATCCAAGCCTTTATGTCCTGGTGCCAGTTTTCTGCTAATGTAATACTCTGAAGTGAAGGGGAGATAAAGCAGTCTGAATGTTTCTGTCTGTGCTAACATTTCACATTTCCCCTGTGCCTTGGTTAGCTGTCAGCCTGCTGACGAATTAATGGGGTTGCCTGTTTATGAGGGCTGTCATTTGATGGTATTCTTGGTGTGGAGAGACAAGATCCTTCTACAGGCACAGTGCTCAAAGCAGAGAAGTTTTTTCAGAAGCTGGAGAGGACCAAGTTGCATAATGTCCCTTCCAGCTGGACTTCTCCATGAGCAGGAGCAAAAAGCACCTGGACCAGTGATGTAAAACGTTTAGTTGCATGAGAAGAAAGCAGGGAGGAAAGGTTCACGTCATCTCTGAAGTCTTCAAAATGCACCTCACTCTTTGGCATGTCTAAAAATGTCACTGCTAAAGCAAATCTTGTGATGATGATTAGAGGTTGCATAATTAAGAGTCCTCATTTGACTGCCAGAGCTGTTCACTGCAGACCCAGAGCGAGGCAGAAGCGCATTTGCTCTGACTCTTGCAATGTTGGCCCTGGTAACACCGTGGTTAATTCACTCTGCTTGTGCTCTGCTGAGATTTCCCACAAGAGCACTGGATGGAGTTGGTTTTGAAATGCTTTTGCTAATTACTTTTTTTACCATGTGAAATTAATGAACAGAATTATTCAGGGACATTCTTATTTACATTGGGGTCGAGACTTCAGCAGTTACAATCCATTTCCATAGTAATATTTGAAGAGTGATTCCCTTCACCTGAGGAAAGGTAGCAAAATCTGTGCCTAAATTGATGCTAAAGTGCTTTTTGGCTCACATTGAGCTTTTTGGATCATTTACATGCAGCCTATTTTCTAAGAAGGATAAGTCTTTCCTCTTTGCCAGGATGGGATGATGGATTTAAGAACAGCCATTTCAGGACACTCCAGAAATTCATCCAGCCCTGCAAACTGTCATTAGCAATGACCAATATCAGATGTGAATAGAAAAGTACAACAGGGTAAATTTTGAATTATTTTTTTCTCTAAATGTTCTTTAGCTGTTTGTGGTTCAGAGATTTCCCAACCCAGAGACAATGTTTTTTTCATTAATATTTTGTGTGTCAGTCAGTGCTAACTAAACCAGGAACAAGTGGCTGAGATTGAAAAAGTGCACTGTAATTTATAAATAATATTTTTTTTTCTTTAAGGGTAAGACAATCAGCTATTGAACACAAATTTTAAGCTGTGAGTAGATTTAAAAAATTTGGTCTGGAATAATTGTGGAGCCGTTCATGTGACCATTATACAATGCAGAAAGTGAAGACACTATTTGAAGCATAAGGATTTCCTTGCATCTGCTGAAAACCTGTTTTGCAACAAACTAGAAGGAATATTTCCATGCCTCAAATCCATGTAGGGAAGTTGGTTGATCTTTTTGCGTAGAGAAAAGGCAATCCCAAGATCATCAGAGTTATTCTTCCCTTATTGCCAACATGAACAAACTTGAATATTGATTTACTGCCTTTCCAGCTCTTAGCCAAAGCCATCAGATGCTGGTAATAGGGAATGCACGCTCTCAGAAATGAGTGTTTTCCAGATTAACAGTGGGCACAAAGGGGAGCACAGGTGCAAGAGTGTATTTCCATGGTGCTGCTTGGCGGTGCCGCTGTGCAGCACAGCAGGAACCAGGTGAAAAGGAAAATTACTGCAGCAGATGTACTCCCTCCTGTGTTTCCTAAGCTCCCGGTTTGCCAAGCCGTATCCCCAGGATAGAGCACTTTCCCTGCAGAAATAATGACTGTGTTTGCCTTTTCAATCTGTTTTCATTTAACGCTGGGATTTTCACAGATCACACGGACAGTGACTAGAAATTGCTAAGTAGTGTCAAGCTGCTTTAAACATGATATTCCCCACACTCCTAATCTACTCCTTCAGGAACAAAACAGGTTTCCACAGCTTAGGTAACACCATGGTCAAAGTATTCCTTGGCTCCTCCAGTTTTCCCACTCTGGCAGGGCCGCTAGGTTGTGGGCACTCTGCCTCACATGGGAAAACCAGTCTCAATTAAATCTGCTCTGTTCTCATTTAGGCATCCTAATTATTAGGGGGTGGGGTGGTGCTGAGCGTGGAGATGGACGGACAGAGGATGGGTGTGGAAAATGAGGCTTGGTCTGTGCATGTATGTTTGTTACATCCCGGGGGAAGCATGGAATGCTTGTTTGAACACCTAACTCCGTGGTGGGCAGCACTGGCTAACCAGAGAACTGCCCTTCAGTAACAAATGAGAGGTGAGCCTGGGAATCAACACCTTCCAAAACACACCAGGGGCTCATTTTTGGCACATCAGGGGCTGTCCATGCAGAGCATGGCAAGAGCCATACCAGCCAGACTGTCCTCGGGATGGATACAACATGGGATGTGAGGTGTGGGGGTTTACCTTGTGAGAAGAGAGCATTGCTCATATGCCCAAGAGGTTGCTGAGACTGACAGAAGAGGCCCTGCAAAGTGTGATCTGAAGACCAAGTTAGCGACGGAATGTTTTCATGCTCCTGCTAATGTAGTCTGGGCTGTCCCCAGTTTGGAACAGCTGGTGGGAGGGCTTTGTTTGGATATCAGGGCGCTGCCGTAGTCTCAGGGTGGAAAGCAGGCTAGTGCAGCCTGACTCCTCCCTTCGGAGGAGGACTCTAATCCACGCATGTATTAGTTTGAAATTACATAAGGTTATTTAAGTGTGCTTCTTCCTCTTTGGGGGCGTTTTCCTGAGCCTGTTGTGCAATTGAGTGCAGCAGTAGCTGGTTGTGTGCGGCTCTGCTGGGGCTGCAGTGCGGTCGCTGCATCCAGAGCTGGAGCACTTTCATGGGATAACTCCCTGAGCCACCACCCGGGCTGACGGCTGCCAGCGAGGTTGGCTCCCCTGGGAACAAGCTGAGAGCTATTCAAAGAGCTTGAGTCTTTCTCTAAATATGAAACGCAGCCAGGATATGACACACAGTTCATCCTCTATTAGTTGAGATTAATTGGGGAATCTCCAGGTACACTCCCTGAGCCATCAGCTCTGCGGGATGTGCGTGGGAATGCCGTGCACACACAGCCATCAGGTTTATGGGCCCCAAGGCAGCGCTGGCTTTTCCTGACCTGTGCTGGCTCCTATAGGGCACATTCATGCAGGCACTGAGCAGGCAGGGGGAGGTGGTTAAAGCCGGCACAGCATCCTCAGAAACAGGACCAAGTGACGAGACCCCACCTGGTGTCTCAGCACAGTGCCCACCTCCACTTTCTTCCCGAGGGAGGTGGGCCCACCTTCTTGGCAGGATTCCCCCTCCAGCACCAGGTTCAGAACAACATCTGTGCTCGTTTTCTATAACTAATCCCCAAATAACTGTTCAGATTGAAGTTTAATGTATAGTGAGAGAGGGTTTAGTTTAAGGTAACCCAAACGGAGCATGGTAGAATAAATACTGCTTCACTCACTGTTACTATTTCATCTGGCAGTGGGTGAAGGATCTTTAGGAAGGGCTGACTAAAAGAGGAAACCTACTTCACACAGCAAGAATTTCCATATTGCTTTTAAAAATTAGTTAAATAAAATGAAAGAAAGCAACCCGGAGTCCCTTTCATCAGGCTGCAGCATCTCAGAAAGAATAATGCAATAGAATGTGTGAAAATGCAGGCATAACTCCTAAATGCTTTCTCTATCTCTGTTTTTATTGCTTCAAAAGCAGTTTATGAAGCATTAGTGTAAAAAAAACTCAAAGCATGAGTCTGAAAAGATGCATAAAACAATAAAGTAAATCCCATGGGAACAAGTGTCACTGTCCTTCAGCATTCCACTGTTCAGTGTATAGGACCATAATGTCAGTCATTTATCACTTATTGATCACTTCAGGCATTAGTATAGGAGTTCTGTGGCTGAAATTCCACTGCAAGAACAGTGTTTTATTGCCGAGTTCCAAACCCATGAAAAAATACTTCCAGAAACATTTATGATTGCACTTAATCTGTGACAAATCACAGCAGAATACGGTTTGGCCAGTCCTTGGCTTTAACCAGATGCAGAGGGATTCAGGCTTCTCCATTGTACAAGAAAATGACTCACATATTCCTCTTTCATCCTACGGGACAGATGAAAAACTGATTGCAGACTTTCTTGCCACTATCCTTTTTTTGCTCTTGGACCAGTCCTGTGCTCAAGCTGCGTTTAAGGAAAATAAAAGATGTTTATGTCTAAGATATTAAATATGCTTTGGCTGTAGCCATGAGTTAGTCCCAGCTGTGACAGTGTGGTAAACTTGTGCTGTATCTCAATCCTGAGGCATGGTGAGAGGGAGAAACCTTGAGCCCATCCCATTTTTATGCTCTTTTTCCTCCACTGGCTTTGCAGACTTTCAGAACCACAAGACATTGGAGATTGTGCTGGGAAATTGCAATCTAGATTTTAAAAATATCTATCTATATATACACTCTCTTGTCAAAAACCTTACATTCACTGGAAGTTTGGCCTCATGAAATGTGCATTGTACAGTATTTTGATGACTGTAAATGCTGTTGAGACTCAGAGCCCAATACAACTGTAGTCATTACAGACCCAGAGAAATTGTTTTCAGGCTCGTGCCAACACATTGTGATTAATTTCTTTCTTGTGGTGCAAGCTGGTTTCTGAACACGTTCCCCATTAGCTTTGTGAGCAGCCTGCACAGTCACTGGCATGCTCCACAGGACTCATCCACCCTTGCTTCCACATCATTGCCAGCAAAATGCAGTGTGCAAAGTTCTGTGTGGCTTCCTTCCCTCTATCTTTACCTCCAAACTAGAAACTGCTTCTTTTTTAACTCCTCTGCAGAGGCATTTGGGACCAGCAAAGATGAGGGTACTGCTGATCTTTATAGCAATTACATATATAATTATACACATAATATATACATTTTTATTATACATTGCTATATATATTAAAATAGCAGCAATTCATCTAAATTTAAACTCTTCTGTGGAAAGAAGACTCAGAGTCAGCTCCAATTTTAATTTTCTGCGAAGTTTGAAATCATTGAATCGTTTTCTTTTATGATTTTGTTACTTTGGTTTTTTAAAGTAAAACTTACAGAAGGAAAAGGCAGGCATAAAAATTGGGGGCTTGAGATGAGCAGGCAGCATTTTTTAGTTGATTTTGATACAGGTTCCTCCCCTTTGGATCTCTGGATCAGGCTGGCTTTCAGGTGTTGATCTTGAAGTCTTTAAACACAAAAAGTTTAATCTTCACCCAGCTTTAATTCTCCAGTCTTTTCACCATATGAGCTTGTAAATCTGCCATGCACCATGTCTTCCAAAGTAGTAGTTTTTTGCCTGCTTTTAGCTTGTTTTATTGGTAAAAATCACTTGGAAGTATGAGCAAGATATTCCAGTCTCTCGTTCCCTGCTTCCTGGCTTTCCTCTGGCTGCCATCCATCAGGGACATAGGAAGAGGCACAGACATGACTTGGCTTTGTGGGGAGCAGTGGTGAGGCTTAAAAGCAGGTGAGACAGCACCAGAGAGCATGAGGGAGGAAGCTCATTTCCTCTTCTGGCATGTTTTTTCCTTGATTTAATCATTCCAAGCACCCTATGGATCTAAAACCTGAGCACAGGCGTCTTATCTGCTGAGGTGTAACGTTTCAGAGCTTCTGCTCAGAATAAACAAAATGAGGCATGTGTGCTTTTACAGAATATATTAGTTTATATTTTTGGAGCATTTTTGGTCCAGCTGAGGGGAGTCAGGTTCATAGTCATACATACGCATAGGCCTGGAACCTGGTGTGTCCAACAGGCAGGATGATAAAGCCTGGTGCCCTTGTTCAGGAACAAAGCTACAAGGAGAGGTCATACATAGGTAAGGGAGAGTATTTTAGGGTGAGGATGGTGAAACAGGTTGCCCAGAGAGGTGGTGGAGGCCTCAACCCTGGAAACATTCAAGGCTTGGTTAGATAGCGCCCTGAGCCACCTGAGCTAATTGAGGATGTTCCTGCTCATTGCAGGAGTGTTGGTCCTTTCCAACACACACCATTCTGTGATTCTTTCATCTCAAATTGCCCAG
Source organism: Chloebia gouldiae (assembly GCA_003676055.1). Taxonomy (NCBI): domain Eukaryota; kingdom Metazoa; phylum Chordata; class Aves; order Passeriformes; family Passeridae; genus Chloebia; species Chloebia gouldiae. The sequence goes on from QUSF01000060.1 coordinate 1,379,105, forward strand.
AAAACCCATCAGAGTTATAATCCTCAAGTATAACCAAATTTCCTTTACACTTAGAGTAGCTTCATTGAAGTCAACTTTAGATTGGTGCAGTTGGAGCCATCAGTGGTGAGGAAAAGAAAGGTAATCTCTATCTGAAGGAAAATGTTATGGTGAACTGTGCTGAGCTGATTAATAAGAACAGAAATAATGTCTTTGTTCTTCCATAAGAATTGATAATTATGTTTATTTTACTCACAGCAAAGTGTTTGGGGCTGACTACAGGAGATGAAGTAGCTGCTGTGTGATCTCATTCTCCATGGTTCAGGAGTTACATTCTTTTGTCTTAAAACCCCCATCAATACCAGCTTCTGAACAGTTAATGAGCCGGGTAGAGGATCATACAAATTTGGCATCTAAGGCAGCTTTAATCAGCCTGAAAGTCATGTTGTACAGAGCTTGTGGTGCTGTTATTTACTGCATTACAGTAATTTCTCTCTTCCTTAGAGCCACAACTCTGCCTAAAGTCATATCACCTACTGCTGTGATCAGATTTCACAAGTTAAGCAGAGTCACACCAGATCTGTGGGTGATGAGAGCCCTTAAAAATACATCTAGTGCTGCAGGCAAAGGCATCTGAGTCTCAGCTGGATGTCTGTGCTGCTTCTTTGGGGTCTCACTTGAGGGATTAAAAGATATTTTTGGCACACAGCATGACTGCAATATGAAGGAAGAAGGGTGCAGGAAATGCTCCTTCTCTTTTCTGCCTCTTTAATCCCTTTCTACTTTTGTCCTCTTGTTGTCCCCATGCCTTGTGAATGAAAATCTTCTCCTGAGATGCTCTGTAACCTCATCTTAGGGGCAGGGGTTTGTGGTGCTGCCTCCCCAGAACAGATAAGGTGCCTCTCTACCTCCCTGCTGGTGCTTCTTCATTCCTCACCACCAGCTTTTTGACAGACAGACACAAATGTCACTATTAAACCAAACTAGTTGCTAGTTGCTAATGATGTTTTTATTGTTGTTATTACTATTATTATTGTTATTATTATTTTAGTTAGGGGCACAAAATTGTCTTTCTTCCAAGCAGAAGGAACCTAGCAGAGGTTCAGCAGAGTACTTAGGACCTGCAGAAAATGATAGAATGATAGTTCACATCCTCCTGTATCCTTCTTTTATTAAAGCAAGTGTTAAAGCTAATTATATAGACACCAGGGCAATTTCTGGCTCCATTCAGGCACGATGAATGTTAATGAGAATTATGCCTTTTCTTTTTTAATTCACCATAAAACAAGGCCTGTTGCCTCCAGCTCTCTGCTGCATAAACCCTGGGATGTATTTTAATATCTTTCCATTTGGTTTAGCCTTGTCTTGCAGAGAGTGTTTGACAATAACCTTTAATTTGAGGAGATGCTCCTGCACACTGTAATTAAGGCAGCCAGTTGGGTGGGTTTTTTTTTTTATTTTTTTATTATTAAAAAAAAAAGGCAATCAATCATCAGCAGAATCTTTCTAAAGACTAGGAGACTTCCTCCTTGTTAAGATGTTTAGAAAAGATGTCTCCTAGATTTTTTTTCCTTGAGAAAATAACCTTCTTTTTAATTATATTAAATATATCAAGGTATTCTATAGATTGTCTTCTTAAAGGTGACTTCTTAAGGTTTTGCTGATGCAACAAAACCAAAACTGGGAAGTGTTTTGATTGTAGGTGAGCTCAAATTTCATTTTGAAGGAGAAAAGGACTTTTAATTATTTCTGAATTAATTGCTTGTGATAATACAATCTCCTTTGTAGTGTTTAGACAGAAATAGTTTCTATATAAATAGAGACATTTAATGTAAGAGTAACCTAATCTTTGTTTGGAACACTGTGATACTTCAAGCTCTATTATAGGATCAAAAGGTTTTCATATCAGCAGATAGCTGTTAAAAAAACAATTTCAATCATAATTGAAGGCCTAATTAGTTAGTTTGTAATGCTTAACTAATATCTGCACTACTTCAAGACTTTCTAAGAAAGAGAGACAATAGCTCTGCCAATTTAAGCTAAAGGAACTTATAAAAATATGAATTTGAAAAGGCTGCTTAAAAACAAAAAGTAAAGGTTCTCTTATTAAAAAAAAATAAATTGAGCTAAATTAGAATGTAGTTTCAGATTTAAAGAAGTTCTGAGAGTGGCAGTAACTGCATCAATGGATTTCCACGCAAAGCACAGAGGGGGGAAGTAATTGTGGCTCTCATTTTACAGAGAGGAAAGTTGAAGAGTGGAGGAGGAGGTACTGTGGAAGGCATCCCGTCCAGATGCCAAGGGATGGCTAAGTTCTCACCAGTGAGTATGAAAAAGGGGATACCAATCTGATATTTCCATTTCTTTTGCAACCATGGGCTTGTTCCATGAGGATTATCAGTGGTTCTGACAAGAGCAGGAGATTTCACAGCAATCAAATAAAAGGGATTATTTGCTGTCTCTAGGATGGTTTCTGGGTGGAGAACAGGGGAAGATGTGAGATTTATGGCATGGAAACCAAAATCCAGGCAAGGTTTTCAGATTTGTTTTATCAATGCTTCTCAACATTACACTCTCTACTGTGCATCACCTGCTTTCTCCAAAACAAGCTCATCCTCATCATGGAGATACGGACTTGTGGAAAACCACACACTTTTTCTGAAAATATTTTTATTTGTAGGGTTCTAAAACAGTACCATGAACATTTTGGGTTGGAAAGGACTTTAAACATCATCCAGTTCCCCACCCTGCCATGGGCAGGGAATGTGAGCTGTATATGTACCAGATGAAAAAATAAATCATCTTCAAATATGCTTCAAGAGGGCTTTCTGGACTGCTAGGAAAATGGTTTAAAGCCTTAAAGCTTCAGCTATCTTTAGGATTATACAAGTTGAGCATCTTTGGTGGGACTTCTCGTCAGTGGCTTAATGGTTACAGTGTACTGTGTCAGGGATTATGAACTCCCACGTGTATGGTGCTAAATTGCTTGTGCCTTGGTTTAGCAGAGGGGAAAAACTCTGACATTGCACCCACTACTTTTGATAGAGTCATAACAGTTCATGCCAGCCAGCTCAGAGCCATTGTGCAGGAAAAATGGAAAATAGGATGGTTTAGATGGGATAGCAGAGCACTGAAGAGAGCTAGGCACAGCAATTATGATATATGTATTTTTAATTAAATTTCATAGATTTTAAATGTCGTTCCAAGCGGGGAGAATTCCCAAGGCTACCAATCATTTTGCACCACTTATAATGTCTGTAAAGTGATGCTGCCTTTCATCAAGTCACTGCAAAAAAAAAAAATTAAAAAAAAGGAAAATCTTTGAGTAAAATGTGGAAAATTTATAGCTCCGGCAAAGTTTGCAGGAATGACAGTGATGATATCCAAACTTTTGGCACTGTTTGTTGTTCATTTAATCTTTCTGCTTTAATCTCAGCAAATGAAATTGACTTAAAGCCTCTGATTTTTGTTACTCTCCCAGCTAATTCTAGGGAAAAAAAAAATCTGTGATGAATATGCCTGAAGGATAATGGAAATTGCTGTGCTTGGTGTTTGCATTAGTGTAGGGTGTGCTTTGTACTATATATGCAAAAGTGCTACTGCTTTATCATCATATGTGATCTTCTGCTACAATACTTCCCTAGTGTTTTTGTTTGTATTTAATTTCTCCTTGATATCTGTAGAATACAATTTTCCAGTGGCAATATCCTGGTAAAGAAAAGCCCAGGGATATTTTTCTACTGAGAAAACCTCTGAAAAGAAAGGGATAACAGATAAAGTCACCCCACAAGAAACAGCTCCTCTAGAAGATTCTGCTATTGGTGATATATAATTACCTAATCGCTCCCATCCTGGTATGAAGCATATAATTAGCTGACATCCTCCCTCCTCTTGAAAGAGAACAAATGCTGCATGGATTCAATTAGAAAATGATTAAATAAAGTAATGCTGGAGCTCAGTGCAAAGAGGAAACTGAAGGACTGAGATATTTCCTCTCAGTATCTCAGCACCTAAGACAATCATAGCCATTGTACCTTCTAAGTTGCTCAAAGCAAGGGCTCCAGCAATCCAGGGAGGCAAAACATGAATCAGGTAAAATTGTTGTGTAAATAAGCTGGCAGACAATGCCAATGAGAATATGTTTTAAATAACAAAGGTAGGAATGCCTCCACTTCTGAACCTGAGCTTTTCTTTAACATGGCCTAGAAAAACTACCTGAGCAAGTTCCATGGCCTCTTTAACAAGAGTCATTAGACAGTATTCTTTATATCCCTTTGAATGGTATAATGACAGCACTGGGCAAAGGCTACAATAATTGTTGAAAGCTAATAATACATATGGTATTTGATGATTTGGTAAATTAATGAATCATTATATACCTCAGATATGCAGTAACTGTGATTCTGGCAAGTATCACTTTATAAGTTAACTTTAGAAAGATTGAACTTAATGGAAAAGCTATTAAAATAAGAATGTGAAATCTTCCAGAAAATAATGCTACCATGTGCAGTGAAGACTGCAGAGCCTCTAGCTTCTAATCTGTTCCCTGGCTTCCCCATATCTGAAGCAGATCTTTTTTTAAGTCAATTAATGAAATTAAATTATAAGTTAAAGAGAACTGCAGGAGAAAATATTCTTTATAAGTAATTTATATGTATGTGATATATAAAAAATATGAGAAAACTTAAGCAATTACAATTCCATGCACTTTGCTAAACAGTTGCAGCTGTAGTGAGCTTTCATTCACTTATGGAGGTACAACTAGTTAAAATGCCAGCTCCACAGTTCATTTCCATAAATGAGCAATCCCATCACTGGGCATTTGTGCACAGCAAATCTGTAGGTACACAGGTTGTGGTAATTGGGAGCCTCATCCCTAATTGGCTACAGCTGTGAGAAGCAGGTTAGCAGCATTGAAGTAATGAGTGCCAGGTGCACTGACCAACCACCAAAGGGACCAGAGGGCACACAGGTGCAGTGCATCAACACCAGGGTATAAAAGGCTGGGCTGAAGGGCAGACACTTGCAGTCTTCTGAAGGGACAGGGTTTTGTATGGACAGAAGCCTGAGGCTGTCTGATGACGTATGGTGTGACTCTCTTTGGGTGAATGCTTGATGCCTTCTGAAATTGTATGGTGTGTTGTGCCTGTCTTAGCTGTGACACAAATCCATATCTGAAATCTGGAGTCATCCATGGAGGCTGTAAGAGTAGTTTTTTCATGACTGTAGTTATTTTTTCCAGAACATGAGCCCTGAATGTGGCTCCAGTTTTCCTGGCTGTGTGCATGGAGTGTTATTCTGTCTGTAATGCTGTCTCTCTGAATGGTTTGGGGCTTACCATGTGTCAGCAGGACCCCTGTGGCCAACTGCAGGCTCCATCCCTGGTCCAGTGAAGTACAGCCCTTGGCACCATATAATCTCTGTGGCAAATGCCAATTATTTATACTCCCACAGCACAGATCTGGAGATTAACGGCGATATGTGCATATCTCTATGGGTTAGGTCGATGCAGTACACAGTAAGAGAAACTGGGAGAGAAGTTAAGAACTCAGCCTTTCCTCCAAACTCAGGGATGCACCAGCCTAGCAGCACTGTGTGACACGTGTTTATGGTGACAACTGTGGGATTTTTACTGGCGTTATGCTGATTTACTTAGAAAAAACCTGCACATAGTTTTTAAGATGGGCTTGCATTAACCCTGAACTTCAAATAACTTGTTTCTAAATTGGTAACCAGAGTTCACTGGGTTACATAATGGAATTTCTGTAAATAACATCCCATGCTGGCACAATGCTATATGTTCTGCTGTGGGTTTAAAACAGACTTTGTCCTGTTGTAATTCCTGATTTTTCTCTGCTAGCATCCAGATTTTTTGCTTATGGCAATACACATAGGAGAGGTAGAGGAATATTAGCAGGAATAGAGTTTTATGACAGCTGTAAAAATAGTTGATTCCATATACCTTTGTGCCTTGCAGAGCATTAGTAACTGGATCCTGGCTACGGCATGTAATTACATTGCTTGATGCATTGTTGGGCATTAGTAGGATTCCTTCCATCTGTCTAATATTTCCCATCCAGGAATACTATCATATTTTATTACAGCCATTTAAAAATTCCTGATCCTTCTCCAGGCTCACTCTGGGTGTGATGATACAGAATTTCACCCAAAATATTTTAAAGGAAAACTAAGCATTAAAAAGCAGGCATGGATAATGTGTTTTATTACCAATATTTCAAAGTTATGCTTTTGCTGGTGTAAAATGATTTTGGGCTCATTAGATAGGACCAAACCTTTTTATTTTCACAAAATCATCAGTCAAATACAAAAATGCTTATCAGAGACCAAGGACTTCACAAAGTAAAAAATTAATGAGTCCATGTTCTCTCATATTAATTACCTGTTAAATTAACCCACTCCATAGGCAAATAACTTAAAATCAGATCTGAAGAGGTGTCAGTTGTATCTAAATATGAATTAATTTAACAGAAGAAGGCAAGACCACTCACCCTCCCTCATCCTTTGTTCCTCAGGCAGCAGCTGGAGGTACCACATGTACATGAGATAAAAAACATCCAGGCTTTGCTGCTGGTGTCTGGGACATCGCTGTTATTTTCAGGGGAAGCACAGGTCGGATTGGCCTTTAGGGCTGAAAGGCTCTGTGCTGCTCACCCTTTGGCACCACTCCCTGTGGAGATGGCTGCAGCTCCCTCTCTACAGGTGCCACCAGAGCCTCTCTGGCAGGGCTGGCAAACATGCAGGACACTTGGGGCTTGCCTGCTGCCAGCCTTGGGAAAGCGTGGCAGGTCCTGGGCAGGGCATGCCAGGGTTGGCTGTGTGCCCTGCCTCGGGGAACTGGCTGCATCATCCCCTTCCCTCCCTGCCCCTCTCCAGTGCCATTATTGGTGTTGCCCTGATAAAAACCTGCAGTGCTTTGGTCTGAGCTACAAATGACCTCAGATGGTTTAGTAAAAAAGTTGAAGGTGTGGTTTTTTGCCAGTGTTTTTGTTTTGAATGTAAAGAAAAAAACCTCACAGCCTATCAGCTTTGTGTTATCTCTAGGAGATATGGCTCCTTAAAAAAAAAATGTAGGCTCTTTAACTTCTCACTTTTGGGATAAACCATTTTAAAATTACACGTGACATCCCAATGCTAATTAATTTCAGGGTCAAATTCCTTTTTTTTTTTTTTCTTAATACCCCACTCTTAAAGTGATCATCCAGTTGAGAAAAATTGGCAAAATACATTCCCTATGCATTTTTGCCTTACCTGGATGAAAACTGGCAAATACCCACAAACTGAAGGATTAGGCAGCATAGTAAATTCTCTAATTACAATAGACTGAAAAAACCCTCAGGAAATTGCAAGACAGAATGTGCTTTTGGTCTGTAATTGGTTTTCATATAGTGGGGGGCAAATTTCATTAACATATTGAAGTGGCACCTTTCTTCCCCAGATCAGGGAAGGTTGGAGTAAGAACTATCTGTTGCTGTCTTCATGAACAGAATAGCCAGAAAAAATTCTTGTTAACTGGCAGAAGAGGCTATTGCATTTATATTGTGATTTAGGAAGATGGAGGTGCTAAATTTCCTGCACAAAATCTTTTTTTTTTTATGGACACACATCTAGAAGTACCATTGTGTGGCTCCATTGAAGTCTGAGCAGGAATACTATTCCTGCCCTTCTCCTTGGTACTTTTCCTATTGTTTCAGCTGTCTCCAGCATCTTGCTTTGAATCCTTGATTATAAATGACCTAAATTCTTGAATTACCATTTTTGTATTTTCTTCAGGAAGCTTCTGTCAGATTCCAGGACACAATATTTTAGGATGAAGTGCTTAAAGTAGACACATATGATTTTGATAAATAAAAGAAAAACACTGCAGTCTGCAAAGCCATCTGAATATAAAAGTGGTTTGTCTTTTGCCCACTCTAATTAGGCTATCAAAAATAGAAATATTGAGCCAGACACATCCAATTAAGTTTGCCATTCACCAAGCTTGAGGCTTTCTTCTGGAGATTTCTACCATAATGATAAGGAGATGGAAAAAGAAAGCAGTCATTAGCAACACTGAGGGAATTTGGTTTTCTTGATGTGAACAGTGGCCATGGTAGATCTGGGAGGTGGTAGGACTTAGTGGCTTTTTCTTAGACAGTTCTCCTGGTGGTGCAGAGTATAATGATGGTCTTCTAGTGGCATCAAAGAATGTTGATGCTGCTACTGAAATGGGTTTGCAGACTTGAGCAATCACCATGCTCACGTTCACTAAGCTGTGTAAGATTACAGGGCTGGAAGAGACAGCTTTATTTTGATGGCTGGCAAAGAGGATGGGTATGGGGTCCTGGAGCAGCTCAGAAGACTTCCATGGGCTTGGATGTTGTGTTTACATGGAGGTGAGAGGGGGAGGGTTGACCAGATTCACTCACAAGGTTCCTTCCAGCCTGAACTTTTCTATGGTATTTCCATAAGATCTTGAGTTGATAAGGATTGCTTGGAAATAATGGTGGAGGACTGCTTGGGCTTCATAATCATCCTCTCGTTCCCGTAAGATCTTTTTGCCCAATGGAGTTCATTCAGCACCACTTTAAATGAACAAGTATCGTTTTCTGAATGGTGTTGGCTCATGCCAGAAAGCCATCATTTCCTGGAGGAACCATGGCTTTCTGAACAGGGATTTTGTAGTCACAATCTTCCAAGCAAGAAAACCAGTGCAACCTGCACATGAGTGAATGAAACATTGTTACCTGCAAGACAGGCTAAGAATCATTTTCTAATGTGTCAGGAGGTTTTGGAAGACAACATGTCAGTGAGAGATTAATTATTACACAGAGCCACAAAAAAAAAATTGGGAGGCCAGTGTACACACATTCTGGTGAAAACTCACCTGAAGTAAACTTGATAAGCTCTAAGACTAAACAATTCATCAGTGCTCATTTGCTGAAGGGAATTGGTAAATTTTGGGGTAATTTCTACCTGCAGAAGTAGTTTACCAGTTCACAAAGAAGAATATATCATACTAAGGGCTGGCTCACATTTCCAGCTGTGGATTAATAACAACTGCATGCATGCTGGCACATAATTTAGATTCCAGCCATGAAGTCTCAGAATTGTGGGCTGGAAACTACAGTAATGTATTTCATAAATACAGCTATTGTTTTTGCTGGCATCGTGTTGCACGTAGCAGTTAAGAGAGCACAGTGCAACATTTAGCAAACTAAAAGGCCAGGGAACTGTCTGAAATTCAAGTTTGCATTATTTGGGGGATTGAAAAGCTGTTCCAAATGGAACTAAAATGCACAGATCAAATTGCTAAAATGGAAAGTGTGTGTCTATGGATTTGAAGTTTTCCATAATTTGAAGCTTTTACTTATAAGGAAATATTTTATTTTAAAAGTTATTATTAAGATTTGATATTTATATAAGTATCAGGCTGTAGTTCCTCCCCACCCCCAAAAGAAACATTTGCAGATCTTGAATATTTGGTGTCAAGCACAAATTCAAAAGGAATCAAAACATACCACTGAAGTGAGCAGTTGCTGAAACAAGGCAACGTCATTTCCCTCTTCCAATGACATTATCATGCACATCCCTACCAAATCACAACTTCTGGAAATTAAATAAATTTACATTAGTTTGGTGTAGTTTGTTTTTTGGTTTTTTTTTTTGTTTTTTTTTTTTTTTTAATCTGGGAGCGGGGTCACTGCCACTGAGCCTTAAAGCAAATTTTAATCTAAACACCATCAATTCCCTTTTAAATGTAGGTTTTTTAGGTGTAATTCTCTATTCAGACTAATGCAATTTCATTTTAGGTATGAGATCTCTGAATATTTAGATAAATAAGTATTATTCTTTTGGAAGAAATTTTTGGAGCGTGTTGTTCTTAGATTTTAAAGCACATAAAATAATGAGGTTGAAATTCACTTTTTTTACAGCATGATTCCCTATGGTTAAGTTTTTGCTTATTTATGTGAATATAAAATGGGATTTAAAAAAATTAATGTTATGGTTTTACTCATCCATATTCTAAAGCTGATGAAGGAGCTTAAGAGTGAATCAGATGTGCTTAATTCAGGGCAAATGGACAAAGAGGAGCAGCAGTTCTATCCCCTGAGCAGAGATGAAATCAAGATTAGCCAAGTAGGTGTTATCCATCCTACTCAAACAGTTTCTGTTGATTTCTGAGGGATCTCATGCTGAGTTTTTTTCCAAAAAGAAAACAGCACATGCTACAGGAATCGTGCCTTGACACCCATGAAGGCTATTATATTAGGAGCTTTGTGACTCAAATAAAACACAGAAGCTTTGAGCAGATTCACACAGCATTTAAGTCACCTGTGGTTTTACCAAGAAATTCTGGCATGAGAGGGTCAAACTGACACAAAAAAAAGAAGCTTATAAATTCACATGTTCTATAAGCTAGGCTCAGGGATGCAGCAGGAACATGTACGCCTTCCCACTCCTGGAGTAGGTAAGTGCCCACATGTGGCCAACCATGCATGGGAAAAGTCAGATATCTGAGAAGGAAATTGAGAGAAGACTGAGCAGGAAAGGCCAAGATGAAAGTTTTTGCTTGCAGTCTATCTTTCAAAGACACTTAGAAACCTCATTCCAGACTAAAAAAGATGCATTTAACCCTAAAATGAAATGACAGCTGTGAATCCTTCTCTGCAGTTAATCACTAGAGATGGCCTTTCTCAGCATCCACTTCAGTATTCCAGGAGGGAGGAATGAGGCCTGTTTGGCCGGGTTTTCCCTTGGGTTTAGATGCTGACTGATGAGAATACAAAAGCAAAATTGAAACAATTCTGTGTATCCATTTGGACATTCAACATGAGCAGATGCTATCTCCCATGACCATTCCAAAACTGTTAAATTTCCTTAGTTTGCCAGGGGGATTCCTGGCACAAGTCAGAACTGTAACTTAAAGTAAGTTAGTTATTTATGCTTGAATGAACAAGTGATAAACACATCTGGATATAATTATCTTTGAGTAACCACTGATCTGTTCCTCCCAAGTATAAAAAAATATTTGCTGCACTCTTGTTTATTGAGATTTCTTACTGAATTTACATCACTGAGTCATGGAAGTAAAGTACTCAAGTATAAACTTCATTGCCTGTGAAAAGCCACACTTAATTCACTGATCTTCTCAATTGCTCTGTCCAGGGCAGGATTAATGCAGCAGTGCTTAGGAACTTCTCAAAACCACTTTGAGATTGTTTTCCTTTTGTTTCAGTTGAAAATAGGAGTATTAACTTTCTCAATAGGAGTATTGATTTCCAGATAATTTACAGGTGGAACTTGCATCACTATGAATGCATCTATAATGAAACTTGAGAGCATTCAGGGAAGCTGTCTGGAATTAACAGCCAATACACTGTTGGGAATCCAGCCACTTCAGCTTAAATCTGGGAAGTCTGAAATCTTTTATAATCTCTCTCATGAGGCACACTCCTCCCACAGGATGTTGTGGCAGCAGGGCTCCCTACCTGCTGCCTCTCTTATTTCCACAGAGAAAGCTACTTCTGTACTCTCCATCTGTCCTGCAGACTGTATACGTGCATTTCATCCACAAGCAATTATGCATGAAGCAGAGTGCTTGCAGCTCTTGAAGTCAGGGGACAGTTCTCTAGTGTGTTCTTGTTTAGTCTTGTTTACTAAACACATCACCACACAGCTACAGCTTAAACATTGACTATTCACAGGCCAGGGAGCACTCCCAGCCCTTTCTATGACAGTTAGACAAAGCCAGAGTGGTTGAAATTTATGGTGTCAGGCTGCAGATCTGTGATTGATCAAATAGCATCAATCCATCCTAGCGCAGGGAGGGAAGGAAGGACACATAATAAATAATAGACATTGCCTGTATTGTAAAGCATGCTGGGAATTGAGCTGTAAATGTAAATCCCTTTCTCCCTCTGTGTGGAACTCCAAAAGCAAACAGTAATTGGAATTATCTGATAAGTGTTATTAAAGTGAAGAATTGTTACAGCTTGTAGTGCCGACGTCTCCCAGAGCACATTCTCTGTGGGCTGAATCAGCCCTAGAGAGGTCAATAACCTTTAATGCAATCCACTGGGGAAACAGAAATGTCAGAACTATAAAGTAGCCTGTATCCATTTCCAAATAACTGGTTTGACCTATGGATCTAAATACTGGAAATAAATAGAAGTCTCGAGCCACGGAGATGCCAACCACCTCCACACTGTTTGGACTGCAGCAGAAATGGCCATTTTTGCAAGGATGCCAGCTATCATTCAATAGTGATGAGTGACCATTTTTCATTATTATTGCTTTTTCAACATTGCAGGACTGCTGTGCTGCCCTCAGAGTCAATGACATGTAAGTCATTTGGCTGACATTTTAATAAACATCTGTTTTTTTCAGAGTAAGGCAGAATGGTCATCTTTGTTAGGGTTTCCTGGCATTCTGCTGTTGTCTCCATGGATATCTGCAGTATGTTCCTGCAGAAACAAAACAAATATAAAACCAACTAACCTATTCAGAGCTCACAATGGGATGGGAAGTCCTTGAGAGCTTCATTCCTCTCCATCCATGCTTCTCACTCACAGCTCTGCTGGGGTAAGAGCTCACACGAGGATAGTGCTTGCTTCCTCAAGTGGTGATGTCTTCCTTATGGTAGAGCAAGGTTTGTGGACCCTCTAGGGCTGGAAAACTTGACATTATACCTCATGATCATTGATGAGTTTCCAACAGCCCAAGGGGCTTAAAGGGGGGTGCCTCAGGAAAAAGGGCTTAGCTTTAATGTAGTTACATTATGATGTCCATATCAACTTGTGTTTAGGGTTTACATGGGTACAGTTGTCTTGTCCTAAAAATGCACATATTCTTCATAGTGTGGTATGGTGAGAGTAACACTGTTTGTGGTGGTGCAAGAGAAAGAGAGGGAGACTTTCTCATAAATTGCCAGCTTAAGCAAATAGTGAGAGTGCCAGACAACCAAACCTGTAAAAACAGTTTTGTTTCACTGCTTCTTAATCCCTCCTGGCCAGGAAATATTGAGAGAGTTCAGTTGTATGAGCAGTGTTGTGCTGTGGAAATATGATGTTATGACTTAAGAGTTCCTGTCAGAGAAACTGAAGTATTTTCAGAGTTCACAAGGTGAGAAACTTTAGAAAGTGAGAAACTCTCTTATTTATGAAAGGATATGTGCTCACATTAAATATTTTCATCTGATAACAAGTGTCATTATAAAACTGGAGTTGGAAGCTTCAGCATATTCTTTTTGTATTAAAGGGCAAAAATGCACACTGAAAAACCTAAGCAGACCATTTAATCACTGAGCACGTGTGAATTTACATTGTCTTTGCTTTTATCAGAAGTTACAGAGGACAGGGGTAACAGCATCAAGAGTGTCTGGACTAAGCAATCTCAAAATATAATTCAGTCACCAGTGTGCCTGGAGAATTGTAAATAACCTCCTACATGCACACACAGAGCAGAAACTAACCACAATTTGTCATATGAAAATTAGTTTTACTCGAGCACCAACCCTGATCATCACAGAAGGTCCTGCAGTGTTTTGCCTGAAGCAGAAAATCAGACAAGATACTGAACCCATTTTTCAAAGTTCAACTGGATTCCTAAAGGAGATCTAAAGTGGGTTTTTTTGTTTTATTGTGTTGGGGGGATTTTATTTATGTTAATTTTTAGGATATACCACTTGGCAGCTGCCTTGTAGAGCTGGGTCAACCTGAGTGCCTTGGAGCTGTGCTGGGTTTTATGGCAGATTCAGGAGGAATAGAAATAGGCCAGTACACTTAACGAAGCTGGAAGATAACAACCTTCAAGGAAAGGGGAATCATTAAAAAAGTCAGAAAGGAGGCAATGCCCCAGGATATCCTGAGAGTAATTAATAAATAATAGTGTGTAGGACTTGCAGCTAACTCCTTGGCAGTGGATTGAAATGTGTCTGAGGAAAAGATCCAAGAGTTAATCCACATTTTTTTAGATGGAGAAGCTGGCATAGTGAGTGGCAGGGGATTTGTGCTGGCTGTGGGCAGTCAGGGTGCCTGTGCAGTCTCATAGGTGCTGGCTGGGTGCTGTTACAAGTGTTGTCTTTCACTTGTGGGACAGCACCTTGCTCCAGACACAGCTAAGTGCAGCTCAGGGCCAGTGGAACACCAACACCTCCACCAGTGATGCTGCCCATCTTAGAGGGGATTTAATTGGTGGTGTGTTAATTGCTACTTTGGCAAACATTTAATCTGGAGCTCTCCTCCAATTCACACCAGCGCTCTGGGCAAGCTTTCCTCACGTCATGTCTGTGCTAAGCTCTGTCTTGCACGTTGCAGTAGCCAAATCCAAGACTCTCATCCATCCCCTAGGAATGCTGTTGCTCATCCCTATCTCCTCAATGGCAAGCTATGAGGTTACTATGTAAGCTGTCATGTTTTCTGTTCCACTCAGGCTCTCTAGCCTCTCATCACTTTTCCGTGATATCCTCCAAGATCCAAGGAAAGACATATGTGTGTCAGTAGTAACACAGCTCCAGCTAAAGCCCTTCAGCCAGCCTGATGCACAGAGCTCTGTCTCTCAAGCATTTCCTTCTCACTGGGTCCTCTTCCAGGGAGGAGAAATTGAGGGCAGGGGGTTCGGAACTAGGTGGTCTTTAAGGTTCTTTTCAACCCAAACCATTTTGTGGTGATTCTATGATTTTGTGCATTGTCCTGGGTACTGCAGTAAAGATTATCTTTGAAAATCAGTGTCAGCAGGCACAGACTGTGTCCCTGCTCCTAGAGGATAGGTAAGGAGAAAAGACACAGAGCAGCTCTTTCTATGTGTGCTGATCAGACAGAAAGCAGAAATACTGCCATTCTAACCCCTGATTCGTTGAAGAAATAAAAGACTCTTGCTATCAAGAGTTTGCTTAAAAACAGTTTAGGACAGAGGAAGGGTACTAATGGGGTAAAAATAATGGGATGAGTTAGCACTACCTGACACCCTTTCCTCAGCTACAATTTCTGCCTTACAGTGCAAATACACTTTACAGCACAGATCTAGTCAATTACTGTAAAAGCAGATATTCCTGATCCTTAATCTCAGCCCACAGAGAGCTTCAACTCCACCACATTCCTGTAGTGAGGAACGCCTACACTACTGGAGTTTTGGAAAAGGAATAACTGGCAGAAGTACCCTTCACCTTTTGTTGAGCTATTATTCTGTATTCAGCCAGGAAGCACAAAAATACTGCATGAGCCCAGCATCCACGTGGCACGAAGGGAGAATATCTGGAGCAAACAGACTATGCACTGAAAAAATATTTTCCTATGCCGTGCAGCAAGAGTTTGTGAATAACAAACAGATTTTTCCCCCTATCTGAGCAGCCTGGAATTACTTTCTGATGCAGAAATAGCATACACATTTCAGATAATTTACATTTAATAAATTAACCAATAGTTCTTCTTCTCTACATTTAAGGAGTAGCAGACCCTTTACAGATCCAGGATAACAGCAGGGAGCAATAATTTCAGATAACCTACTTATACTGTACTTAAAATAACCAGAATATGGTCATAATGTAATAAGTTTGAAACTGAGACACAAGCTTGGGAATACAGAAGTCTGAAGTAATTTTTCAGTGAGGAGAAACCTGTCCTGCCCACCGACCATCTAAAACTACTGAATTTTATTGCCAGAATTAAAGCTGCTTTCTCCTTTCCAGAGTGCCCCTTTGGCTAGACCTACCCTTTTGTCAAGTGGAAAACAGAGCAGCACAGAGCAAACAGGACCATTCATTGCTTAATTTCTCAGTGCACTGGTGATTCCACCCACATCTGCTCAGATGGGTCTGAACATGATCCAGGCTCTACTGAATCCCCAGCAGGAGATTTTAGATCAGGTTCCACGTGTAGCTGTTTCCCAAGACAGAAAGAGCATTTTTGACCTGTGCTCTTAAAGGTGTTAATGTGATGTAATTGCAGCTGCCCTGAGACAGAGTTTAAGAAGGTGAAAAAAAAAATCTTATTCCATGGCTCAGTTTCAAATTGAACTGCAGCAAACCTGGTGTTATATTAAGATATGAACATTGCACAGTGAATCTTCTCTGCTGAATTAAAACTAGCTGCAGGATCTTGTGAAAATTAGTGGTTCACATAATGATCAAAATTTGAGTGTTCTCACTAAATTGTTGAAAAATTATTGACATTTTTTTCAGAGATCTTATTTTCTATCATGCTTAGATATCCCCATTAACATGTTTTAGTGTGGCATCTCTTATCTATGTACTGATAGATCAGGGATTAACTTAACATTTAGTGATGAGTCTGGCAAAGTGATGACATTTCTGGAAGACAAATGACTTCTGGTTGGATTTTATTGTTCCAAAACCTCACAAAAAATAGCTGCATAACCCTCTGTAATCTCAGTATAGGCAAAATGGATATCTGAGGCTTCAGAGCAAAAGTGCATTTGGCCTGGTCTGCAGCTGAGCTTCGAATTCTGCCAATTAGTCTCTCAAGTAAGAGTCAAAGTTTACAGAGTAATCTGGAAATTATCAAAGCAACAAATGTGCTGTATTTTTGGGATCAGACAAAATACACTTAGGTTTCATTTTTATTTTTAAAACAAAATGCATTTTCATCAAAAAATTGTACATGGATAATTAATTGTTTTTTCAGTGTCATTGTTAGAATGCTGTATTTCTTAATCATTCCTCAGCATTTAGAATGTTACTTATTTGGGACTGGTAGGAAGCACATTGTATTCAACATTTTCCCTTTGCAGTGCTTGGAGTCTGGCAGGTTTTACACTGTGGCTTTCCCTCCTTGGTGCTGTTTTTGGGGTGTGCCTTCCACGGCACAAGGCAGAAATGCAGAACAAATCTTCTGAACAGAAAAACTGGGCAGGCAAGTCTGACATTTCTGTGGTTTATATTACCTGTTAGTCAAAACAAATAAGCAAAACCCAGCCACATGATGGAGGGAAAGAGAATAATTGATGCACAAATTTTCAGTCTCTCAGCATTTTTAATTTCCCAGGTTTAGTTCTTCACTTCTCATTTTCCTAGACTTAAAAAGCACACTCTAATGATCTCTACTAAAGACAACTATAAACCCCTCTAATGGTTTTGCATTTGTTGTAATGTCATCAATTATTTATGGATTGTTATTGCTGAGTAGAAATGAGGAAACCTTTCATTATGCTTTTGTATCAATCCCCTTCTGATATGTTTTTCAGTGTATCCTTGCAGCCTGTGCAGTAGAGGAAGGCTTTAGCCCTCATTTCTCACATCCTGGTTGTATTGATCTGAAGACTGCACTCCTGGAATGAAGTGGATCCTTGGTTTTTGGAAGAGGGAACATTGCCAACTGATTAATAAGGGTCTGACTGTAATAACTCAGCAATGTTAGCTTTTTATTCAGAAGCTCAAAGTCAATATTTGGAAGGCAAACACTACAACCTGCAGCTCAGAAAATATGTTCATAGCAAATATCCTGCTAACTCATACCAAATTATACCAAATAAGTACTCTCACTTTGTGATTTTGGCAGCTGTAAGATTTCAGAAATTATGGTTTACTATGGGACATGCCAAATGTTTTCACATATGAAAGCCAAATTAGACACAGTGCCATTTCATACATGGGGTCATTCAGATATGGGAGATGTTTTATTCCCTCTTTGAGACCAGTGAAGTACAAACACATTCTGTATTTATTTAGATATTTCACATTTATTTACAGTACTTTATATTTTTCATGTGTAATTTGTTTCTCCCTGTCTAGCTCTAAAATGTCCTTCAAATACACTCAGTTAGGTGTTCCTTTGAAAATAAATGAGAGCAGGACTTCAAACTTTTATGCAAAAAAAAAAAAAAAAAATTAGGTTGTACAAGTAGGTAACAAAAATGGTTTCTGTGATGTAAAAAGTCTGGCCAAGATCCTTGCCTTGGGTGGAGGAGCCTGTCACTCCTACCAACGACAGTAGGGTTGTGTGGTGAGGTCTGTGTTGATGTCCAGGGCCACTGTCACTGGTGCAGACAGAGGGAATAGAAATTAAGTGTCTTTTTGGTGTGTCAGCAACAGAACTGCATCACCATGGCAAATTAAAAATGTTTCTGCAGATGTGTTGGGTTCAGTGCCTCAGCCCAGCAAAGGCCACGACAGCCAGGGCCCCACTCAGCACCTACCCTTGGAGGAGGCGTCTGCAGGCTCCACCCAAGGAGGGACAGCTCCAGGCAGCCTTCCCTAGGGACAGGGAGCTCTTCCCAGGCACCTGGAGCAGGAATCATCCTTCAGCCCTTCACCAGGGATGGCCACAGTTAGGACAGCTTTCATGCCAGGGGAGGGAGAAATAGTAGTTACACTGCTAATTCATAAGCTTATATCCCATTTTTTTCCCATTAAAATTGCGTTTTAGTTGTACAAAATATTTGCTGTCAGTGCAATGGAAGCAGCTCCACCTTGGAGAGGGGATAATTCATTTTCCCAGACTCTGGGAGCTGGATTTGTTGTTTGCTCTGGCTTCAGGAGGACCCTGACCTGTCTGCTGCTTTGCTGATCAGAGAAGATAATTTCTTAAAACTGCCCTTATCATGAAACCTGCCTCCAGTGTTGATGTAATCTGTGTCAGGCAATCCTTATACTGCAGAAGTAAAGCTGGAAAGTAATCTACAGAGCTCCATCATTTGTAGAAGTTGCCATGACCTCCTTTTTGCAGAAATATTTGTTCCACTGGACAAGTATTTTATGCTATAGCCCACCATGTCCTCCAATTCTTGTATTAATCATGGGGATAGATAATGTATTGTCACTTTGTCAGAATATTGTAACCACATCTCTCCGCTTTAATTTCTGTAGTAATTTTTGTTTCCAGCCCAAAGTATTTTTAATTTGATTTAGATTAATTTAGACAGCACAAACAAGTCCTAAATATGTGGGACAGCTGCCCTGTCTGCTGTGAGAAGCAAACTAGAGAGGTCATGTTTGCATTTTTCATAGCCCAGGATCAGGTGGCAGGGATAGACTGATTGCAAAGGTGGGATGGTTTCTTCCCTGGCAGATGCAGACCATGAACATGAAAGAATGCCACCAGTCTGGTGACATCCTTAGTGTCACTCAACTTAGTGACAGCAGAGTTCCTTGGCATAGGAGCTATACTGGAAGCAGGAAATACGCACATCAGCAAGAAGGATGTCTCTAAGTCTTGCTTGCCAGCACAGAGGTGAAAGCTGAGCATAAAGTACCTGAGGCAACTTCTTGATGGGTTGCCTTATGGAAAGTAGAGGTGTTTTGGTGGGAAGGCATGGAGAAGGCAAATTACAGATGGTCTCATACCCTAGTCACAAAAACAATGGCATTGTTATGGGCCTAGAAATCGGGACATAGGTCCTCATCCACAATTTGATCCATACCCAGACCTGGAGGAGTTTCCATCCAGGACTTTGGTTTCGTCCCATATGCAGGTCTGCCTCCAAATTGTCAGTCTTAACCTGGATTCATGTGTGCAGTATGTTTCTCCATGTCACACTAGTATATTCAGTTTGAGCTGTTCTCTCCTTTGCACCTTAATTCTGATTCTAAAATCAAGACCGGGGATTTTTTTTCGGATCCTGTTTTCAGTGACAAAATGGACTGCAAAAGTAAAACTGCTTGGTTTTTGTCATTTGAAGAAAGGAATTGGAAGGTTCTGATGCTGCTGCTACTCTTAAAGCTGGAATGTTGCTCTACCTTTTTTTCCTATCGTTACCTTTTTCCCTACTGCTCTACCTTTCTTCCTCTTGCATCGTGCAGATCTCATTAAGCTGTCTCTGAGCTTGAGATTTCTAAAAAGCAGGTCTGGCTGACTCCTTCAGTGCAAGGAGAAGCTGTTGTAAAATTGAGTCTCGCTGTGTTGGTGCGTATCCATGTAAGGAATCTGTGGCTATCATGGATGGGCGTGTGCTGTCTTGCACTTCTTGCATGGCTCTAGGTATTTGAGGGCTCCCTTGTGCTGTTTCTTTTATTAAAAATGAATTTTTAAAAAACAAAAAAACTTCCTTCCTTCCTTGGCACGCATTAAGAGCAAGAGCTCTGTTTAATTTAAAAGGGTTTTCTTTCTCAGATGCTGAAGAGAAGATATTCAAATGAGAAAAAAATACACTAAAAGAAGAGAATTTCACATTTACTTCTGCATGCAGTGAACTCATAACTGTTTCCTGAGAACTGAATTTTCTCTTCTGGTGAAAAGAACTCTCAAGAATGTTTGAGTATAAATGCCTTTAAATGTACTTCCTTTATTATTCTATAAAACTCTTCCAAAAAATAAGGACACTATCTTTTTCTACTTTATTTCTGTACTTCCTACCTTAGGATTTGGAAAAAAAAAATTGCATCCCTGTCATAATGCAATCTCCTGACAGCATTTGCAGTGGTAAATTTTAGAAATGTACAAAAATTGTCTTCAGGTTGTGGATGGTGCAGAAGGTGATAAGAAGCTTAGAGGATAAAATAGCTTGGGGGAAAGGAGGATTAACCTCTCTTACTGAGGGTGGTACAGATACCAAGAAATTTTATTTTGCCTGAATTGCATTCCTAGTTTGAATGCATTCAGATTTGTGGGAGGATGTTCTGGAGGAGGGTGTGTGGGAGGAACTGTAGTTCTTGAATTTTGCACTCTGGCTGCATTGGCACAGGAGCTGATAGGGAGCTCTTTCACTTAAGTAATGTGTTTTTCTTACTGGGAAGGATAATTTATTTAAAAAAAAAAAAGAAAAGAAAAAAGATTAAAAAGGCACCTCCATTCCTGGCAACTTTTCCTTCCTGATCTCCCCATCTTTATTTGGGCTGTTCCTCAGAATCAGCTCTCAGCCCGGGTGAATCCACCAGCAAACGTGCCAGACAGCCACAGCTGACCCCCAGCTGTTGATCTTGGATGGGACCAGGAAACACAATCTTCTTTTGTGGGAGATTTCGAGTCTGATCATTTTGGTGCTGCTCCAACTCAAACCAAAACTCAAACACTTTGGAATTCTGCATGAAATGCAGCAGTGCCTGAGGAGAAGGGAGCTTTGCTGGCTGTCCTGGAGCTGTGGGTCTTCAAAGTATACAGGTATCTGAAGGGAGGAGGTCAAGAGGGTGGAGCCAGGCTCTTCTTGGTACTTCTGAGCAACAGGATGAGAGGCAAGGGGCAGAAACTGATGCATGGGAAATTCCATCCGACTATGAGGAAGAATTTCTTTGTTAGGCAGGTGACTGAGCACTGGAACAGGTTGTCCAGAGAGAGTGGAGTCTCCTTCTCTGGACTCATATCCCAAAGGTAGCTGGACACAGTCCTGAGTGACAAGGGTGCTCTAGGGGACCCTGCTTGAGCAGGTAGTTTGTACTAGATGATCTCCAGTGGCTCCTTCCAGCCTTCCCCTTCCTGTGATCCTGAGCTCTCCAAGACTATGTGAAGTAGGCAGGCAGGGAGATCCTGCATAGACCTCTAATTTCCATGGAAGCTGCAGTGGGAGATTCATAGTGCAGAGAGAATCTCTGCCAGTGCTGGTCTTATAGATAAAACTATTGAAACAAATCAGAGGCTGACACCTGGAGTCAGGATACCAATGCAAAATGGGGGAGCTGGAGCTCCCCAAACACCTAAGCCCAGGTCTCCTCTACCTGGGCAGGAGGCCAGGCTCTCCACATAGGTGACTGGGAGACCACAGCTCCCTTCAGGCTCAGAGAGACCAGCCTTGTCCTTGCTCAAGATAGTCAGCATTCTCCTCTTCCTTCTACCCAGGACTTTTTATCCCACTCATGGCACAGCTCCGGTTGCCCCACTGAATGTTTTAGAAAACATCACTTCAAATAAAATCTCCAAGGCTTAACTTAGACAAGGATATTTAAACTTTTCCATAGACATGAAATCACCAGCTGGCACTAATCTGTGTTTATAGAAATAAAACCTGCTGGTTATTATTTGCTCTTCTGATGGTTAAGCTGCTTTAACCCATGTGCTTCCATGCTGGCCTTTGTTCAGAGGTAGCCTGACAGGTGCTGAATCTCTAAAAGGGTTGGTATTTCAGAGGCTGAATGACTTCCACTGCTAAATAGCTTAAAATTTGTCAAAGTCAGAACTGAACGATATTTAATGTGCTTGGCTTTTAGATTAGACATCTCTGGCTATGCCTGAATCCCTCTCCTGTTGGACTCCCTTTCCTCAGCACCTCAATTTAAAGAGAGAAATGGCTGAAATTCAAAGCAAATATTACAAAATAATCGTGGGAAGCAAAGATTGGGTTCATAATAATTTATTGTATCAAGAAAATTATTTGGGAGTGGTATTTAATCAGGCAGTAAACAGAATTGTGCCTTGGGCCCCTTTTACCCATTGGTACAAGTTATATTTCAGAGGCTTGAGCAGAGGAAATGATCTATTCATAGAGGAACTCTAGTTCAACAGTTAAAAATGGAAAATATTTGGAAGATATTATGCGAATTGGCAATCAATTTGTGATAGAGAAGCAGAAAGCTGGAGAAAAATTAAGATCACAATGCAAATGATTTTGCATTTTTCACCTACTTGTAATAGATTTTTGTGACCATGAAAGTGGGAGAGGTAATTAAAAGAAAAATAGAAAGATGATCAAAAGCTAATACTCCAAACTGCTGTTCCAAAAGAAGATGATAATAATGAAAACTGACCCCTCGAAAATTCATTGAATTCAAAGGCCAATCTTGAATGGGTGTCTTAAATTGCATATTATTTCTGTCACTTTCAGGAACACCAAATGGTCCTTTTTTTTTTTTTTTTAAACGATATTCAAAGGCGAGTGAAAGGATTTCATTGTTAATGTTTGTGGTGCAAGTGTTTCTAAGCATTAAATGGCAGCCTGTGGTGTTTATATTGGATTTAGATCCAAAGCAGCTCTTGAAGCTGTTTTGTCAGGTGTTAAACTGCACAGAAAGACACCACATTACTGACTATTGCAATTGTACCATAAATTATCAGATTATAAGGAGGGGACAATATCCTATTATTGTAAGAATCTTCTACAGTTACAATGACAGTCACAAAATAAAAGTCTGGGTGTTTTTAGGTTGTCTGGTCACAGAATGCAAGTTGAATTTAAATGTATTTTCTGCCTTGTGAGATGTTGAAGTGGGCAAGTATTTATAGTCAAGTGAATCTGAGGAAAAACCTGCCATGATCCAAGACTTTGGAGGTCAAAGGAAAAGCCATCATTTTCCTTCAGTTTACCACTAGTTTTCAGGATGTAGATATTCACAGATGTAAGGGAGAACACGATTTTTCCACTATAAACTTGTCATTTTCTAGAGGTATACAGAGTAGTTGTTTTTTTTCAGATGTAAGCCAGAAGGCATAAAAAAATTACTCTTCCAACTGATAGATTCAGTAAGAAACCAAGCACCCAGGATGAGTATTTCAAAGCAGACAAAAACTTTTGATCCATATTTAGCTGAAGTTTATTTGGAAACTGCAGATGAATTGGTTAACAGCTGATGCAAATAGTTATGAGTGGGGAAAGGGCCCCGACTTCTCATAGCTCTTCTGAAACACAGAAAAACTCATAGAAAATCCTGCTTTGTATTTTAAAGAAACCATCCTGTGACCTTTGCTTATTTTATGTTTTAATCTGGTTTATTTTCCTAGCCCTTAAAGGCAAATAAAGTTAAGCAAATGGGAAAGTTCATCATTTTCCTCTGCAACTGTTACATGGTATTTCTGGTTGTGTTGGCCTGGAAATCTAAATCATGGCTTACATTCCTAATATCATACAAGAGACTCTTTGGATGGTTGCATTTTTACTGGCTCAAAGTGCACAAATACTTTGAAGTGACAGCATCCAGCTGCAATCTCTGTAACCAGCCAGGAGTACACATCCCAAAGGAACCATATCCAGAATGAAAACATACTGTTAAATTATAAATAATATTACTGAGCCTTCCACATGACATTCTAATCTCCTGGGAAACATTTAAATTTAGCTTAATGCTCTAAGTGTTAAGGCCAGTTATCATAACTGGCCTTGCCTACCCCAGGTTTTGGTGGCAGAACTTTGGATCTGTACATTATATTACTTATAGCTCTGACCTTTCTTTTTTATGCAGCAGGTATATACTGCACAAGCCTGTGGAGAAATTAGGAAAATTTCTTTTTTTTTTTTTTTTCTTGCCAGAGGTTGTGGTATCATTGTTCTTATCTCTATAGTACTGAATGACTAAAAATGAGACGAACCTGTGCTTTTATGTTCACACAAAGAGAAGATATCTGACTAACAAAAGCACATAGTTCTTAAAATTGTTCTCTGACCATTATTGGGCTGTTGTCCTTGTTCACAAGATGGGATTTTATCCCAGGATTTCATAAAGTGAGGCACTTGCAATCTCAGGTACTCCACTTCTCATCCTGATTTTAGACTGATAGGATGTGAAACCTGTGTTTTCCTGGTCAAATGGATATCCTGCATTTGGAGCAGGCTCACTGCACTGTACCAAGGCTTTATCTGTCAGCTCCAAAGCAGGAATTGCTCTCTCCAGAGAGCACAAACATGAGTAAACAGCCGGATATTCCGAGTAACCTGGTACCTAATGCACGTGGGAGTGCTAATGGCCCGCACCTGACCCACTTAATGAGAACTTGTGTAGGTGATCCTGCTCTGAGCCTGTTTGCAAACAAACAAGGAGATCTACCCTCGAGGCAGGCTACAGCCTGGGAATGAGGCATCATTATGCCTGCGTAGGCAGGGAAGATATTTGCAGTGGAATCACGGCCTCATTGAAGTGAGTGGCAGTGCTCCCAGTGTCTTCAGTTTGACCAAACACTTGTCCTTCTGTTGGTGCTAACCCACAACCCTTGACTGAGTTTCGTGGAGACTAAACGGCACAAAATTCAGCACTGCAGTGCCATGGCACTGCAAAATGAGCTCCGAAACCAGTTAATGTCTACAGGGTTTGCAGCAGTTTTCACTCAGCTTTGTTTAAATCCAAATATGTGGAGATTATTTGTAAATTCACTGCAGGTATTCATAGTTGCCTTGCTAGATGGTTCTCTGAGTAATAAGTTTAAATGATGGAATTGTGTTATCAGGATGGATAAAGTCCAGTAATGTGGCAAAGACCATAGGCTTCCAGAACAAGATGAGTGACAGATGCAGGATGGACTAAAACACATTTTTAAAGCCTCTCACTTCTATGTGTGTTTCCCATTGAACATGATTGATAGAAAGAGGAAAGCCAGATTTTCTGTATTAAGCATCAACATGCATGCATTTTGTGAAGGCAGAACATGGCTCCATGTTTTTGTGTTGATCTGAATGTGCTGAGACACTGCAGGGTTCAAATTCAGGCGAGGAAACACTCTCACATGAAGTCTATAAATTAGTATGGCTTTATAACTGTGGGGTATAAAAATCCTGGGTATTTCTGTAATTTTTAATAATTGCAGGCTTTCCAGCAATGTGTAGGACTGGGTGAATTTGTGTGGTGAGGGCACATGAAAGAGGACTGTGTAATTATCATCCTTAAAAGCGTTCAGTAATGCTGTCCCTGCCATGACATATCCATCTCAGACTGTAAGATATATAACTGTGCTTTATCGTCAAAATCTATTTCAACTGGTATAGCTTGGATCACTCTGTTTTCTCATTTGTCTCTGGTATTTCCTGGTATTTAAATCTCCAGACCACCTGGGGCTCTTAACCCCCTTTAATAAATAGGTCCATCACATTTTCCCTGTGTTCAAAATGTCACAGCTGCTTCCAATATGTTATGCAGGGATCATAAAAATAAGTACAGTATAAAACATTATTATAGCCCTATTTCTAAGTTTCTCCAGCACAGCTCACTCAGTTCAGGACATCAGCCCTTCTGCAAACTCTGTGATGTGATTCCTTCTAATCACTCTGCTTTAAGAAATCCTGAAGCAATGCTGGTACCTTAGTGCCTTGGAGTAGCTGCTTAATAGCCACAAACTGCATATTTTTAAAAGGCAGGCAGCATCCTGGTGACAGGACAAGGGGGAATGGCTTTAAACTGAAACAGAGGAAGTTCAGATTACATATTAAGAAGAAATTCTTTACTATGGGGCAATGGCAGTGTCCATGGGAATTGGAGCAACCTGGACTAGAGGAAGGTGTCCCTGCCCACGGCAGGGTGTTTGGAACTAGAGGATTTGTGAGTCTCCTTCCAACCCAACCCATTCTGTGATTCTGTCCCCAGAGTTTCCCACAGCACAAAGCAAGCTGCTGCTGTTCCTGCCATGGAGGAGGACCCAGAGCAGTGTCTGAGCAGGGACAGTGACAGCAGGTCACGGGCTGCGCCTTTGGTGGCCATGGGCTTTGTGTCCATGTCTGGGAGTCTCTGCCGCTAATGGGTCTTGACAGAAGGGAGCTGCAGCTCCCAGGCACCATTCCTATGAAATACTGCCTGAACTCGTGCTGCTTGTGTGACCTGAGCTGACAGAGGAGCTGTCAAATACTGATGCATGTTATTTGGGTTTGCTGTTACTAGTCCTGTCATTCTTCTCACATTGACTGAGATGATATAAATGTCTCTGAAGAGCCCGGGGTTTTATTCAAGCACATTTCAGACTGCTTTCATGAATTAACAGGATCTGGGTGATGAACCTCTATTGAGGTGCAGCAGTCAGGCTTACAGGGGTCAGGATTTTACCCAGCACAGTTGTACTGTATATTATTTACAAATTGCAAACAGCTTGAACCCAAGGAGTAAACAGTTATGATGTTCCTAATTTGTATTTAACCTGCATTGCAAGCAGACATCTGCAGATCATTACACAGAAAGAAGTGCATCATCACATATTGGATGTACTAAACGTATTTCTCATGTATAAGTTGTTATTGTCTGGTTTCTTTGGGGTTTTTTCAATCGCTCCAAATATGCTAATACATGCACTCAGATCAACATTGTGTGCTAGTCAACAATAGGCATTTTAGCCTGTTGTATAGATCCTTCTCCTGGAGAACAAGGTTGTATATGGGATTTAGGAATGAGAAAGCGCAACAACTACCCTTTGTTGGCTCCCTTTAAGGTCCCTTCCAACCCAAACCATTCTGTGATTCCATGACTTTCCACCCTGACACATGCTGTTGTCCAGGCAGTTTGGAAGTTCTAGAAATAAAACACACGTTTCCAAGAAAGAGACGGATACTTTCTGTCACTGTAAAAGCACGAACTACATGCAAAAGCCCTATTAATAACAAATTGCCAACAGCCTTTTCTGCTGAGGTAAACTTTGAACTACACACTGCTACAGATAATTCCATCTTCTTTTCACAGGTCATTTTTCTTTCTTGCTACATTTTCTATTTTTCAGTACCATCAGTATTTAGATAACCCTCACAGCCAACCTTGCAGGGGCATCACATGGAGTACCTAGAGATAGCTTAATCAGGCTGCATGGAAAACAAGACCTGAAAGTTATTTTTTATCTCCTACAGATAATTTTCTTTCCAGCTTGCTTCTCTGTGCGGCAAACTGTTAAAATATTTTGAAAAACTGAAAATCTGTCATATCCCACTCCATTTAGGCTTAAGTATTCCTGCATAGGAAGATCAAAACAAAAGGATAAGAAAATTATCCTCCCTCCAGAAGTACTTCTGAAAGTTTACCTTGGGAATTAAAGGGATTTCAAATTACCTTTGTAATCTTTAACCAAACCTTCATCATTATTTTAATGTTTCACTTTCCTTCACGCTGCTGGAAAGCACTGGTTTCATATCTAATCATAGATAGATCAGGAATGTCTCCAGTGAGAAAAAAAAATCATCTGTTCCTTGAGCTAAAATAAAAGTTAGAAATTTGTTTCTCAAAATGATGACCGATAAATTGGCAAATAGGTGAAGTATTTTAAGAACACTAACAACCAGAGAGCCAGATGATGTGAATGGATTTATTTTACATACAGAGAGCATCCACAGCCTTAATCTGGCCAAAAATGTTCACTAGTTTTTTTAATAAGATTTCCATGAGTTGTCTGAAATTTATTTGCAGGATACATTCCCAGTAAAGAAGGGTCATTGTCTGTTCTATTTTCTACTTTAGTCTTGGTTTTCTAGACTTGTGTTAAGCCTGTCTATAAAAACCCCAAAAAAGGTGAGATTATACTATCAAACATCCTGAACATTCCATAGTATCTCAGAGTTAAAATAATACCAAAGCATTTCCACCCATATCTCTGTTTTCCAGAGCATATTTTCACTGTTCAGCAGGAGGAGTGCAGCTCATGAGCTCATTGCAATGGCCTCATGCATCCATCCAGCAAACCTGGCCGTTTCCATGGGCATGAATCATTCCCAGCTAGGCTTGGATCTCTGTGAAAGTGTGCAAGCCACTTATTTTTAGCAAGCCCCTTGTCAAGAAAACGTTGACTTTTCTCCCTTGGATTCTCCTGCTCCCAGGTGTCAGCAGAGCTCCGGTGCCACCAGCAACGATGCTGCTGTGATGCCTTTCCAATTAGCAAAGGTCCTGTGATGAGAAACCACTCAGGGGTTTCAATGCCAAAAAAATCCTAAACCAAATCAGCTGTAAAATCTGAGACTTCTTGTTGTTGTTGTTAAGCCTAAGGAGCTCTGGATTGTCTGGAGTTCCTCTGCATCACTAGAGATGGAATTTTCTCTCACTTCCAAACATGGTAGCAAAGCTGGAAAAGAGGATGGGTTTGCTCTGACAAGATGATAAAAGTGAGAGATTTGTTACGTTTGCACATCATGATCCTATTCTCGAAATGACTGGTTTATGACCAACAGTAAGGAAATTAAACAGGATTTGGATTTGCCCTTCAGGTTATAAACAGCTCTATTATTTACAAGGCACTTTGCACTTGACTCAATTGTAGCAGGATTGTTAACAGCAGCTAAATTAAAGTTGTCTAAAGATTTCCATTAGCACAGGCAAGAGAGATTCATAAGTATGTGTGTATATGGTCTTTGACTTGCATGAAAATTCAAACAGTTATTTGATGTAATTTTTTCCATACTCATTTTTAGATACCTTAAAAAGAAGCTCAAACTTTTCAGTGCAGGTCAGCTTTTGGCTTCAGTCTTCTACACTTTTCCCCTTTTTGGCTCTTTTTTTTTTTTTTGAGATCAGGAATTTTAAGAAATCTCTGGTGTCTGGCTTAAGCTTTGAACAGCCCCAGTTAGATGTGGGATTGGAGATGGATCAGCGCACAGCACTGGGAGAAGCCCATTAGTTCCAGCTTCCTCATTCAAGAGTCTCTGCTTGACAAATTGAGTCTGAGGGTCGAAGACTTTCTATTGTCCTGGTTTTCTGATTTTGTCTAATTAAGAAAGTGAACATTTGTAGAGGCCATGGCTTTTTCTTTGTTTTCTATTTGTCTTCTTGAAAAATATCCTCAAATGAATTTTGAAAACTGCTAAATTTTTGACAGTGGAGATTTTGACGAGTCAGATCAGGCCTCTGACTCCTAACCATCCTTTTTTTCTTGCAGCTGTACACCTAAACTTTCTCTAAAGTCCCTGCTATTTTGTAATATCCCATTTTAAAATTGACTGACCATGGCAGATACCCATCCATTTATTTGATGCTAGAATGTCCCTGCAATATTTTATCCTCCATTAATTACATAAATGCTCGTTGGCCCAAGATTCCTGAATGAGACATAAGTCATGTATGTATTCTTTAGCACCTGTAGTTTACACTACCCCAGTATTTGCCATTGTAGCAGCAGACACTCTGCATGTTCAATTAACATTATGTGGCCAGAAAATGTGATATGCAGCTGCTTCCCCACTTCTGATCTTGCAGGTGCACAAGTAACCATCACCTCTTCAGCCCAAATGCTTACTAGAAGTTTCATTTTTTAAAAGCATGACTTTATTTACAAAAGAATTACACCTTGAAATGCATATATCACTGGAATGTGCATTTTTCACAAAATCAGGTTTGTCCAGAGGCATTTATTAGGTGTATTACCTGTGGTGCCTTTCCCCAAGAGTAGTGACATGGAATGGGAATAGTATTCATGAAACACTGATGGACTGAGAGGAAATGCTGCATTTCCTTTGTTCTTTACATGTTCTATAAATACTTCATGTGTTTGTTAAAGCTCTGTTATTTCTGGAAGCCTACTTACTCTCTTGTTTAATTTTTCTCCTGAATCCTTCAAGGCTGCAGATAGCTTGGGATACACAGAGGCTTAACATTCCATATTTATGCTCAGCTAATAGGCACCACATGAAGATTAGGAATGTAAACGGGTTGTGAGGGACAGAGAGAGAAGTTTTTAGCATGTCTAAAAAAGGACTAGACTTAGACTTCTATTACTCATACTTGTGACTTTCCACCCTTCTCATAGAGGAAAAAAAAAAAGAATGGGAAAGGTCAGCAAAGCATCCTAAACTCGATCACATATTGGAATGGTCCTGCTAACCATCATTTTGTCACAGACAGTGCTTGTCTCCAGCTTGTTTTGATCATAACCAGCTTCTTCCCCTTGGGAGAAAGTATTGCCAAACATAAAAAGGTTCTCCCTTTACCTCTGAAAGTAAGTACAATCCTTTTCTTGCCACAATATTCCTATCATGCCCCCAAAAAATGAACAACTGGAATGTTCAGTTTATGGTAGTGTGTGGAACAAAGGTGCTTTTAAAATATCAAAGATATATAAAAGTTTGTGTCTGTAAATATACTTAGATCACTGAGTGAAAAAGTTGAAGTGCTTTCAGAAATGATTCAGTGCTTTTACCATCCATTTAGAAGCACAGGTCAACTGATGAAAATTTGTTTGAATCACAAGCCTAAAATTGTTGAAGATGGTTTTTACTGCAGTCACAATGTATAAATCATTTTTTAAAGCAGAGTGTAGTTCCTTAGGACCTAGGTTCCTTAGGTGCTTATGAAAATTTTACTCATTATGTTTCTTTTTTTTCAGGCTTCTCTACTATTTGTTTGTTTAAATATACATGTTTGGAAGTCAGTGAAAAATGAATCATGTATAACAGTTCTTTGATCAGTCAAATATAGCAATAATGCTGTTTTGAAAGGAGTCATCCCAACAAAAGCACTCCTCTTGAGCACCCCCGTTTTACTTCAGGGCCTCATACCTTTGCCTGGAAATTCAGCAGTGATGCTGGTTTGGTAATGTCTGTTCGGAGCCACTAGAAAAACACAGAAAACCTGGACATGAACAGATTTTCCAGTGCAACTGGAAAAAGAATGATTTCACCTTATGCTATGTGAAGAGGTGAAGCAGCCCAAACGTGCCCTGAAGCCTCAGAATCATAGGGCTTCAGGGCACGTTTTCTTTTATTACTGGCATCCTTGATCTTACAGTGCACAGGATGTTTCAAATGGCAGCAGATATAGGAAGGGTGAGATTTTTATGGCACCACACATCCTGAAAACGCCTTTCTGCACGAGGAATTCCATTTACAGCAAAGAAATTCCTCACAGCTGAAAATGCTGAGCAGTGCTATAGGGCTTCCAGAGTGTGGTTTCTTCTGTTTTGATGACCTCCTTCTCCTACCAGGTAGTTAGGAAAGGTCAGGTGTATAGTGAGAAAACAGGAGGTTGGTCGGTTGAGCAAATCCCAAGGCGCTTTTTTCCCATTCCAAGAAATAGAGCTGGACCCCTGTGCACATCTCAGAAAATAAAAAGTCCCTGAAAATAGAGACCAGAACCTTCTGATCTCCCTGGGGATTCAGCACTTTTATTTGTAGTGATGGTATCTCTAAGAAAGTAAGGCAACTGCTGATTCACAAACCATAATGGGAGTTTCAAGGGTACTTGCTCAAGTGAGTGAAATCCTGAGATCATAACTACAAATCTTGGCAATTGCTTTTACTGCAGCTCTGAAGCTCATCTCTGCAATTTCCCGTGTGAAAAACAAAGCCCACGCAGGTTTCTTGTGCTGCATTAGCATTCTCCCACTTGAAGTTCCAATTTCATCTTGATGTCCCACATAGCAAGATGGAAACTCCAAAGAAATATTAGCATTCCCTGTTTTTAATAAGGCAATAAAAAGAGAGCGAGATGTATATATAGATAGCTAGAGATATAGATATATAGGTATATGTGTATATATATAGTGATTGAAACTGAATTTAAAAAATGATTTTTTGATGTGAAGCTCTGACTTCTTCAGCCACAGGAAACTGTTCAGAGTAAAGATACCTTATAGAGTCAACAAGAGGCTCTTCTGCCAAGAGAGGCTGGAGGAGGATCAAGCCATAAAAGAGGGAAAACAAATTTCCTTGCACCAAATCTTGCTGGTAGTCACTGTGCTGGAGTTAGGCCCCTTTCTCTCCTGTCACAGGTAAATGAGAGAGATGTTTAAGGTGTCATCAGTACCAACACAGCTGTAACCTTCCTGGTGATCACTTTTACTGCTGCAGAACATCCCATAGGAGCACAGGCCCTTTCAGAATGATTCCCTGGGGGACTTCCTTCAATAAATTGTCTGGATACAGTAGCTCTGGAGTTTTGTCATTTCTTTAGGTTGTCTTCCTGGGGATTAATCTTTCTTTAGTTTTAACAATTCTTCATTTATGTTATCTTAGTTTATTTTGGTCTAAAGATACGGCTTTTTTATCATTTTTTCAAGGGATCAAATCAAGAACTGCTTGACTGTAATAGTCTTTTTTCATTCACTTTTAGAGAGATTTTCCATCAAGTTCAAAACATTCTGATCAATGCTGTTTAAGTGTACTCTATTTTTTTTAAATGAGTGATTTAAATAAATTTTTTTTTAATTACTCACCTTGAGAGGCTGGAAGAATTACATCATTTCAGGCTCTGCCACTCCTTTAATTCCTACTGGGCTTTCAGACTGGTTTTGAAAATATGAGACAATTTTTTTCCTGCAAAATCTTAGGCCTTTGCAATCTTGTATCGTTTGATCTGTGAAATCTTGATTTGGACTTCCTGGCAGATTTGTACTGAACAGCATCTCTAATGCCTTTTAGGACACATTTCATATGCTGAAAGAAAGGGATTTTTTTTAATATAGGCAAAATTTTAAAAAGGGCTTTATGGGTAAAGATTTTCCCCTAACCCAATCCTCTTTAAAACACGAAACCCAACACCAAGTAGACACTAATTCCAATTTGTAACAAAACCAGGGAAAAGGGGGAGTGCCAGTGGTTGCACATAATTCTCCATATGAGCCAGACAACTTAATATCAGAACACTGATATTTTTCTGAAATCTGCTTGGAAGCAGACAGGATTACTGAAATGAAATGTGAGCAGCTTTCCAGTAAACCTTATCCCCCACCTCTCACCCCCAAGGGCTGCAGACCTTGATGCTCCATCATTCGCTCCCCGGATGGGTGAGGCAAAATTACAACTTAGAAACAGGCAGTGATGGAGAGGTGGATGTACAACCTACAGCTCTTCTCA
This sequence comes from Chloebia gouldiae, assembly GCA_003676055.1. Lineage (NCBI taxonomy): Eukaryota > Metazoa > Chordata > Aves > Passeriformes > Passeridae > Chloebia > Chloebia gouldiae. The sequence goes on from QUSF01000060.1 coordinate 1,412,411, forward strand.
TTCTGGCAGGATGTGAGGGCTTGATGACCCTGCCACAGCTTTTTTTCCTGGTTCTCTGTTGGGGTAATTTGGGTAAAATGGTCACACAGTGGGGCAGTTAATTTCTGGCAGATAATTGGCCATTAATTTCTGGCAGATAAATGTAGGGCTACAGCAACAAAAGTTAGGGAGACCGTGACTTGCTGTCCAAATGGCCTTGCATGGATATTCTTCCTACTTATTTTCTTCAACCCTACCTGCCTTCCCATGCAATGAAATGCCACAGCTGGAGCGTGTGAGGTGTTCCTGTGGTGGTTGGTGGTGAATCCTCACTTCTGGGAACAAACAGTGGTGGTTTGACAGAGTTACAGAGAAATTTGGAATGACAGGAAGCCATGATCTTGTCTGAACCTGAGAAAGGGTGAATTTCTGTTTTAAAGCACCCTATCTAAACAATACTTAAGGAAGGAAACCTTGTGAACTCTTGTTAAAAACTTATAGCTATAATTTAGAAATTCCTTTCATCTAGCATGAAGGGTTTTTTTGCCTGGGAGAAACAAGGATGCAGTATTCTCATTTGCATGGACTGTGCCAACAGAATAGGGATACTTTTGGCAATGCTGTTTTCACTTAGTTCTACTCTTTTAAATGTCTGTGTTTCTCTTGGATGCTCCGAACCCTTGAAGATCCACACATAAATATTCTTTCAAAATGGGTAGGTTTTTCTGGTTTTTATGTTAGCAATGTATACTTTATTTGTGTTTAACAGTAGGAGAAGATAACTGTACTCTGTGTAAACATTCTGCAAGTAGTTTAATTCAAACTTACAAGGATATCTGGTTTCCTTAAAGGTGTCCATAGTTATATAGCAAAGTTCTGAAGAATGTAATTCATCATCTTAGAAACTGGACTGGAATACTACACTTCTCTGGTTTAGCTTTGGAAAAGGGAATGTCATAGATCCAGAGGACTCTTTTTTAGTTCAATTTAGCCTACTTTAGTTTGGGTAGTGTACTGGAATGACAGCTGGGAGGAAGTTTGTGCACCACTGAAACCACCGGTCCAGGGCCTCCCTCTAGACATTATTCAGCTGTCTGCCATTTCTGCAAGGCTCTAGAAGTGGAATTTTTACCTGGCTAGGTGCTGGGACTTTGGCATTTGGCTAGCTGCTGGGACTTGTTTTTTCCATAATTAAAAGCAACTCTCCCCTTCTAGCAGGATGATGGCTGGATGGTTCTTTCCTTTCATGGCCTTGCTGAAATTGGCAAGGTACTGGGAAGACTGGAAAATGTTGTTAAGCCTTTACAGAATGGTTTGTCTGCTGGCTAAAACAGATCAGAAGGTGCTCATTTACAAGTCCATTATTAAAAAATAAGGAAGAAATGCTGCTGCATTTCTGAATGGTACCTTTTAGTCATGAGTTTATTGTGCTTTAAAAATCACAATTTTAGTGTATTTATTTTGACTGACTGGACTTGTCCTGACACCCACACCCCTGTGACTGGTGGCTTACTAGGTGCTTCTGTAAAACAGTCCTGATGCACATGGGACACTCAGAGCTACTTTCAATGCTGTAGTAGTGGCTTGGTTTCGATAGAGAGAGGGATGTGCTGATCATTTTCCCTTTTTTTGCATGAAAACACAGACTTTCTGTGCCCTTTTGTTAACTCTGACCTGTACTGTGGCTCTGACCTGGGTATTTGGGCAACCTGAGACCATGTTTACTGATCTGTACCTCCTTCTCCTGCTTGCTGTCTCTTCCTCAGTTGAACTTTGATTTTCTTTTGGCCCAAGGGAACTGAAATCAAGGCAAGGAGAAAAGCTAGCTTTGCCAATATTATGGTGAGCAGAAAGGAAGGAAGGTGTTTCTTGCCTTGAAAATAAGTCATCTATGTCTGTCTACATGCTCTGCCTGGCTAAAGACAGTAGGGTTCCTCTGCTGAGTCCATCCATGCTGATCATCTGTGCCATACTGGAAATATTTCCATTTTGGTGGCTTTAGCAGAATTCCTCAGTTCATTGCAGACCATGTCTTTTCCTCTCAGAATAAGGATTTTACTTCTAATTTTCCCAGAAGCTGTGGATGTTTATTTGTATTTACGGCAACTTTTCCTTTACAGTGAGCCTCAATTTGGCAAACTTACAGCTAGAAGTGCTTCTATCCATGCAGAATTAGGCATATTTCAAGTGAAACTGATTCTTGGTACTGGTTAATACTTGACTCAGGACCAGGTTGGATGGGGCCCTGAGCAACCTGGTCTAGTGGAAGGTGTCCCTGCCCACAGCTGAAGTTGGTCCTAAATGATCTTTAAGGTGCCTTCCAACCCAAAGCATTATCTGGTTTTGTCATTCTGTTGTAGATAGAGGTGAATCTGGCCCCAGATTCAGCACATTATTTCTTTTTTTCTAACTGTCAAGCAGCTGGATGACCTGGAAGTGAATGCTTCTTGTCAAATAAATTGATATCTAAATTATTGTTCTCCAAAGCAAAACAAGACTGTACCAGGGTTTATGAGGAAGTCAATTTAATTCTTTTGTTCCTTTCAAAAATATAATAGATAAAGTGCTGCTTAGGGATTTTTTTCTCACTTGCCTTCATGCTATGCACTTTTCATGAGAGGTGATTGAATAATTTATCAAAAATTGTTTATTGGAACAGGTTTGCCTCATTTCCTATCCACAATAATGTATTTTCAAATTATTATTTAAATAATTGTACACGTGATCCTCTGAATAGTTTCCGTGGAAAGAGGTTTGTCACAAAAGAGTTAGAACCACCAAAAGAGAATTTTGATGTTCAAGACTGTAGGCTGATCTGGGGTTGATGAACAGGTCTCTTATTTTCTTCCATGCCTTGACTGTCTGTTAACCAGTCTGTTATTGGCTTTCTAATGTAAACACACTTGTGTTTTACAACATTCACTTTGTAAGTATTCTCCACAAGTCATTGAAAGTGTGCTATTTCTATAAACATCCTTGCTACTAAATTCATTTGAAGTGATATTCACCAGTAAATAAATGTAGACCGTGCAAGAAGACATGAAAGAAAAATCCCTTGGGGAAGGAGTGGGGGTAAATTGCAGAGATAACATATCTTTTGGAAGCTTTTATATAAATAGTCCTACAGATTTCCACATATTTATCATTGGAGGAGATTAAAACGTTTGATGTGCAGTTACCATTTCACATGAAAGTAAAAAGTAGTTTTTCAATTGCATTTGGTCCTTAATAATTCAAGTGCTGACAATTGCTGCAAACCTAATATAATGAATGTTTTATAAGATCTTCAAGTGGTCTGTGGAAATTCCCCCCTCCCTTTGTCTGTCTGTGGTTTCATGTCCGTGGGCCCATTCCTAACAAGCCCTTCACATGCCAGTGGCTCTCCTCTCCCCTGTTTACCCTCTGGAGCTGCTCCCATCTGCACAGGCACTTGACATGCCTACAGCTGCTCCAGCAGGGTGTTTGTTTAATCAACACCATTACCTGTGGCTTGGACAGCTCAACAAGGTAAACAGGCTGCCAGTCTCAGGGCTTGGCTCCTTGTCATCCTGTCCCTACGGACATGCCCCTGGCACAGCATAAACATCAGTGCCTTTCCAAGTGTCTGCCAGGTCCCACTCAAAAGCCAGACACAGGTCTGTGCTGCCCACAGCCCCCACAGACACTTCCTGACAGATCTGGATGCCTGCTGCCCCTGTCACCACCTGGCCCCTTTTCACCCCTTTATGTTTCAGCAGCACTTAGAAGGGCAGATAGATACCCTCTGCAGCCTTTTCTGTAATGTCCTGATTTGGGGTGTTTTTAGCAGGTTTTGCTTTGTCTTGGAAAGGTGATCCATAATGTCCCGGTGAACTGTCACTGACCAGTCTCCATCCAGCCACCGAATCACAGAATAATTTGGGTTGGAAAGGACCAAAAGGATCATCTTGTTTCAAATCCTCTGCCATGGGCAGGAACACCTTCCACTATCCCAGGTTCCTCAGAACCCCATCCAACCTGGCCTTGAACACTGCGAGGGATGGGCCATCCATAGCTTCTCTGGGCACCCTGTGTCACCCCTCTCACAGGGAAGAATCTTTTCCTAATATCTGATCTAATCCCTCCCTCTTTCAGTTTAAAGTATCTTTCTCTTGTCTCTTCTGTGCACAGGCTCATGATTGATGGGGAAAGGCAGGTGGTGAAAGATCACAAAAACATTGATCACTTTCCCTGCTGTTGGCTAACAAGTTTCCCTCTTACCTGCTTACCCCTCTTCTTCCCTGGACTCAGAGGAACACAAAGGTGCAGTTGTGGGTGTAGCATAAAGGTTCCTGGGGAACAGATTCCTGAGATTGCTGCTATCCCATCAGGGTCAAGCAAGAATTTCCTGGCCCTGAGCATTTGGCTGTGGTCAGGAAGCACAGCATTCAAGGGAGAAGATTCAGGTAAAGTTTTTATTTTGTAGGGACTCTTTGCAGCAGGAGTTTCTGAGCAGCTCACTTCCCCAAGGCTGAAATCGGGCCAGTGCATTAGGAAGAGCACAGGAATGACGGGAAGCTGTTGAGATGCTCAAGAGGAAAGGGAGGCTGTTGGTTTCCTGGATGACCTTAGAACAATATGATTGCTTATATTACCTGGAGCATTTGCCAAAGAAACAGTTGCAGCAGGCCACAAATGAGGCATGATATTGCAGAGAGGATGATTTAATGACAATAAACAACCTTTCCCGTGATAACAGTCAGGAATTTACCCAACCTCCACCACAAGACAAAATCTACTCTTGGGTTTTTCCATTTCATCAGGATGACACTGAGAAAGCAGCAGGCCTTGAGCAGGAAAAGAAAAAATCATGTTATAGCATTTCTTTCAATGAAAAGGGAAGGTTTGCTTTGCCCACCTCCTCACACCACGCTTGTCTGCTGTGCTGGGCCAGAGCTGCCACCAGGCAGGGTCATCTCACATACCCTCTCCCTCTTCCAGTTAAAGGAATGATGGCATAAGTGCAATTAACAAGGAATTTTTTAATTATTATTATTAATCTGGAGAGAAAAAAATGTAGACGTCCCCCTATGAGTATTTCACAAAAGCTTCTTGGCACAAGTGCATAAATTAAAGAACAGAAGTTTTTTCACATCTCTGACCCTGAACACAGACTTTATGTGGAGATTTCAGTAATTCCTTGCAGTCATTTCAGTAGCAATTTCACAATGTAAATTCCAGATACAGAGGGAGGAGGAAAGAACTTTAAGGACAATCACTGCTTCCCACCATATGACAGCATCTCTCTTTTTTAGAATGTGTTTTCTTGTTTTAGTGCACTATCCCTGTTGAGGTTTCCTTCTTTTGTTCTCTTCTTCACTCCACCCTTACCTTCAAAAATAATGTGCTTCTGTGCTTTTGTTAAAGTGATATGAAACACAGAGAGCAGGCTACACAGGGTGTGATAGCTGATAATCATCTGAGGTGTGGTGGTCAGTTTGTGTACAGCGTGTTTCTAAGTTTAGATCCATTGCTAAACTGAGTGGCATCTCTTCACTCAGTTCAAAAGGGGAATGTGGACTCAAGCCGGCGAAACTAATCCTAAATTTTCCAGCTTCTCTTTTATTAACATACTTTAATTTCCTTAATGCAGAGAATTGATTCATATTCCTGTTTGGTTCAGTAATTCTGAGGATACGTACAACCTTCTTCACAATTATTTTTCAATCTGGATCTTCCCAGTTTGCACTCAATTCACTCAAGTTTAGAAAATTTATTTCCTGCACTGCCCCACCAATCCATTTTGCCTCAAAACTAAGAAAAAGCATGAGATGAGAGCAGCTGAGGTGACAGATCCTTTTTTTGATGTCATGCCTTTTTTTGATGTCTCTGTCATTTTTTGTGTTTATGCTCTTTACTCATATGAACTTTTTAAAGATACGCCTCGTGTGAAAGTTGGACGGGCCTTGAGAAACCTAGTCTAGTGGAAGGTGTCCCTGCCAATGGCAGGGGGTTGGAACAAGATGGTCATTAAGACCCTTTCCAACCCAAACCAACCTGTGATTCTATGAATGCACAGGTTGCATGCTTTCCCTGGTAGATCCTTGTTTTATTTCAAGTCTAGAAAAGGCACCAGATCTATATGAAAGCATAATTCAAACTTAATTCTTTTTTTTTTTCCTTTTGGCCGTGCAAAGTATATGCAACTATGTATGACTGCTTTTTTATAAAATCATTTGTAAAGTTTTAAACAGCTGAAAGTACTTTGCTTTTTCTTCCAAGAATATTACTCCAGTCAGAGATCAAACACAGGCATTTTCAGCTGAAAATATAAATATTTGGAAAAAGAGCCCTACATTTTGCAGAGGGGTCAGTGAACCTCACAGTCTCAGTGCTGGATGAGACTTGGGAGACTCAAAATGGGCTGTTTTAAAAGGAAAGAAAAGATCCTGGTGAACTATAACACAGTGAGCATCTCTCATCCCCACCTTCTAGTGTTTTGCTGGCTCCTTGGGTAGCTGGGAAGTGAAATGAGCAGAGTAGCTTTTCTTCAAGTGCTTTGATTCCAGCAATGCCAAGCTGCTCTTTCAAAGGAGTGAGCATCAGTTGGTTCTTAGTGAGAACCGGAGGCGCTCGGCAATTCATCCCTTTAAGGGCTTAAATATAGTTTTAGTTCATGCTTCTATATGGGAAGTTTTGATTGCCATAAAAAAAAAAAGCATAAATAAATATATAAACAAACAGCCCCAAAGCAGGCAGAGCCCCCAGGTCTGTTGGTGTTGGCCAAAACAGATGTTTTACCCAGTTTGGTAATATTTAAGCTGTAGACATTGCAAATAGTTTTTTGTGGTGATGTTTCTTCTTGTGCTGGGTCAGACTGGGAGCCCTGATTTCAGGCTGGGGAATGGCTCAAACTGATCTGGTTTTGGTTGTACCAAAATTATGAGCCGGTGATCTTCCTGACTCATGCCAGTAGTCGTCACCAGTTAATTACCCTGTCAACTTCATTTCTGGCCAGCCAGCCAAGCCACTGCTTTTTCCAGTGGTTGGGCTGTAATTTATGTGAATGTAGCAGGTTGAAATTTAGTCTTTTTTTTTTGTCTCCATTGTTCCATTCTGCCTAATGAAGCAGCAGCAGCAAAGTAGGACCAGGGTTCATATTTATGGATTTTTTCTGAGTCAAGGAAAAATGACACCTGAAAGAGGTGTCATTTTGTAAAGTTGTTTGCTAGAAAATGCCTTTTTTACATTCCTTCTGGAATCTCAGGGGGGAACATCCAGCTCCTGATGTCTCTGGGTAGCCCATCCCTTCTCTATATCCCTGAAGAATTTTGGCATTAGGGAGAGTGATGCTGTGCTGGTGTGTGTATATGTCCAACCAGGCAGCTGCTCAGTTCCTGCTACAGCTTCTCCAGGTTTTGAGAAACTGGCAGCTACTTCACATCCCACAGGCTTCTGTCCTGCTGTCCAATTTGGTTGAAACTGGGCAAGGGTGCATTTTTATGGAGGCAGTGATAAGCAGACAGACAACATGGTCTCATGTGCAGGGTTTCCTTTGGAAACCAGGCTAAAAATAGCAGAGTGATGAATGGAGCTTAACTGGAAGGCATCTCACAGGAGGGAACTGGTGGGGAGGGGAACAAATGTGACCATCCTGTTGTTATTTCACATGTCTGGATATCAGCAACAGCCTCTCAGAATATTTCTAGTTGATTTGCTTACTTGAAACAGAGCATACAGATGTCCCTCCTTAGCCAGAGCTCCGTGAAAATTTACATCCTGGTAATTTTAAACCCTAGAATCCCCTGAGGATTTCAGCTGGGCTCGGATAATGTCCAAGAGTATCCTGATATTTTCTCTTTTTTTCCTCCTTGCAACTATACCAAAGATAATAATCATATGTTCTGTTTAAATAAACAAAAGTATTGGTCTCAGTGCTTCTGACTACTATCAAAGCATTCATGTGAGTTTCTGGTCTCTGGGCTATCTATCTGGACAGGTATTCAAGAGGTCTAACAGCAAGAAAACAGAGGAGAAACTGAAACACGCAAAGGAATTTGGCAGCATAAATGATCCTATGGAAAAAAAAAAAAACAAAACAAAAAACAAACAAAAAAAACCAAAGACAAAAAAAAAAAATTAAGGGAAGACAACAACAAAAAAATTTTTACTTTGATAGCTTCGCAGAAAATTTTAGAAGGAAAGTGAATGTATATTGAAATGAAACTGCAAACAAAACCCTGCCCAAATCATTCTGTCATTGCAAGTCAGCTTGAAATGTTCTAGTTTCCCTTGTGGGTTATTCAGTCCTCTTGTTTAAATTTGAAAGAAAACAAAAGGTGGCTATATATATATTTTTTTTCAACACTGTAAATTTCTTTGCAAGCCTTTTCTCCTTCAGTATTGAGGACAAATTAAGAGTAATCAGAACAGTTTCCCAGACTTTAAATTGGGAAATTTGATGGCACAAAAAATTCTTAGAGTCCTCTAGGATTTTGTCAAAGAACATAAACTTTGAGTTGCTTAATGGGCAAGCATGAAATCGAGTTCTGATTTGGTTTGATTTTTAATGAAGTATACAGGGATAAAAAAAAGTATTAGAGACGAATTCCCAAACAGAAGAATGTGTTTACAAGTATTCCTAAGACAAGAAGTAGTAATTGCCTTCTATCAGCAGTTAATTGCATTGGAATAAGACAGAGATAGCAGACAGTGTGTGATGAAAAGAGAGAAAATGGGATGATGCCATATAAGGCAGGAGTGGTTTATCTCTAAAATGTAACTTCCCCATGAAATTTTCATCCATAGAAAGAAATTGATTTTTGGAACTGACCATATATCCATTGGCTTTGACTAATGCTGATTAAACCGTGGCAAAACAAACACAAGCAGCAATGAGCTTTGCAGTAAATGTTCCCAGCACACAGTTTATTCTTTCAAGCAGCCAACACAGGAGCCACAAAGCTGTGCTCAAATGGGAGTACCTGAGAGATGGAAGCAAGTACACTTCCAAGAAAACCTCTTCACAGGGATTTTTTGCACTTCAGTGGATCTCATCCAGAGGCTAAAAAAGATGTAGAGATTCTGGAGAGCTAAGCTGCACAGTCCTTCCCTGAGCAAATTGAATTACACTGGCTACATTTGACAAAAGGAGAATGTAAGATCCTCTACAACAGCAACCATTCACACAATAGGCTGCTTATTGTTTGTTGATGATGCATTCAGAATTTACAAATTTGTGGAATGAATTACTGCTAAAAATAGGAAACCTCCAGTCCCCAGAAAGCTCCCCTCCCCTCCCCTCCCTTCTCCGTCAGTCAGCCCAAGTCCATCACCTGTAGTGTCCTGGTAAAATATAAGGCAACTAACTCCATAACATTCCCGCTGTGCTGAAAGCCACAGGTCAGGCAGCCTTTTCAGCGTTTGGAGAGGGACCTGGCAGGGTGATACCATCTAAACCTATTTAATTCCAAATGGGAAGAAGGTACCTGACTTAATTTTACTTCCCAGAAAACTCTCAGTCATGGGCTCTTATTTGCATTACCTGTTCACGTTTCCAGGTGCAAAACTGCCCCTGCAAATTGCACTCATTGAGGTAGAAATTGAGTCTTTAGGATATGCTGGTGCTTTAACAGTGCAGACAGTGGATGGCATTCTCTGAGGCAAAGAGATCACCTGAGGAATCCTGGAGATGTTGGCTTTGAGCAGTGTGTATTACACTCATTTCTGGCTCCAACACTTACATTCACACAGAGCCATACGTGACTGGCTCTCACACAAACATATTTTGAAAATCCCCTCTTGCTGTCTCCCAGCTCAGGCTCCTTTATCCAAGGAGAACTCCCTCTCTTCCCATGCAGGCAGCTATTCCATGTAGGAGTGTTTGTGTGTTCTGCCCAGCTGTATGTGTTTGAATATGTTGCCAGACAGAGCCATTCCAATGAAATCATTGGACTGTTATTTGGAGGGCTGAAATTTCACCCACCTCATAATTTACTTTACTCTCTCCAGAGCCAGTCCATCACTTACCCACTGGAATGTGTTGCCAGCTGTCACAGCACACTAATACTACTTGGCTAAAAAACTTCAAAGTCTGGTAAGCTGTCCCAATGGGGAGGGGGGAAAAGTTGGCTGCTGAGTTTGGTGTTTCTCCACAACAACTGACTCAGTTGCTTACCAGGCATGCCCAAATCCCTGTTTCCCACACACTGCAACAGCCAACAAGAGCAGAAAACGGGCCTGCTGTCCCTCATCTCTGCCAGACAGCGCCCATGAGCCTCTCACAGGACTTGACATCTGTGGGAATGGGAGGCATTTCCAGATTTTGTGTCTTTGTGCTGATGCGGGGTGATTTTCCCCTATTCCTCATCTGGAGAGGCTTAATGTGAATCAGAAGTGGGCAATCATAGACGGGAGAGGCAAGGAAATAAACCATCCCTAAGTCAGCCAAAAGGATAATTTTGGTGGTGGGCACTTCAGTTTTTCAATCAGATTAGGTTCTGTTTGACCCTTTGGAGTGTTCATTTCAGAGGTTGTCCACACATCGTCATTTTACAGTGCTTGATAGTTTGCAATGATTGTTGTGATGATGGGGCAGAGAGGCTTTTGTGTCTCTGTGTGTATTTTCTCCCAGTATGATGGGAGCACAGTTTACAAGCAACCAAAGGGTTTGGAAATGAATGCCACTGATGTGAAGGAATGCAGAGTTTGCAGCAAAGTTATTACCAAAGCCAAGAGGGACATGGAGGGGGTTTTTTGTAGCCTTTATGTCTGGAGGGAAGGACAGGCTCTGGAATCTCTGTGGATTGCACATTGCAGCCCTTGCACTGAACTTGGTGAGAAGGAGCACAGGAAGGAGGGGAGAGGAGGAGGTTTTGGAAAACGAGGTGTGTCCTCTCAGGAGTGGGAGCCCTGGGTGTGCCATCAGTTCCAGGTACACTGATAGACATGCTTAAATCCAGTCCTGTTGTTCATCCTTCATTCTCCAAATCTCCAGAGAAGCATTCCTGCTGTAACCCCAGAGCTTTGATCTTACCTCAACTGTATTCTCATGATGAGGTTGATAAAAAACTGTTGGCCTTCATTTTCAGAAGATTAATGGTAACTGGTCACCACCTCATTTATTTGCAAGTGTAGCATAAAGGGAGCACTGGTTTCATCAAAGGAGTTGGCAACAGGTTATATGTTACACATAATCTCCAACAGCTGCAATTGCAGCTATCTGATATCTTATACTTCAGTTACACAATGATATCTCTCTTCTTCCTTTACTGTTTTCTTAGATATTAATATTTCTAAGTACTTTTCTAAAAAAAAAAAAAAAGAGAGAAAGAGAAAACAAACCCATTTCCTCCCCCACTGCCATTTCCCTCTGTGTATGAGGGCCTGTTCTTTTCCCCTCTGACCACTACTTTCTGTTTCCTTCATGCAGTCCTCCCACTCAGCCCCTTCTCCAATTTGATAAAAATAATTAATTTCCTGGCTGCAGCTTTCTAAATGCTGTTCTTTAGTGGTTAAGCATAAATCTCTGAGCTTGCTTTGCTCTTTTTCTATAAAATATGAAATACACCTACTCTTGTCTGAGCCATCAAAGGGTGTCATCAAAACATCTAAATATTACATCAGTTGGGTGAATTAATTCCTCTTTTATTTATTTCAATATATTTGCTTTCCTTTTTATATGTTATCAAAAGCTGTGTTTGCCTTTTTTTCTCTTTAAAGTTGAACACATGTTGATTCTAGGAAAGGAAGGAAAGGAAGGAAAGGAAGGAAGGAAGGTTTCTAGTCCATTTCAGAACACAATGCTCAATGCATTTTTTTCTGACTCAGCTGTGCATTGGCCAATGAAAGACACAGGACAGAGATGCTGGATGCAGAGCTGGTTCAGAGGCCCCAGAGCTGTTCCTTCCCACCACTGTCTCCTCGCTAACAGGAGGTAGGAGAAATTGGAGATTGTAGACACTGATGATCATTTCATTCTCTTCTTAGTGCCACCCTATGCTTTAAACACTGGCAAATAACTCATGCCCTCCACCCCCAAAAAACTGTGCCAATAAAAAGAGAGAAAACATTTAGATCACCTAGTTATTAATTTTATTAATTTCAACAACTTTTGGTAAAGGTTAGGGGACCTCATGCTGTGCAAACAGGCTGTGGATGAAGGTAGGATAACTCTTTCTTTGGGTATGACAATCCAAACTGTTGTATCTGCTATGACAGTAGGAATTTACGTTGTGCTTGCTGGAATATCGCTTGTCCATTGGATTGCATAAGAAATAGTGTTTTCCCAAAATATTTGACAAATGCAATAATTTATTTTTACCGTGCCCCAGAAGTCATAATTACATTCCAGTCCTACAGAAGAATATGCTCTATATCCTTCTGACTCTCCCAAACATAATCTGTTCAGTATCAGGCTTTTAATTGTGTGCTGGAAGATAGCCATTTGGCTGATACAGCCCTGAGAATGTCTGGATAAATGTCTGGATAATTTCAGCTGGAAATTGCTCTGAAAGCCATTTCCAGCCCAGTCAGAGATATTTCAGCCTGTGCCCAGATACTCTGGATGCTAAGAACACAACCAGAGCAAATGGGCTCCAGTGTCTGACAGAACAGTCATGGGGCAGCGGTCACATGGATGATCTTTTTGTGGAAACCTGTTTAATGCTACATCAGAGCTATGCCATCAGGGAGCTGACCCTTTTACTGCCTCCTCAGGGTCTGTCGGAGAGCAGCTTCAGGAGTTTATTAGTTAAGGAAAATTTGAAGGATTTAATATAAAGCAATATAAAGCATAAATTCTGTCATTCTCACATCCTCCACAAAAGGCAGCAATACAATTTGAGTATTTACCATATATGGGATACCTGTTGGACAATGAATACCACAGGGATATTGAATGTTTTCTGTGTTTTTTTTCTTTTCCTTTTAATTTTGAGAAGAAGCCTTATGCACACATGGTATTTCAGATCGCATTGACTAGCAGCTGGCAAACAATTAGCTACGTGACTGTGAATGGCTAATCAATCAGCACCACTGGAGGAAATGCATCTCATCTCACAGCTCCAAAATGTCATTTCTCTTGACATTTATAGATCACCTTCTAAAACTCATGCACAGCCACAGTCTTGCAAGGCCTTTCTCAGTGGGCTTTTTCCTCCAGTTCTGGGGTTTAGTGGAACAATTTTGTTATTTGGGGTTTTTACCATGCTGTGATGGTCATTTAGGAAGCTCACCTCCAAAAGATGGAGTACCTGCCCTCTTCTGGTCTGAGGGCTGGACTTACATTCCCACCAGAGGGAGAATTTCCCATTGCCCACATCAGCTCCTGTGCCAGCCTTGTTTTGCATAGGAACAGGAGGAGTGCTTGGTATGCCCCTGGATTAAGGATTGCTTTGGTTTTTTTCATTTTCACACAGCCCCAGCACAGTCCTGAGAGAACTCCTCTAAGCCCCCATCCCTCCTCTCAAAAGAGATTATCAATTCATCATCTGATCATCACTTGATCAGATTATCTCAGTCAATAATCAATTGGCCATTTTTGGTTACTATAAATAATTCTCAGTGCATGCAGAGGTATTCTGCTGGCTTTCTTTTCTTCCCTTCATATTGAATTAAATATGGTTTACTCTAGTGTGAGGTTTTCATTTATTCTTAGCTGGAAACAGTTTGAAGGAAACAAAGGAGAAAGTGAGAGAAAAGTGTTAATTAATAAGACAAAGGGAAGAGGGACACAATGGAGAAAAGGGCCTGCAAGAAATGTTACATAATTTACACATAGTTAACAATTCCTTTGGGAGTCAGTTAGGAGACCATTAATAACGTGGGTTTAGCCATTTACATATCTCCTCTATGGACTATTTGCATAATTTGTCACTACAGTTTTCCCTTCTTTCCCAACATATTTTGCAGTTGCTGGTGAACATTGTGCCTGGTTTTCCTGCTGCAGTGGGCAACGTGAATATTCCCTCAGTTTTACCTAGTGCTGATGTATAAGTTGTTAACTGCTGGTATTTATAGCTGAATTCATGAATCTGTAGTTTTTGTGGTTTTTTTTCTTCAATGGCAGAACTGAAAAGATGGTCCAGAACTGTAAAGAGGGAGGATGTGGAAGTATAAAGCTCATCATAGAATGAAACTATTCATTATTGTTAAAACCTTGTGAGTGCCATAGCTTGCTTCTCCTATCTGCACAACACAAAGTTCATTTCAGTGGCTTTCCTCAGAAAGAACATAAAAGATGACATAAAGGAAAAGAGAGGAGTTTGCTTTGAGATAATGAGATGGGACAAAAATACAGAGAATGTAAGACAACAGAAGTGTTCAGAAGCATGTTATAAAAAGCCAGTATATTGAAAGTGAGTTCCAGCTCAGTAGAGGATATATATGTCAAAAAAAAAAAGAACAATAAAAGAGGGTGAAAAATGTTTCTCTGCACACTTCCATCCCTTTGCCTTTTAAAGGAGGGAGGTGAAGAGAGCAGAGAGAGGAGAAAGGAAACCTAAAGCAGAAACTTGATATTTTTTTCATTTCCATACTGAAACAACCTTTTAAGTTGTTATTTTAGTTTTTTCCCCTTCTTTTTAATACTAGTGACTAATGTTTTGTTTTACCTCAGAATACTCATTTGAAATAAAGTCTTAATACAGAGCTTTTAAGGAGAAAATTTACAGACATCTTTATTACATTCAGGGCAGACTTTTCCTTTTTTAAATGCTTTGTGACTTGAAAATCTTCACATTGGATATTCTCAGTGCTGTGCTTGTGTTTAAAAGAAAAAATTCCCTTAATTATACACAATAGTGTCAGTGAATGGAGTTTAAGCTCCAGCAGGGTTGTTCCTATGTCACCAATGCTCTGACCAAGAGGAGTTCAGACAACTTTGGGGGAAATGTGTATACTATTATGCTTCACTATTTGGGCTGTGGTATGAGAGCTGGTAATTATCACGCCACTCTCTCAAAGATTTCTATGAATGCTTAACTCTATGCTGTGAGTAATCCCATTAGCACCATATTGTTCTGCTGCACGGAGGAAACCTTCCCAGAAAGGCTGACTTGGTGTGAGTGCAGGAATGGAAATGTCATTTCAAAGGGAATTATGCCAGCAATAAAAAAATTACAGTGAAAGTTTCCCAGAGAAAAATTCCCTTAGAACTTGAACCACTAGAATGATATTTCGTTTCCATTGATTAGGTGGACTCCAGCTTATCCCAAAAAATGTTATAAATAATGTGCTGATTGAAGTGCTAAGGTTTTACACTTGAGCTTTGTAGGCAGGTGGTTATCTGCTAAAACTTTCTGTTTGAGGACTAGGTCCTGAATATGGATTGTTCCTTCACAATTATAGAATCCAAGAATGGTTTGCGTTGGAAGGGACCTTTAAAAGTTAATTTGTTCCAAACCCCCTACCATGGGCAGGGACACCTTCTAGTAGGCCAGGTTTCTCCAAGCCCCTTTTACCCGGTCTTGAAGACTTTCAGTAGTGAGGCTTCCACAATTTCTCTGGGCAGCCTCTTCCAGGGTCTCACCACTGACTAATGTGCATGTTCCACAGGTGCAACAGGGGAAAAAACTACAGAAGTCTTATATTTTTCCATCTTTTCTCCCTTCAGGCTTTCTTTTTTCTATTATACACTTCCCAGTCTTTTTACTCCCTCCACTTCAGTGGCTTGGTTATCCAAAACTGTAGGAAATACCAGACTCTTCATATCAAATGAAAGCTAGAAATGTCAGCACATCCAGTCTGTATGTGCTTTAGGGAGAGAATGAGGTGGGGAAAAGAGGTGTTGAGTTAAGGAAGATGGGAACAGCTTTTGCACTTCTTTTTTCTATTTATTTTTATGGTCCATTGCTAAAGAACTTCTGTCTCTGACAATATAAAGTTGTGATCTGGACCTCCACAATAAGCAGGCAAGCTTGTTAAATCCCTTTTGACTCTGGACAGAGGAAAGCTCCACTCTGGTTCCTGCAGCACCGGGTGCTGCTGGATTTGCTTCTGCTCCCTCAGTTTCTGGGCAACTTCAGTGTGTTTTGTCCGGAATCTGGGACAGAAACAGCTGCAGAGACCAGGCACTCTGTTGCCTTAAGCACATCCTCGAGGATCCAGGCATGCATAGCAGCACGTTAAAGGCAGTGAGGGCATCCTGATCTCTCCCCCTGCTGTTGTGTCCCTCCTGCTCAGGAGTGACAGACACTGAGGCAGATGATCTTTCTCTAAGGTAATTTCTTGCTGCTTGCACCGACCCCTTTCATGTTATTAAAATGCAATTGAACAGGAGCAAGTGTCGTGTTGTTGGCAATTTGTCATCTACCCATCCAAGTGGGCAGCCCAGCCTTTGGTGCCACTAACATCTCCCTGCTCACTGCTCAGCTCTTGAGCAGGATTCACTGCTCAGTGCATTCCAGAACCATTTTTTTTCCCTTTTCCATATTTTCCCTATCATTACGACTGGCATTTTCTTTTCTTTACAATTTTCTTTTCTTTTTCTGCTTTACAGAAAAAAATATTATCCCCCCCTCTGCCCTTTTAATTTTCCAGGCTTTCCTTTTCCTATGCCTTCCTTCACTAGGATGGGCACTTAAACAAACTCTAGATTCTTCATTATTTTTTGCCTCTCTGCATCCGGAATTATCAGAAGCTGATTTACTACATATTTACTGCAGTCTGACTGGGAAGTTTTTCTTCAGTTCACTTGGTTCCTTTTCTTTACAGTAGATTTACTGTGACCCTCCCAATTTGTGTGAATTCAAACATCTAATTGCTTTCTGATGCTGATGCATAGCCTTGAATTAACTGCTGAGGATTATGCTGTGTCTGGTTTCGCTGAAACAATTTCACATTACATTTTGTCTCATTGAAAAAAGCAAGACAGTTTTGAAATAATTAATGCCATTAGTAATGACACTACCTGGGATTTTAAGCTTTAGGAATGGTTCTGACTTTACTTACTGCATCCATTTGCTTTCCCATCTCAGCCTTTTTTGTCACAAAGAACAAAACAATCCAGGGAGAAGCAGAAGTATTGTAAATACAAATTGCCTGGATGGGTATTTCCCAGTTCAGATCTGAACAATGGCTTGTTAAAAGTGGAAACGATGTCACTCTTTATCAATCTAAATCAAATAGCACTGAAGGTTACTGGGAAAAAAACAAAAACCAAAAAAAAAACCAGTAGCAAGAAAGCAATTATTGTAACCTGGGAAGGAAACCTAGAGCTGTGAATTAACACCCTGGTTGGTGTTTACAGTAAAATATAAGGATGCAGTGAAGATTTTTATAAAGCTACAGTTCAGGAAAATTCGAGAAGCAACAGACAAAGAAAGGAATTTGAACAAATTGCTGAGGGCAGGGTTGGCCTCAGCCTGAGATTTTCTGTCATTGTGTCTTGGTAATGCTTGCAGTTTAGTAATTTGACTAACTCTCTGTGATTTCAGCTGTCCTCCTTCTGAGAAACTCACTTGCACTGGGTTTATAGACAGGGATAACAATGCAGCTGCAGGAAAATATACCACAAGGCTTAATCTTTAGACTTCTAAATGAATTGATACTGAAAATGAGCAAATTAAAAAGAGTGAGACTGTTCTCTGGCTTCTGGCAAATTGATGTTTTTACTGTTTCAAGCAAAGTGACAAGTCAGTCAAATATCAACAAAGAAAAAGCGAAGTGAACTAGAGAAAGTAAGGGTTCTCCTTAGGCAGATTAATCACTGACAATAGTGAAAAGTAACTGCCGATTTACATTGCTGATCTATTTGGGAGGTGAACCCAAGGACATTTTACCCCCTAACTTCCCTATTCTTACAAAAATAAATAATTCTGTAGCTTGTAAGTGCATACTCTGCAGTCTCCCTGACTCCAGTGGGACTGTGGACATATGCAAGCCTGTGGATCAGATTTAAATGTACTACAGTCTGCTGTCCAAGGGGTCAGTAATGTCCCAGCTAGCAAAGGAGCCTGTGCCCTCCTGCACAGCGCACATTTTTTCCATGCTGTTTGCATTATCACTTGCTAAATTTATCACACTGCTTCCCTAACATTGCATGTCTTTCCTGCCTGGGAATTTCAGATATAACAGAGTGCATGCTCTGGTCACATTTTCAGAGAGCCTACCACCCTCTACAGCCACAATCTGCCAGTGAGGGTTCTAGGAGGCAGCTTTGGGGAAATACTCACCTGCAGATATGGAGAGTGTGGCTGCTCCGAGACAGTTGTATGAAGGGACCACACAGATTAGATATAGATGCTAGGGATAGATATATTTTAGATGTAGAATGGACATTAGATCTAGAATTGATCAAGTTATACATTGGATAAAAGGAATAAGTTTTTTACTATGAGGGTGGTGAGGCCTTGGCACAGGTTGCCCAGAGAAGTTGAGGATGCCCCATCACTGGAAGTGTCCAAGGTCAGGCTGGGCTTGGAGTAACCTGGTCTAACTGAAGATGCTCATTGTTTGGGGGTGGACTGGGAGGACTTTAAAGGTCTCTTCCAACCCAAAGTATGCTGTGATTCAGTGATCAACAACAATAAATCACTTTGTATCCTTCCTGCTGCATGGCTCAGATCTTTGGCATCTCTTTCTACTTGTTCTGTTTTAGCTGGGAACGAGGAAGGAAGGAGGATGTTTAACAGGAAAAGGACACTTTCAGGAGTAAATTATACCCTCTTGAGTTGCCATAAGCTTTGAAAAGTACAGTAAGGAGCTGCAGATGAGGCCAGGGCTGCATTCAAAACACAGGCATGAGGACAAATTTATTTGGAAACAGTAAATTACAGGAAGCCACTTGAGAGCATCTAGATATGAGCACATACAGCACAGCTCAAGCAATGCTGTGTCTTTACAAAAGTATTTCATTTTCACATTTGTGTACACAGGATCATTGGAGTTTGGTTCAGGTGACATTTGAACTCTAGAGAGGAAAATGGGAGACTCTTTCCTGATCCTGAGCAGTCATTATCATGCCTCAGTCCCAGAACAGTGGGATGAGCCATTGCAAAGATACAATTAAAGGTGGCTTTATCTTCTGTGTAGAAGTTAATCTACACATCTTGGGCTAAGGTTAAGATACAGCAGCTGCTAATTAATATATTCATTATATTTGAAGGATGGAGGTCATTGTGTATTTTCAGGGCCTTTTACTATTTCCATTCTTTAATGAGGAAAAGAAAACGGAAACGTCCATATGAAAATGTCCAGAATTTAATTAACTTTCAAACTGAAGGCAGTAGCTGTATTTCTTTGCAGCTGAATTTCTCTCTATCTGATGCAAATTCCTCTTTTCATCCCCTTATTCTGTCTTTACCCATTAAAAAAATTAAAACTCTAGACTTATCAAGATTATAGGTTTTCAACATAAATCTTTCCATATGTGTGGCTCACAATACCCTAAGATGGAAAATGGCTCATCCTAATATTTTTTTCATTTTAGAAGTGGCTTCAATGCCTGCCCCAATATAGACAGAAGGCACTGGAGAAGATGTTTTAAGCTGGCTGCAATTATTCTTATTTCACAATAGAAACCGAGCCTATCCAGCTCTCTTGTTTGCATCCTGCTTCCTTCATTGTCATTAAGGATAAAAGCAAACTCAGAATCACACTGGCAGCCAGAGATCAGAGATGTGATGTTGTGAAAGCCTCAGCCACCAGACATGTATGCACATTACCCAGAGCTGTGATGTGGAGGCAGAGGTTGGGGTGAAGTTATTAAAGCTGTCTCAGCACCTCCTGTGCTGTCTGGGAAATGCCACACCAGAAATTAGCTTTTGTGTCGTGACAGTTAAAATTAGGGACAAAAAAAGCTAAAGAGTGTACTACATTAAATGCTTCCTATGCTGTCTGTGACTGGTAAAGCTCCTCTTGCTGCAAAAAAATTACACTTATTGACTGCAAATAATGTGTGATGCACTGTGGGCAGAGAATTAAAGGCAATTTAGATCCTTAGCATTCTCTTTCAGAGGAAAGGAGAATATAAAAATTAAAGTGGTAAGTCTTCCCTGCATGCATCTTTTCTCTCTGCTATCTTATAATTAATGTTATTTTCACCTGGTCTAATCTTTCTTATGCTCTGTACAGCACCAATATCTCTCTCCATTGCCAGCTACCATGCAAGACAAGAGAAAGGCAAGAAAAAATGTGAATGTATTAATAAACATTTATTACTGATTTAGTTCAACCTGGAGCTGAGATTGTTTGAAACAGTAGCATCAGAAGTACATCCTCTCACTCATATATACAATTTTTTCCTTCAGAACGTAGTCTTATTGTGGGATTTATTCCCCCTGGGAAATTCTACATATGCTCACATTTAATCCCACAATACAAATCCAAAAATGCAATTACCTCTGTGACTTTTACAGAAGCTTCATGTATACTGAAAAGGGAGAATAAGTGGCATGAATTACAGATGCATACTTCCATCAGGGCTTTCGGGTGATATTATAAACAAAATTATCCTCAAGCCACCATAGCCCTGAGCCAAAATTATAGCCCCGTGCTTCATATAAAACCTTGTGAAAAAATTAATGGGGGAATGTAAAATTAACAGTGTTCATTCTGAAAACTCTGATGCAAAGGAGCATATCCTTAAACTGTCCCTGCCTGCTCCTCCTTTCCTCAATGGCCAGAAGGCTTTTGGTCAAAGGAATGTGCCCTGGTTTTCCTCTTGTAAAATAAAGCTGGATGAGTGCTCTCTGATTTGGAGACACTTTTGTAAATCCTTTGAGCAGTCTCAAATTTGGTTGGGCGTCTGACCCTCTAATCCGTGCTCTCCACATTATTTTAGGCCACTCTGAGTTCAAGACTGTAATCATGGGGCACCAACTGCCCTTGTGGTTGTAACACAAGTGGAAAAAGGAGATTGCACATAGCCATCAGATGATATGTAGGAAAATGCATCCATTGGCAAATGAGGTTCTCAGATCTTTTCAGCTTTCCTTGGAAACAGCCAAGCAAAGAGGTAGGAGACTCGAGCAAAAGGGATGTGTAGTGTTGAGAGATGGCTGGGGATGGGCCAAGGGTTCCACCAAGATATTTCTGAGCTTGTCCTGCAGTCTGATCTTGCCTGAGCCTGCTGCCTTATCCACAAAAGTGGTGCAGTGTCCCCAAGAGGCCATGTTATGGTTGACTTGTGTGCTTTCACCTTTGACTGCTCACTCATGCAACAGCCACATGCAAAGTGTTTGCTTGTCCTCAAGTAGCCTCCAAGCACTCTTTAAAAATTAATCCAGCCCGAATTGTTGAATGGGGCTGTGCTTCTACCTCTGCAGGATAAAAAATGATGGGGTAGGAAAGAAACAATTTGCCACTTTGAAGCCTAAAAAAAAAGAAGAGAAAGCCTTTCATCCTGTAGCATGATGCATTGTAAGTGACATGGGTTCCTTGCATTAGCATCTGCAGATTATAATTATCCATGTAATATAACAGCTGGGGAGTGTTACTGTGATGCTTTGGGTTGATGGATGTTCTGGGAGGTTAAACAGAGCTTGCTAATAATAGGATCTCTAAGATGCTACACGGATCTCTGTAAATCTCAGGGATTTCTGCCCTGAAGGACCACAGGACATCAAGAAACCTGTGCTCTGTTCATATCCTCCCCTCTGCTCTCTCCAGCTCCAGTGCATGGGAATCCTGCTGCCCCACAGTTAACTGAGCCACTGTTTTCTGTTGTCCCAGAGGGGCCTTTTCCTTTTCACACTAAGAAGGGAAGCCTGCTTTTTCCTTGAGTCATTTCCAGTCCTTTTTCTGGGACTGCAGAGGAGGAGGGAAGGAAGGAAGACTGTACCTCCAGCAGCTGACAGAATGGCAACTGCATAAGAGAAAATCTGGGGTCCACAGAGTGGTTATCCCCTAAATCACCCTCTCTTGCTGCATGTTTACAAACAGACCACACTGCCATTAACACAAGTATTACACTGAATTCAACTTTGCTCTCTGTGTGAGATATGAAAAAGAGGAGGAATCTAGAAGCTCCTGCTGTCCTGAGTGCTTGTCACACTGAGCAGCTGTTCATCACCTCCACATTCGAAGGGCTTAACCTTTGTAAAGCCTCAGCAGCACAAACTTGCCAGGATTAAACTATTTAAAGCTGAGCTTGCCAGAGCATCTGCAGTTTGCACCTCTTGTCACATCCATGGGCTGTATGACAGGTTGGAGAAGGTGTAAGGAGAAGCTGCATTGACATGGCCAGAATCAGAGCAAGATTAATCACAAGTGTCAGAAATGCCTGTCACCACTGAGGCCAGGAGGAGCACCCTGCATGTCTGGCCACCGAGCCAGAACACAAGCATTTCCATTTCCCTGAGATTTACCCCTCACCTCTCTTTTCCCTGGAACAGCCCATGCAGAGGGACTGTAGGTGTAGATGTGGGAAGAATGAGAAAGGTTACGACTCACGCTTTCACAGCCAACACCAGACCAGATATCAGATATGTCTGATATCTGCCATTTGTGCCTGATGTGCCCTCTGGATCAGAGGAGTGAGGGTGGGAAGGTCTGTCTGATGACAGAGCTGTGCAAGGAGTGTGATGGAGGAAGGAAATCTCTGCCCTGACTGCTTTGTTATGGACTCTGCTTCCATGTTGTCATTCACATTAGTTGTGGCTAAACTGATTCCAGTGGAGTAACCTCAGCCTCAAAATCAGCTCCATGGGCTGGTTTTGGTGAGTGACATTGAAAATCCCTCAGCTTTCCCTGGAACTGAACACCAGCAGCGACCTCCATTTATTGTGTCTGCTGCTGGGCCACAAATGTCCTTTGTTCAGGAAGAAGCAGGACAAGTGAGGATAGCTATTCCAGTACAGTTTTCCCTCCTTGGAACATCCATAGGGTGTCTGTACTATTCTGGGACAAGATTCACTCTGTATCCTCAACTCTGCATGCCATGGCCCAGGCAGAGAAAGAGGTTTGTCTCTCAGAGCTGAGGAGGGAGTCAAGGACAGGCCCTGGGATTCACACATCCCAGTTTCCTTACATAGGATCCCTGAGAATTTTGAAGTCAGGGGTGCAACTTGAAACCCTGGGAAAACTAATAAGCAATTTCTGTAATGGCCAATTTGTACAGTACTGGAATTGCAAACTGAGGCCTCAAAAGGCAAGAGGATCCCAACTGAGCAGGATATCACTTAAATTAACTTCTCTCCTCAGCTCTGCACTTGCCAAGTTGCTAGATAATTTACCAAGAAAATAAGAATTGGAGTGCACGAGTGTTTTCCTTCTAGATTCTTTCTAAGCTAAAGACACTAAGCAAACCTCTAGGGAAAATTTAGAGAAAAGGAAAATTGGCTCACCCTTCCCACTTATTGCTTTAATAGGAGGGTTTGCAAGGAAATGAGACTTCAGGATACAGCATTTATTCCTAAAGCCCACAGCAAGCTGTCACTCTATTTTCCCATGGAACTGAGTAAACAGAGCACCACTTGGCTTTTAATAAATAAGAAAACAAGCTCACAAAGGAGCACTTGATCCAAAGTGACAAGAATGAGAATAGAACAATCCAGAAGAATAAATGAAACTTGAAATTTAGTAATAATATTCCCTAAAGGTACTGTAAATCCTGTTCTGACTATTGTAGAGGTCCCCTGAATATACTGTTGTAGTGCTTGAATACCCTTCCATTGAAATTCCCACTACTCCTGCTGTTTCAACTTGCTCAGGATGAGGAAACCATCTTGAAATACAACAGGAAGGTCCACAAAGTAGCTGTTCTTTTGTTCTTTCCCATTTTCCTTCAAGATGTGTACGAATTTGTGCTTTGGGAAGTTTAATTGAAGCTACCCACATCTGGAGAAATGATGGGCTTGCTTGTTTCAGCTCTCCCTGGGGGGATGCCCTTCCCAGCTGAATTAAGTTGCCACTGTGTTTCACTAATGTGCATCTGATGCCTAATGAATTGGGGTGTTATTCCCATTGCACAGAGGTGGATTAAAATCGAGTCCAAAGCCTTTTCATTCATTTTGCTAATTATTCTCTGCATTCATTGCATGCAGATGAAATGATGAAAGCCCCCCTGTTGTGTGGGATTTGGACATTTCACACTTGGAACATAAACTGGACTGATTATCCTTGCAGCATTATTGTCACATTTGGGAGTGTGAGTGCCAGGAAGCAATAAACTGTGCACTCCCACATTCCCAGTCTTTTAGCCCCTTGGAATGTGAGGGAAAGCCCTTTCTTTGTATGTCCTGTTTCAGTTTCATATCTCGATCATTTTGGTGCACAAGACCTAGAAATTGATTTCCTTCAGGTCATGTTTTTAAAAGTTATCTTCCATTTCCATATTCCCATACTCACAGAAGTTTCAAACAGAAGGCAAGATGCCAAAATTCTGCCAGTGTCTTCTTTTGGCAGTATCTGCTGGGGAAACAGATGCAGAAATTATCTTAAAATAGAGAGTTTCTCATACAAATTACAGGCTGTTAAGTAACTTCTAGAAATTCTAGTTCATGGTTGATTTGTACTCATGGAAGAAGTTGTGAGTGGTTTGGATTTTTCTGTCTTTTAATCTAACTGGGTTTGGTGATAGTGTAGGGAAAGTCTTTACTGCTGAGGTGCTGATCCAGTCATACTGCAAGTGCATTGCTTCCTAGTTATCTGGCACAGCAAAGTGCTTTCTCCATGAGGACAGGATCGCAGGAATATCCAGCAGAGCTCTAAATGCCATATCAGAACTTACCAGTTAATTATTTAGCCTTTTCTCAGCCTTTTTTTCTGTGTCTTTGTGTATGCAAAGCGGCTGGAGATTAATAATCTCTACCTGCACTTCCATCTTACAGGTAATACAGGCAAGTTGCTGAGGGGCATTGAATTCTGGCACTGCAAGAGAACAAATCAAAAAGAAATTTGTGGCTGTCATAAAGCACGAGATATTTGTGTGAAATATTACCATTTTGGGGAAAAATTTCGGTATATAAAAGTTATGCTGTCAAAAATCTCCCAGCTACAACAAAAGGGAAATTAATGAGGGAGAGTAAGTCCAGCATTAATTCAAACAAACTGGAGGCATCTCACATGTAAACTTGGAATCTGATGTTATGCATCTCCTGTGGATGTGTGAAATATATTGACAGTTTGCTTAGTCAAGTGTCTTGTCTGGCTGATGGCTGCAGCAGCAGCAGCACATGAAAGAGACTATGTAAAGTAGGGTACTAAAATTACTCTTCAGCTGTGCTCTGGTAACTAAGGAAATGTTGGAAGCAACAACATCTGTGCTGTGTGGCAGAGACAGGATAAATAATTACTGTTAACTTGACACACTGTGAAAAACTGGGGTGTGTTAAGCAATTGTATTCGCACTTTGTGATAATGTGGCTGTGACTATATTCTTGGCAGGAATAGGCCGTAATTCCAGCAATAGGAAATAAGAAGCAGAAATAAGCCAAATTCCATGGCCTCCTGGAATCTCATAACCATTACCAGGATTGCACAGGACACTGGCTTCAGGGTAATTGCTCCTGGAAAATTTGGGGATGTTCTAAGCAAAAAAAAAAAAAAAAAAAAAAAAAAAAGTACTAAACAAATTATTTAAAAATAGCCTCTTCTAATGCTGGAGTTGAGGGGCTCCTTGAGTATCTACCATTCAACAGGTTAGACCTGAGTCTTAGGGATAGGTCTAATGTTGTTTTGTCCAACTGACAGAATTCCAGCCTGAATTTTCCCTCATACTTTGCCTCTTAAAAGAGGCAAAGCCACTTTGCCTCATAAGGGCTTTTAACAAGATGGGGAGATAACTGGGGTAAGAAAATATAATGTGCCTTAATGTGCTAATATTCTTAACACAAGCAGAAGTGTATTCCTACCAGAACATGACTGGCCCTTGACAGCCACAGGCATGTACCAGGTGTGTTCATTCTATTTTCAGAGTAAAGTGGCACCAGCACTAGTGAGAACACAGGTTAACCATAAAAATTTGTTTGGAGAGCCCTTTCTCTTTCTTCCTGTGAAGGCAATAAGGTTTGGAGCCTGCCTGGGTATAAACACGCTACATATCAGATGTAAATGTTCCAATTGTTGTATTAAATATGTTTGACTGGAGTTGGAGACATGGCCAAAGCCCTGGTGTTATTTTTCCAAGTAGAATATCTTGACACTCAGTGTGCAGATGCTGCTCATGGCTTTACTTGACCAGGGAAAGGTTCAGTGCTCTGGGGATGAGGCCCTGCACATGGGATCCCACAGCTCTCCTAGCACGCCTCGGAGGAACCCAGACTTAAATGAATGTGTGCTGGTTCCTTCACCCTTAATTAGTTTGTATCCTTTGAAGCCACAATGCACTGTAACTCATTGACCCAACATGAAAGGAGACTAATTGGTTAATTGAGAGAGAACAGTGCAGTGCCTGCTCTGTCCTCAGGCACCAGGGCTTCTGCTTCCCCGAGCAGGATTGCACCCAAAGGGCTGCTGCGTGGGCAACAAGGGCAGGAAATAGATGCTTTTGTGCCATCACCAATACCCTTCCTCCCCCAACACCCCATTTTGCTCCCCCTTCTTCATCCCCTCTCCATCATAGCTAAGATTTGGGAATTGGAAAGGGTGCTGAGCAAACAGATTACTTTGCAGCTCACATGAGGTTGGAGCAGCTGCTCTTTATTTTCCAGGCTTGAAGGATTCCTCCTGGTGCCCTGCTGGGAGCTGCTGAGCTGTCATTTCTGCTCAGCTTGGCCTTCACCACTGTGAATTTCAGTGGGAAAAGCTCTTTCCTCAATTTGCTTTTCCCTAACAGTGCACACAGCCCTCAGTTCAGGAGGGTCTGGGGAGATTTCTTGTCTTCCCTTGGTGTTGACCCTGCATATAGCCAAGGTAGAGCCTTTGCTTTCGTTTTAAAGTAAAAGCTCCTTTATAAAACCGGCAAATATTGAAAACATAATATTGCATAAAAAAGACATATATAATAAAATAAAAAGTTTTAAAAAATTATGAAAACCTTTCATTCCTTTCAGCCTTTTCACTGGTAAGAACATTGTTAGTTCTGTTTTATTTCACATTAGATATCTAAAAATTTTAATACCTAGCAAACTCCAGCTTGTCTTTGACTCAGAACTGACTGGAATAGCAGCAATGACACTCAGCTGGAAATTCAGTTTCTCAGAAAGTAACACTGCCAAACCCTAGCCAATTCTGTCCCATAGGTCTTCTCCACCAAAGCGGAGCTGAAAGTATTTGAAGAACAGAACAATCCCATGACATTTCTCTTCAGTATTGCTGCTGGAAATATCAGCTGCCTTTCAAATATCTTCAAGCTTTCCTGAGAAACCTGTGATGCTGAAATGCCCAGGGATTTTCCAGCAAAGCCTTGAGAAATTGAGGCTAAGGCTTAATTTACATTTGTGCCCACCTCAAAGCCCCTTCATCCATTAATAAAGAATGTTACCTTGGCCTGTTAAAATGTTCAAGTTATGAGAGCCCTTGCTTTCATTTTGATTGATATCATATACCAAATTTCATATATTCTCTAGGTGACACTTCCTTGGCAGGAGGGCTGGACTAGATGATTCCAGAGGTCCCTTCCAATCCTAACAATTCTGTGATTCTGTGATATAAATTTCTTCAGGCTGGGTAATGTAGAGAGTGAAAGACATATTTTTTTCCCATAAGAAAGGCAAGGCTTGAAGATTCTTTCTTAGCATAATGATGATAGAGTGAAGGTTAAAATCAGCCTGTACGTTCTTACGAACTTATGGCAGTGCATGCCATTATCCTTCATTCATGTGCTAAACAATGAAACATGGTGCATAGTTCAGAACTTTTTTTGCAACATTGCAGATGTCAATAAAAGGCAGTGAGTGAGTGGGGCAGTGTGCTGGTCTGAGCACAGGCAGCACCTCACACGGTCAGTCATGTGCTCATACAAATTTAGAGCGCAGCTGGAAGCGAGTTTGAGTGGCACAATTCCATTTTCGTGTGTGCAAAGTACATTTAGCAGCTCTTGTGCTGGTTGCCACATATGTCGGGCAGCTGGATGCTGAAAGAGTGGCAAATGCAAACTGCACTGCAAAGCCATGAGGGAGTACTCAGCAAGTATTTTTTAAGTGAAGAGCACAAATAAAATTACCAAAAGAAACTGCTGCTGCTCCGACACAAATCCCCATCTCACCATCACACAGAGCCCCCATTAGCCATCCTCTCTCCTTTTTTTCTTTTTCACCCCCCATTTTTAATAACTATAAGAGATGAGATGCTATGTGCTGATTAATCTCTCTATGATTGTAATATAGACTAGATTCCAAAGGGACTTCATAAGCGCACATTATATTAAAATATTCTACCCAGAACAACTTTGTTCTGTTTCTTTTCCTGTGCAAACGCACCTTATGTAAAGATGATGTCTATCTTTGTATCTTGTTCCCAGACCTTAGATTAGATTATGGACCCATGGGCAAATATGGTCTGAAGCTGCCAAAGGTAAAGCTCCAAAGACCCATAATGTTCTCGCATGAGCTGTAAAAGAAAGAGATGACATTAAAACGACTAATTTAGTGTAGCTTCAGGTATTAGACTACACAATCCCAGACTGCAGAAAACTCACAATCCCAAAGAACTCACAATCCCAGAGAACTCACAGCCTCAGACTGCATATGCTGACACTTCAAAGTCACTCCACCACAAGAGTCAAATCTGTAGGACGAGTGTTCACATTAATTCCATCAAACACTTGGACAGGCAAATTCAGAAACAACACAGAGCTGAAATATGTCATAGAAATCCTTCCTGGAAAGTTGGTGCTGTGCTTATCCTACTGTTTGTTTCCTATAGTAAAAGATATATGCATGCAATATATATGTTAGCAATAAACCCAAAAATTCTGCTTCCATTTAATTCCTGGTGGAGTGGTGGAATGAAACAGTAAAAAGGCCGAAATAATTTTCATTTTCATTGCACACAATCCACAGAACTGTTCATTAAAATGATGAGACTTTTAAAGAACAAGCCTCATGCAAGGCAGAGTATTTATGAAAGCTGTAATCACATTAGGGGGTTCCTAATGATTAGGTATCCCCTATGATTGGGGATACCTAATCATACAAGATTATCTAGCCTGGGCTGGGAATTGAGTAAGGTCAGGGAAGAGCAACTGAGTTGTCACCATTGGAATTAACTTTAGATCAAGCCATGATATGTTGTTCAGTCTAAATTAAACTGAACTAAATCATAACAGGTTTGGGAGTTTAGACAGAAACCAAGGGCATGGATCAGTAAAAATACCTGGACAGGAAAACTGTTTTCATTATATCACTACTTGGGAAACTATCAGGATATTTTGTGATGAGGGTGCGAAATCAAAGCAGGATTTCAAGAAAAATCCCTATCATAAAGAAAACAGAAAGCTGTAAAGCTTTGTAGAAATATAAACTCCAGAATCCCATCTTGAAATGTAGGAATCTATTACTTTTTTTTCACACCCATTGAAGAGGAAGGATGCTCTTTGGCTGTGGGGTGGAAGACGGAGCATATGACGTTTTTTGCATGGAAGCTCTGTTTTTTGTTTCTAACCTTCCTCAAAGGTAAGCTCTAGCAACTGAAGATTTCCATGCTGGCCTTTCTCAAGCTTGGTTAGGACATCTGAATGTTTGTGAGATGTGTAGAATAATCTGATAATCTGCAGGAAGGCTTGAGTAGAGTAAAAATAACACTAAAAGCAGTAGCAATAAATTTAGGAAAAAACCCTTTAATCTAAACTCACAGTGAATGTGATTAGTTTTCAGGTTTTGCTCTGCCATCTTGGATTTATATTTGCTTGATAAATATATTCCTCCTTCTGGAGCATTCAGTAAATGCTTGTTTCCTTTAAAGTTTTCTTTATCTAAGAACTGTAGTGTTTTGACATGAGCTGAACTTGTGTAAAGTGACTTGTGAGAGGTCTCCTTTAGACAGCTGAAAATAATTTCTTAAAGTTTAAAAGTAAAAAAATAAAAATATTGATGCCCTTCAAGATATTTCTAAGGCACTTTGAAAAATAACTCAGTGCTCCTCTGTGTAGATCTAGATTACTTTTATAGCTTTTTATAGATTGTTTTATGCAAAACAATCCAAGGCTTGCTAACTCTTTAGTCCCTCCACAGGTAAAACTGTGGCTTTGTTTTCATCCAAAGCCTGGTTCCAGCTGCTCTTGGTACACACATCTCCGCTCAAGCAGCATCCTAACTGGTGTTCCAGGGGTGGAATGGGTGTGGTGAGTGAGATGGGCAGAAATGGAATTCCTGAACTGCAGTTATGGAGAGGAATTTGATCGGCTCCCCCTGAAGCAAGTCACTGGTAGCAGTGTGCATACAGGGTTATCTGGTGGAGATACTGATACCCCTGCAAGGTGCATTGCTGTGGAGGTGGGGGGGGGGGTTATCTGCACTGAAGCCCATCCCGTGGGACAGCTCAGGCCCTGCTGCCTAGGGGACAGCTGGAGTTTGGGCGCACAGGAAGGGAAATCCCGACTGATACCCTGTGTCTTGTGTGCTGCAGTGTATGCATCTCTCAAGGGAGAGCCACAGCTCAGTGAAAGGCCTTGGCTTTGCACTTAAATCCCTGAAAAAAAGGAGGGGAGAGGGGACAGGGCAACGCTGGAAATGCAGAATGTTTCTCACAATCTGTAAATCATAAAACAAGCATAATGACAAAAGCGTAATGATGCTCAAAGACACAAAATTGTGACTTCAATTAAAAAAAATCATCTGAGAATGGGGAGAGAGTGATGATAGTGATAACCTCTCCTTATGAGGACACTCATAACTGTACTGTTCAGAAGGGCAAAGGGGAGGTACCGAACTGTAAGCCAAATTTGTGAGGTGCAAATACAAGAAGGCAGGGAGAAAAAATCTTAATGAGAATCAAAGAGCACCTGCCACGCTGCAGGTACTTGTACATCACATACATCACACAGACACCTTCTGTCAAGGCAGGTGGAAAGAAAAGCCCAAGAGCAAATGAAAATATGCTTCATACACTTCCCTATGAGGATCAAGAAAAATCCAGCTCCTCAGTTTGGAGCCTTGTGCAGCTATTCATACTCTCTGCATAGCAGAAATGTGCTGACAGATGGATCAAGAGAAATGGAATATATTAGAGCGCTGAATTGAGCACTGGGTTTGATCTGATGAATGCAAGATCAGTTCTTAATGCAGATGAGAATACTGATTATGCTGTGATTACCATGCTTCAGTGTTTCAGAGCATATATATATCTGCATCTAGCTGAAGTCTGAAATAAATAATGAAACTCAAAGGGCTTTTTGGACTTCTGTAAGGGATGTCCACGTTTTATTTTTCAGGGCTAGAATCCTTCTATAAAAGAGGGGGGAAATCAAGACATAAATGCCTTGATTGAGGTAAAAGCCATTTACTTACTTCCATTCTTATTAAATCTTCCTGGACTAACGTTTCCTTCCCTCCAACAGCGAAGCACTCCAAAAGAATGCGTTCTGCTTTTTGTATGTTAATGGCTGGAGTTTAAGTTGGAAATTGTTCCACTATCAATTATGTGAGCTGACTTGAGCAGGAGACAAAGGCACTGAATAGCAAATCACTGCCTGGCTGGAAAGTGGGAGGAGGGCTGGGCGCAGCCTTTGGAAGGCAGGGAGCACTTATGGAAGTGCACCCCAAGTTTTGGTTTTCTGTTATTGGAGGAGTCAGATTGGTTTGGGAGAGCAGGAGTGGTCCTGAGCCATCCCGGGGGAGCAGAGCAGCTGAAACAGGGATGCTGCAGATCCAGGTGCTTTGTCCCTGCTGTGTGCGCTGGCTACCCTGCCCGCCTTCAGAGGGGCGAGGCGAGAGTAACTCTTCCCCATTTAACACATTTAGCGACAAAACCGGGGAAAACCACTTGCTTCGGTAATTTCTTTGTGATTTGTGAAGAGATTGCTTTGCTCTCAGACGCTCTCAGGGATCAGAGGGCTGGCACAAACTGCAGAAAGCTGCGTTTGGGAGTGGCAGTGGCGCTGTGATTTAAATTCCCTGCATGGCCGGGGTGACAGGGCTGATATGCTGATGTGTGTCTTTGAGCTGTTATGGTGTCTGAAAGCCACACACCATTAGCCAGGTGACGCTTCGTGCCCAGATACTGCTGTGATCGATGCTCTAATAAAAATACCTGAAAGGGAAGGGCTGGAGAGAGGGAGGGGATGGGCTTGTGGAAATGACCTTACCCCAGTAGCGGCCAAATAGGCATGGTGGCCATAAAAACTAAGGACAGTAAATTAAAAAAAAAATTGTATTCAGCTGAGGGTTGGGCACCGTAAAATGAGGAATTAATAAAGTAGAAGCTCCCTATTTTCCATTTTAACAACAATATATTAAGCAGCTGATAAAATCCATTATAGAAGGAGAGATGCTTTCCTTTTGCATATGGAATGCCTTCAGTATATAAAGAGGAAAGCCTGTCTGGG
This sequence comes from Chloebia gouldiae, assembly GCA_003676055.1. Taxonomy (NCBI): domain Eukaryota; kingdom Metazoa; phylum Chordata; class Aves; order Passeriformes; family Passeridae; genus Chloebia; species Chloebia gouldiae. The sequence continues at coordinate 1,444,713 of QUSF01000060.1, forward strand.
GTTTAAGGTGTTAGAATTCGACTCTGGATGCAATTAACTTCTCCCTGTGCACTTTTTATGTCACCCTGGTAAAGTCATATATCCTCTCTGTTCCCCTTTCTAAAGGTAATTTAGCCATTATAGAGAGACTGAGAGTAGAAATGTCATTATTAATGCTCAAAGTCCATTGGCCACCATAATGAATTCAAGTTTTGTACTAGGAGAAGACACTTGGGTTACTCAGAGAGAAAGACAAAACAGTGTTTGTCTGTATCATGCTGGTTCTGTGCAAGGAATTTGATGTTAATTGCCACCAGGCACCCCAAAAAATGTCATTTGTTATCAGGAATGCAAGGACAGGCTTTCTGCTGACTTCCTCTATGCTGATGTGCCTTTGCTGTGAGGAAACAGCCTGGGACTGAGGAGATTACAACAGCTTCTTCTTAAAAAAATATAACTGGTTGACTTCTCTTTTCTCCCTTATCCTGGGAAGGGAAACTTTAGAAATGGGTTTGCAAGGAAACAGGGTGTTGCTCAGCACACATGGTTAGTCTCAGCTTTAGAATGGAGGATTTGGCCTGTCTCAACTGTAAATAGTGAAATGGAATTGAGGGGCACACTGAGGCTGTCTGCCACAAGCACCTGAATTGAATACCACGGCTCCTCTTCTGCCAAACTCCAGAGAAATGAAGGACTGAGGCCAGGTTTGGTCAGGCCAGGTTGTCTTTAGTGATAAGTGGTCATGAATTTGGTGTTTACTCTTCATTCTCCCCGTCCCAGACCATCTGTCTAATGGGGCAAGAAATGCCTTTCTTGAACAAAAAGTTACGCAAAACCTTTAGTGATTGATAAAGCCAGGTATCATCAACACATTATGTCACAGGAACTTTGTGTATCTAAGGGGAATGTGATGCTGTTTATCAAATAAAAAAAGGCTGTTGTGGTATCCTTGCTAAAATATGCTATTTTAAAGATGGCGTGCTGTAGGCACACAGTTTGTGGTAATTGGGGTGGGGCTGTGGCTGAGCCTCATCCCCAGTGGGCACAGCTGTGAGAAGCAGGTGAGCAGCATTGACAGCAATGAGCCAGGGAGTGCCCAGGTGCACTGACCACCCACCAAAGGGAACAGAGGGCACACAGGTGCAGTGCATCAACATCAGGGGGATAAAAGAAGGCTTCCTGCTCTCTAAGCCCCTTTTTGGGCTGAAGAGCAGGGCAGATGCTTGCAGCCTTCTGAAGTGGTGTGGTGTTACTCTGTGTGGGTTGAAACTTCCTGGAATTCTATGGTGACACTCTGTGTTGTGGCCATCTCAACTGTGACATGTGCTGCCACTGACCAGCTGGGAATACTGGGAAGCCAAATCACCCATTCCACCCTTGGCTGCTCTTGTTACCAGACACGTAAGTCAGAAGCGACTTGATTTGTTTCTGAGGTCATTTGTGGGGAAGAGGAATGCAGAAGAGTTTGTGTTTCTGAAACTGTTACTTTCTAATAGATATAGTAATATATAATTCCAAACACTGCTTTGGGACTTGCCTTTTAGGTATGCATATATGTATCTCCTGACCATTGGATTTTTTTTAATTGCTGTGTACTTCTGTGAAAGTAATTCATGTTCTGCATTTTGTGATGGGTGCCTTTCACCAAGCTTTGTGTTTCTATTCTGATCATTCTACCCTAAGTACACAAGTGGCTTTTTCTGCCATGTCCACATGATAGTCTCAATTGTAAAATAGAGTTGGGGTTTTTTTTTAATCCCATTCAGATTAGGTAAATAAGACAAAAGGAAGAAATACTTTAACTGCACTATAGATTTTTTCCCTGCCCCAGGCAGGCATATCCACTTTATGTTTCAGTTAGAGACATGGTAGTTTTCACGTGCATTGTAACCTAGATAGTTTTATCTGGTCTTGAAGACATCTGTTGGATTTTGTCAACTGTGTGTCACAATTACTTGCTGTTTTATATCTGTCAGCTGTTTTAAGATATAGATATTGCTCAGATACTGTCTCTGACTGAACCTTGCTGTAGGCACAGTTTGTGGTAATTGGGAGTGGCTACTGGGTTAGGGCTGTGAGAAGCAGGTGAGCAGCATTGAAGGTAATGAGTGCCCGGGTGCACTGACCAACCAGCAAAGGGAACAGAGGGCACACAGGTGCAGTGCATCAACATCAGGGTATAAAAGGTTGGGCTGATGGACAAGAAGGGCAGGTGCTTGCAGCCTTCTGGAGTGGTGTTACTCTGTGTGGGTTGAAGCCTTCTGGAATTCTATGGTGACACTTTGTGTGTTGTGGCTGTCTCAACTGCGACGTTTGCTGTGACACCTTGGATTTGAACTTTTTGCTCTTTGCTGATTAATTCCTCTTCTACTGCCAAATTGTCTTAATTTAGGTAAGTTGTTATCAGCAAAAAGCTTCCCCGAGTTTGTTAACAACCATTTGTCCAGGTAATCTGTTTTTCAGGTTAGTAGTTAGGGAAAGTTTATCCTACTGTGTCCAAGCAGCTTCTGCTAGTTTTTAAAATTGAATATTTATATCTCAGCTTTGGCCAAGGTCAGCATTTTATGTGACATGAATCATTTAGATACTACCATAGGTCACTTAGGATTTACTAATCTGAAGCCAGCAGCACTCCAAAGGGTCTGTGAGAGGACTGGATTATGGTCTAAGGGAATAGAGAGCTAATCCTGCCATAAACAAGAAGACAATCTGTGTGTCATATCCTGCAATTAGTTGGCATGCTTAGTCATAAAAAAAGTTCATAGAGGGCTTACACAGCTTCTGTGATGGGCATGCACATTGCCTGTAACACAGAGGATATATAATCTAGGAGTGCTGCAGAGCAAGACAGCTCAAGAACAGCTTTGCAACAACTTCTGTGGCTCCACATGTATCTCGTGGCCCCCCTGCAGCTGCACCTAGGCACCTAGAGAGATCCAAGGGGTTTACGCTCTGCATGGGATACCCACACTGGGCAAGTCCTCAGGCTCATATTAGCACAGATGCAGCCAAAGCTGTCTATTTTTAAGGAAGAGATTCCTGAAAACACAAGAGGGTCTTGTGAATGGTCAGGCTGAGGAGCTTCCTTAATATATGAAATCAGAGATTTGGAATCCCCAGTTATAAAAGTTCAAATCCAGAGGAGGCTAAATGGTGAAGCAGCCCTATTTAATTTTACATTAATTTTAGCTGGATATTGGCTTCTTTCCACACCAACTTGCCAGAAAAACTGCAGGGTAACTTTGTTTATCTTAAAGGCACCAGCCAAGCCCAGACTGAACTTCTCTCATGCAGAGGAGAAATGCTGCTGATCAAAGGCCAAATTTGAATATGATTATTTTCCTCTTATGGTTGAGTGGTACTAATCATGTAGACTGTTGTCATGGGGAAGAGAAAAATAAACCATAGAGACCTAAATTTGTTTGTAGTAGGTTATTTTACAATTCAAGGGTTTCTCTTTGCTTTATAGTGACAGTAAGATATGGCACAGTGGAAAGAGGGAGCTGGCCACAAAGGAACTATTGATGTGTCGGTCTCCCAACCCAATTTTCCTGCACTCCCCGCTTAGCCAACAGAATTTAGATTCATACCCAGGCTGGTGGAGCTGGTGATTTATGGAACCCAAGTGCAAAATAAGATTTTTGCTGTTAAATAGCCTGCGTTTCTCTGTCTTGCAGCAGCCTGAGATTTTTCATGTGTGTGATCATGATTTTCATGATCAAGGCCGTGGCTGAAATCAGCTTCATCAGGACCGCATAAGTGTTGTCAAATAACTTGTCATGACCTACTCTAATTTTAATTAACCTGTTGCTTCATTTATACACATGGCTGCTAAGAAAATGCTGGGTTATTAAGGAGGTATTACTTCTGCTCTAAAAATGTGTTGCCTTACGGAATTTTATGACTAGGAACAAAAGCAGTAGGGATGCGACTGGGTTGTTTTTTAAGTTGGTGGTGGTTTTTTTTTTTTTTGATGGTGTGGATAGTTTGGGATTTTTTTTTTCTTGGTTTGTGCAAGGGTTTTTTTGTGTTTTCTAACTGCTTGGTAACCTGTTACAATTGTGCCCTATTTAACCTAGTACACACCATGGTTAATTGACTTTAGCTCCCGATTTAAATTCCTCTAAAGGCACCTTTAGTCCCTTTAAAGGTTTAGAAATGACCAGTAGCCAGTAAGGTGGTCCTAAACGAAGATTAAATGCAGTTTTTTTCTTCCTCTAGTGTTACAAGTTGGGTAAAACTGAATCACTGCATATTTTGTGCAGATGGAGAGGAAACAAATGTGTTTTCTGTTGTTTTATGTGCCCAGTGCTGTTTTATAGCTCAGAAAAGATAGCTTAATTGAGACTGTACATGGCACTCCTTGTGTTTAGTGTTTTGCCAGCTTGCAGGAAGGAACTGTGGTTTCTTGCCAGATCAATCACAGCAGAGTATATGCTTCCCTAAACACAAACTGTATCATGTTTGCTTGGCATCCACCACCAAAAAAAAGAGAGTGTGCACTCCCTACCACTTTGAACGCTGGCATTGCTGTTGCCTTGCTTGGGAGGACTGGCTTTTATTAGGTCTGGCTGGTGAGTTTCATTTTCTGCAATGAGAAGGCTGTAAAACCTCTGCCAGCCACAAGTCCTGCTGGCACTGCCTGCACCCCACTGGCTCCCTGTGAGATGTGTATGTCACTCACACTGGGGTCACAAAATCACTGCAGGCTTCCCCTGGCAGCCCAGCATCACCTGGGTGCTGTGGGGCAGACCAGCTGTGCTTGGCTGATTCATGTTGGCAGCTGGGGTGGGGAAGGAGAAGCCATCAGGAACACCCCAAGGAATCTTGCAGCAAGAGCAGCATTTTCAGCCAGCACAGGGACATCTGGTAGCATGGCACTAGGAGGGAAGTAACACCTATCCAAATGAAACATTTTAAACCTTTCCTTTCATTGCAATTCCTTTCATTGTTCAGTGGGACAGAGGTATCTGTGCTCTCTCCATTGATGATTGTGACAGAAATACCAACAAAATTACTGCAATGTGCAAGCCCGCCTTTGCTGCCATGGCATTATTTCCAGTCAAGGCATTACACAGGGTCCAGATCCTGTGGTGCTGTCACTGCACACACCTGCTGGTGACCCACTCCGTGGGATTCCTCATGGCACCATAACCTCTGGGGATGGTTTTAGGTCCACAAGATGCAGAGTGCTCTGAATCATGCTCCTCAAGGTGCTTTAAACTGCTGTGAACTCTGAGTGTGATGACACAGCTATGCACCAACACATGAGGCAAACTTTAGATAGAGAATTTTGGCTAGGCTTACCTCCTGGTGGGCTGGTAGGTCTGGTTTGGATCTCTCTACCTACAGAGGATATTTTGATGCTACTCACAGATGCAGGACATAGCCACTGAAACCCATGGCCGATTTGCAGGTGGCACAATACACCACATGCTGGATCTTTCCTCACTGGTTGAGCCCTCTCTATTAATGACTTAGTGGTGTTAATGGATAGGTCAAAAACTTGGGAGGGAGTTTTAATGTACTCCCAAACTGCATTCCAGTGCTGCTGGGCTGTCTCCTCAGCAGCACTGGCTTTTTTCCCCCTGTCCTCATGGAGTCTATCTGCCCTGCAGGCTGGCTGTATCCCCTGCTGTGAGTGGATCTCAAAGGGCTGTTACTGGTGTGGATAAATATGGCAGAATAACCCCTCTTTATTTTTGCATACTCCATCCCTCAAATCTTTAAAGCTGGAATCTGCAATTTCCAACCCAGCTGGCTTTCATGGTTTTCTGGAAGAGAGTTTTGCCAAAACACCAACAATGGCCTCAACTGTTGTTGGTTTGGCACAGCTGTGTTCACAGTGGTCTTCACAAAACAACTGCAATATTTAGAGAAATGCACAAGAAATTTGAGACTGTTAATTGTTAAATATTTTTGCACAAAGTATGACATTATAAAGATTTTTCCTCTGTATTTTTTCTGTTTAGCAACTGTGGGAATTTCCAGTCTTAAGTGACAATTTCTTATTACTATGTGGAAAAAAAAATTTCATAAGTCAGCATAGCCACTTTAAACTCCTATTTTAGCAGTTTTAACAATAGAAAAATTATTTTGGTCAGCCCTGCAGTTTCATAGAAACTAAAAAGGACTTTCTTACTGCAAAACTGCAAGGTCATTCAAGTGGAAAGCAGCCTGATCAATCCTGTGTAGCCAAGCTGGAATTGCATCTAAAGGAAAAAAGACCAAATAATACAAAGTAAGGGTCCTCACACCCAGCCAAAATATGTTTGCCCTAAAATTTCCTCTTTTTGACCCTATTGTTGTCCTTCTGCAAGCCTCAGGCCTCTCATCTGGGAATTGTTTGCATTTCAGCATCATTGAAACTGAGTGCTGATTGATCCCGTCCAAGCTCTGTGGAGTGGGAGCTTTCCCTTCCAGAGGGTCTGGTTCCCTTTGTGCCCAGTGCAGCCATGCTGGGCTGCTCCTGCCAGGAGAGATGCCCCACTAAACTGGGACAGCTTCTCCTCTTGAAGGCCCTTTTCACTGAACATTGTTTCCACTCTGCCCTGCAGGGAGTTATCTTGGTTTTGACAGCCCCACGAGCCTTGTCAAGCTGTGCTGACTGGGCATCCTTGACTGTGCAAATAGGGGAAAAGTCATTAGTTTCCTGGGCACTCCTCAGTCTGGCTAATTAGGCTTGTTCCAGAGACTGGAGGACTGTTAATTGGTCATTTCTAATCAGCATCTGCCAGGGGAGGACTTAGTAATGATATGACATAAAATTAGAGCCTTATCCTAGGTTTGGGGGGGTGCAGCTGGAACAGAATGGCAAGTTATTTAAAAGAACTATTTTAAATACATGGAAAGGTCACTTGAAGGAATTTGAGTGAACTGTAAGCTGCCACTCCAGGGAATAGAAGGAAAATGACCTCCTTTGCTACGGAGACTGAAATATTGCCAAGCCTTGAAATATTCAGATGATTGGTCAGCTGCCAAAAACTTGCTATTCATGAAATGCCTGGTGTATACAAGCTTGTAGGTCTGTTACAGATTTTAATGAGCTACAATAGAGACTTCTGCTTTACAAGAGGCAGAGGAAGCAGCTTGTCCTACCAGATCCTCTGCTTCTGTCTGTTCTACAAGCATGGGACCAGAGAGCCCAGTGCCTTCCTCTGGTGGGAGTGATGGGCTCGCTCTGAGCGAGTCCAGGAAGGTGTTTGCCATGTAGGCAAGCTGTCTGTCATGTAGCTCATTAGATGGCTTGATTAGATTTTTGCCTGAGCTTCCATAGCCCTGGAGTCATCCTTATTTAAAGCCATTCTTTGGCTACTCAGTTTGGAATTTGTGATCAATCAGCCCCAGCATCTGTCAATCCCCAATCCCAACTCTCCTGCTTCTGCACATCTGAATGAAGCTGCAAAGCACTTGATTAGATGGAGACTCATGCCCTGATGCTCTTTCTTTCTCTCACTCCTGGTTTACACAGCTGAGTGGCTCTCTGCTTTATTAGCAATTGCAAGGCAGGCACTGCTAATAAGCCACTTGCTTTCCAGAAGCCAGGCTTTGCTCCATGAATTCCCACTCACATGCTCTGTGATCACCAGAGCTAAAAAACTGCTTTTATTTTTGGCTTTTCTTACAAGTTTGATTTGTTTCTCTTCAAGAATTCACATTTTAGCCTTTGGTTTTCTGGCATGAAATTGGGAAATGCAAGTGACCCCATATCAGATGTTCAAACCATTCCAGTCTCACTACTGAAAAGTTCTTGTCTGAATTTTTGCTGTTTTCTGGTCATTAAACTAATTCTGAAAAAGCCAGAAAGTTGTTTGATACTTGTAGTAGGCTGATTTTTATTTTTTTGAGAAGGAAACCAAATGACAGCTTGAGACTTTCAGACTGAAGGCTGTCTTTGCCAAAAGGGCTACTGATATTTTGTTCTTCTTTTCTAGTTTTTGCAAGAATTAGATGTTGTTCTCAGCATGCTGCGTGACTTTGTCTCCAAAGCTTCCAGCAAAATCCATGAAAAAGAAAAAGCTATTCTTCATACAACTTAGTAGTTTCTAACATAATCCTTGCCTTTTGGAAAACAATATAAAATGTAATAAGAATTTATTGAACTGTGTAGGAGGAATGCAGTACCTCCAAAATTATATTAGATTGTGTCACCAAAGGAACTTCAATTTGTAAGCATAAAATTAATGGAAAAAAAACCCTAGCTTGCTGAAAATGCTCTGAAAATGTTTCAGTGAACTTTCCCATGAGTCCCGTGTGCTGCACATCTGTTGTGTAATTTTAATGATATTTCAGAGGCTAAAATCTGCTTTCTTATATTGTTTTAAATATATCATTGCTATATTATTGACTACTGATAGAGCAATGGGCTGCTCTGGATTGCTGCAAGTGAGTGAAACTGCTGTGTGGGAGTGTAGTTTCAGGTTTCCAAGCAAGGATGACTTTTGCAGGGCTCTGAGCAACCTGGTCTGGTGAGAGGTGTCCCTGCCCATGACAGAGGCTGGAACCAGGTGATCTTTAAGGTCTCTTCCCACCCAAAATGCTCTGTGATTTTTATGAAATAATTTTCAGTATTTATTTAGAGTAGGTCTCAAACGCCCAGGGTTGCAGCCCAGATTTTTATGGAAGGATTAGCTCAATCTGCTGGAAAAGGTACAGTGTGTTTGTGGTTAAATTCTGCCCAAATAGCGTATTCAGATGCCTCAGTTTGTGCTGCAAAGCTGCAGCAGAAAGTCCCTCTGAGATACCAAAGGCTTCACTTGCTGTCTTTACCTCACTGCATTTCTTTTCCTGGGTCTGCAACACTTTTCCTTTGAAGGCAGCAACTTGACTTAAGCTGTTTTGAAGGCTGGGTTTCACAGCTGCCTGGCCTGATGCTAATTTTGGAAGAGAGCAGTCCGAGAGGTCAGAGCCACCCCTCCCTCCTTCCCTCCCTCCCTTCGTGCACAGAGGATGCGCCGGGCTCCGGCTGACCCCTAGTGGGATGCAGGGGGTAGTGGGATAACGGGGGATGCAGGAGCCAGCCCTGGGGGCTGCCTGCACTTTGGAGGGGCAGCTCCTTCCTTCCCAGGCGTGCCCTGTGCCTTGCTGCTACAAAAGCCTCCAAGAGGGAGGTCAAAAGTGCCTATGTTCAGGTTTTACATTAACGTGATACGGGTTATGTCGTGGGAGACTCCAAACATCTCTCCTGAGGTGCGATGGGGCAGCACTGGAAGTGAAATAGGATGTATGGAATGTGGGGTGTGAGTGTGAGATGATGTCCTTTTCTTCTGGCCAAGGAAAACCCACGGTCAGTAGATGTAAAAAGGATAGGTTTTCTGTAAGTTTTCTCCCCAAAAAGACACTGCAGATAATTAATGAAAACAAAGAAACACTGCTGAGCTGGTGATGAGATGAACCTGCTGATGGTGTGAAGCTAAAAGAGGAGAGACTGAGATCAGATGTCTGGAAGAAGCTCTTTACTGTGAGGCTCAGCACAGGTTGCCCAGGGATGCTGTGGATGCCCCGACCCTGGAAGGCCAGGTTGGATGGAGCAACCTGGTTGAGTGGAAAGGGTCTCTGTCCATGGCAAGGGATTGGAATGAGATGATATTTAATGTTCCTTCCAATCCAAATTATTCTGTGAGCTACAGCCCTCAGTGTGTGCTGTGGTTGGTGCTCTTTGAGGTTTATATCCTACCCAAATGTACTCTCAGTTTAAGGACATTCCCCCTTTTCCTATCATGAATTAGGGGTCTTCTCCAACCTAAATGATTCTATGAAAAATTAAATATTATTCATAATAATATATTTTTATCTATTTATATATTATATATAAAATAATAATCATAATATATAATACAACCAAATCATCATATATAACTTGCACATCCCCACTGGCCCAGCTCCTGGGTGCAGCAGCAGCACAAGGGGGAGAGCAGCCCATGGAAGGCAGGGTGGAAATGTGAACGTTGTGTCTGAGGCTGTGGAAACATTTTGAGGCTGTAGTTCCTGCTGGTAGCATCTGAGCAGCTCAAAGTCAACCCCAGCCCCAAACTGAGCTGGGAATTTGGGCATGAACCAACCCGAGTCATGTAGTTCCTCATCATCCTAAATATGGGAAATCTGCCCCTTTGTTGCTTTCACAAAGAGCCTCTGGGTATAAGAGGAAAAAAAAATATTTGGGATATGCACTCAGAGGCCAGGAAGAAAAGAAGTGAAGGGAGAGTGGAAAATAAAAATCCCCCTTCTGTAACTTTTGTCTTTGACAGGTATAGTCAGTAAATACCCTCTAGCAAATCTTTGAAATGCAACTTTTTATCATGGAGATAATTACTCTGTTCTAAAAATCTCCTCTCTTTCTGAGGATATGTTTATTTAAAGTGATGATGCTGAGAGAAAATGAGTTCAAAACTTTTTAATGTAACTACAATTAATAGGTACTTGTGAAGACTGTGCAGCCATAAAAAGAGCAGTGTAAAGTTTCTGTTTGAATGCTTTGGGACTGATATAAGATGGTGAAGTTGCATTTCAGATTTAAGGAAAAAAAGGAAATTCAGGACTTCCCTCTTGGTGATTGGTTGTATTCAGTTGCACAATAAAGTTATTTGTAACTGGGACAACCAACCACAGCAACAACAACAGCTCCATTTAGGACTTCTGGAGCTAATTAAGACTTTAAGACAAGTCATAAGAGGTTCAGTGGGGGCAAAGTCAGACCTCAGAGGCTGCCACCTTCTGCTGTCAGGAGAAAACTGGCAAAAAGTCACGTTTCTCATTTGGAGAGATTAGTTCATTCTGCCACACACAGGGCTCCTGAGGACTTCAGCTGAGTTACCTGCACATAAAAGAGAGTGACTAACATGGAGAAGGACTTAAATATCTAAGTCTTTTTAACATAATCTCCATTAATTTTTATGGATTAAGGAATTCTGTGTTAAAGCAGTCACGGAGGCTTTTGAACTCCCACTCTGCTAATTCGTGGAGAGAAAAGAATTCCTTTGTATGTCCAGATAAATGTGGACTGCTAGAAAAATTAAGACTTTACAGTAAAAACTCTGCCTGAGGTATTATTTACTGGCCTCCTTTGATAGATGTGTACTAAGCACTGAAGAATAAAGAGGGAAAAACAAGCTGGGAATGGTTGACAGACTTTTAATATACAAATTGCTGGATCCTGCCTGTTTGATGTGCTCAAAGGGAAACAAGAGATTGCTTGGTAGCATCTTGCGGTACTGCAGAGGCTGGAAGTGTCCACAGACCCCTCTCCCTCTTCTGCAATTCCATTAAGTGCTTGAATAGTGAATTGGGGAATGATATCTAAGTTTGCTTTGCCTTATCATGGCTGTGCTGCTGCCAACAGCGGCGTGGAACAAATGCTGAGCCAGCAGCTGGCAGTCTCTCAGATGAATATGTTTCTATCTGTTTAAAAATAGCCACTCAGAGTTCATGCTTTTCAGGACCAGGAAGGTCCTCTTTCTGGGATTTGTTTAGGCCAGTGTATTTTTGTGGTAACCACACATTCTTTGTGCTGCTCTGCCTCTCCACTTGGAGCCTTCTGGCCCCTGCCTCTTGTTTACTGAAGCGAATTTCAGACATCTTATGGAGACATGTCCTGCTTTCTTCTAATGCTTTCACTTGGGGTGAAATCCATTCCCACACAGAAACTCTGCTGTCTAATTCATGTTTAAAGCTCCCCTTACAGGGAATCCAACCATGCCTTGGCATGGAATGGATCCTCTGTCTCCATGGTCTTGTGGTGGGCCTGGCAGGGCTGGATTAATGATTGGGCTCAATCCTAGAGGTCTTTCCCAGAACTATTCCCAGGTTCTGTGAATAGTACTGACCCTACTGCTCAGTCTTGGGAGATGCCTCACAGACTCTGCAGCCCCTTTCTTCTTAATAGTACATTTTAAATTTATAATTTTGCCTGCCTATTCAGCCAGTGAAAGCTGTGTTTTTTCTAGATGTCAAAAGTCAAAATCTTCCCATGAGCTGGTGCAATGGCTGTAGATAGGCATAGGAGAAATCCTTAATGCTTTTCCTCTGGTGCCTAGGGAATTTCAGGGGACAGGGGGTAGTCAGGTTCAGCACAACAAATGAGAACAAATAGTTTGTCTGAAAATACTGATGTCAAGCTGGACCCAGGAACTGGACATTTGTCTCACAGTCCTGTATGGATTATTAACCCTGTGTTTGAGTTTAATTAGCAGCTTTTTTGACAGCTTTGTAATAAAGAACCATGATTTTTACTTGCAGCTTTCTGTCTGGAGTAGGCTGCTGCAGGGAAATAGGCAAAATAAAAATGTGCCATGACTTGACCTAGTAAGAAATGGCACAACTGACTACCACAAATATCTGTACCAAGGCTCTTTCTACTCTCATCACCTACACAGATACCAATATCCTTTCCCATTTTTCTTTAATTCAGGTTTTCAAGACTTAAGCAAAAGTAGGAAAACAAACTTATTTATAAGAGCGTAGGATACCTTAAAAAAATTTTGTGTTGACTAAATGACAGCCATCAGTTAAGCAGAATATTTTAAATACCTTAGATTATCTCTTAATTTTGGTTGCAGGTGCTGTAGTTGCAGGCATTTCTGAATTTCCTGGGGTGAGAAAAGTTCAAATTATGGGTCCTGTAATACCTCCCCTTTGCCATGTTTCAAGATTTTTTTTTCCCTCTACCTTTTTGGGAAATGGTTTTTCTGCATTCATTCTTGAAACCTTTTCAGAAATTCTCTTGTGGTCAAGTCAGTACTTAAACACTAAACAGCACAATAGCAGGCATGTAGCTGCTTTATTAAATTAAAGCAGCTTTAATTTTGTCACAATATTTTTTTAATGCAACTGTAGCCTCGAGCACCACTCAATGCAGTCAGGCAAAATATTTTAATAGGGTTAGCAGTTTTGCCTCCATTGTCTTTGGCTGCCTTTTCACAAGCCTTGGGATGGACAAGAGGGTAATACTGCATCAGCAGGGAAGTGGTACAACCTCCTAATGCAGTGCTCTTCCTGTGTATTTCACCCATGTTCAGGCTAAAATATTTCCAGGTTGATATTTTTGGTAGACTCTTGCCCCAAAACACAGCATGTGAAAAGCAGTTAGTGCTTATCCAAGGAACAATTGAGAACTTCCCCCTAAACTGCTTTAAATGACACCTCCATGAAAATAACTTTTGCACAGAAAAACTAGATAACCTGAATGGAATTTGGAAAAAATCCATGGGGATCATCAGGAAGTTTGGAAAGACTTAACAAGGCAGATTGTTATGGTTTAGAGGAGCAATAATTAAGGAAAGACATGGTTATTCCATAAAGAGTGGAAGGAGATAAAGGAAGCAGAGCTTGTTTTAGGGGAACCAAGTCAAGGAAACAACACTCTTGGCTTATATCAGTGGTTACTTTTTTGGCACAAAGACTCAAAGGTGAGGTGAAAATATTGATGTGAAATTGGAACAGTTTACTGGGATCCAGAGGCTAAGGACCTTACATAGATGGTGTAAATCTACATACAGCAAGGTGCTGTAGCATTCGTCATCCTCTGTGACAAAGACATTATGGGGGAAAATTTTACTCAATCTGGTGACTTAGTCTGTGGAAAGTTTTATCTGTGAATTCATTGTTTCTTTAAGATGTTCTCTGGGCTCTGCTATTTTATGGGGGAAACTATAAAACAGCAGCTGTGTTCATCTGATTACTTTTTTTTTCCCCCTGAGACTTTAGTCTTCAAATAAGAAATCAGTTTTTGATTTGTGTTTATACCAAGCCTATACTTGCTGTTCAGTGGTGTTGAACTGCTGCTGCAAGATACAAAAATCTTTCAGTAATTGTAAGAAAATGCTGCAAGCCTGTTCTTTCTATAAAAGCTATTTCTCTTCAGATTATAATTTTCTGCTTGACTTACTGAGAATCTGTAGTGAACAAGCTTTTTTTCCCTTCTAACTTCTTTAAAGTCTTAACTTTGAAAAATGCACAAAACTAGCTAGTGTCCCAGTTTCAATTTCCTTGTTTTACCTTGAAAATTACTGCAAATCTCTTCTTGTGGGAGGGGGGTTGGGAGGAGGGCCCCCTGCCCTCCCATGGGAATCAACAGATGGATAATTTCCCGCCTTCCCCTAACTGCCACCCTTCATTTCTATGACAACCAAGATCTGTCAATCAGTTTGTCCCCCAGCCCTAAGTTCTAGTATGTTCTAAGTTATATGCATGGATATTGGCTCTCTCCCCTGAAACCGCTCCCTCTCCCCTTCTTTATTGGTTCAAACAATGTCACCTCACTTTTCCCCCCTCCTCTGCTCGTACCTGGTTGGACCCTCAGATCCTGCCCACTCCTGTCCCTTGTCCCCTTTATATACCTTACCCCGCCCCGTGGTCGGAGCTCTCAGAGACTGCTCCCCTCCCGTGTGGTTGGATGTCTCTGCCCCTCTCTGTACCTTTCCTTTCTGGAACCCACGAGAAATAAAGTGCTGTGTGAGACATCCCGCCTGGTGAAAGCATCATCTGTCTCCAGCTATCCGGCAACCGGGATCCCTCTCTTGGCGCTGAACCCTCCGCGGGGTCTCCGGCAGGACACTGGTCCCGGGAAGACCTGCCACATCTTCTAGTCTTGTTCTGCATAAAAGATAAGTGCACATTAATAATGCAAGCTCAGAAACTTCCTGAATGCTGTAAAGAATAGGAATCTATTAAGGAAACAATGGCATTGTTTTCCTTTCATATTTCTTCCCCTTTCAGTACCATCTATCATAACCATAATAGACTCAAATAACAATTTTCACTGACAATATACCTAGAGCAGCCATATTGAAGACTAAAAAATATAACATTAGGGTCATTTTTAACAGAAACAAGCCACTTTGCAAACTGTGGTTGAAAATGCAAGTAAGAGTCTGTACCTGATGCTTAATCAGGTAGGGTTATATACAGAATTAATGCTCTTCAGGTGCAATTTCAGTGAACTTTGAACCCATGGCAATATGTTGGGTAGTTATATCAGATTGGTTACTTTCTCATAATTGTTGAATTCATTTAAAATGAGAATTCCTGCTCATTAATGCTGTGGGAAGCATATCTCCTCCTGAATAAGTTGATAATGACATCAGGCTAATGAAAGGAAACTGCATCCTTCTCTTTCCCTCATGGTTCAGCACAGCAGTTTGGGGATGGAATTCTTGGCTTATGCCAAATTTGGGAAATAAAATCAATCAATAATTTAAAATTCACTGTCTAAATGCACACAGAAACTTGAAATGCTTTTGTTTCCCTTGGTGGAACTCTTTCTGTACCTGTAGGTCAATTTTGCGCATTTGTGTGTGTCAAAGCTAATTTAAAATTAAAAAGCCCAACTGGTCAGTCTTGAAATTATTATTTTGTACCAAAATAGGGCAGGTAATATCTGAATATATTGTTATTGCTGTAGGAAGGTAATTCATGTGTGTAGCAATTATTTTTCTTTTAAACACAACACCTGGTTTTCCCTATGGAATTGCCATTACCTAAATAATGTTTGTGGTCTGTCCATAGATGCAGAAAGATATGTGAAGAGTTAGGCAAACACAGCTAATCAATTAAACAATTTTTCTTTTTATCTCTACAGCGAAAAACTTAGGTGTGTTTTTTACACATCAGATCTGCGGTCATCTATGGTTTTTCCCAATACTGACCTATTTCCCCCCCAAGATTAAGATCCAGTGGTCATTACTACTTTAGCCTCTAGATCAAAAATATTTATGTTCCTGGCATATGGGAAGCAGTGCATCCAAATGTTTGTTACACTGGAAGGTTTAACCCCACAAGCAGTTGTGGACTTGCAGTATTCCCATGAATCCTGTCTGCTTTGCTGCTCAAATGCAGGTTTGGAAGCCCATCCTTTTAGAGATTAATAATTTTAAGGATCTGAGCAAGTAAACAGATTTTTGGCAGCAACAGTGATAGGAGTTTACACCAAGAGCTGAGAGAAGACTTGCTCCTATACTTAAATCAGAGTTTCTTCTTGCTTCAAACTTTCTTTCTCTACCATCAAGAGTCTCATTTGTTGCTGCTCAAAGCCCCATCCAACCCAACCTTGAATACTTTCAGCAATTGGGCATCCACAATTCCTCTGTGCAACCTGTTCCAGTATTCCACCACCCCCACAATAAAAAAATGTCTTCCTCTTATCTCATAGATGTCAGAAATCACACATCTAGGCATATACAATTGGAGGAAGGGTTTGAAATGTTTTTGATTTAAAACACATTTTATATTAATAATAAATTACAAATTCCTAAAATTGGTGGGCATTTGATATTGACAGTTTTTGAAGAAGTGCATGGAATTTAAAATGCAAAGCTGTAAAACAAAAAACTTCTTGCCATTTCCTTTCTCCTCTGATCTTCAAAATTGCACATGTCAAATATCTGTGCTTCAAACAAATCAGACACTCTCAGAAGAAGCTTTTCTTTCAGACTAAAATACTGTTTATGTAGAACACTAGTACTAGTGAAGGTTTATTGGGCCATAGGGGGAACACCTTCTCCTTGGATTAGTCTGCACAATACATTGGATCCAAACTGGAAAAGTCATCCCAGGTGCTGTATTGGTCATTCCCACTATTCATCATTCTTACTGCAGCAGGCCTCAAGATTGGGTGAAAAGTATCTGTGGACCTTGAACATAGCTCCTGTGAAACAGATGAGAGGTGAGGAAGAAGTTGAGAGAGAGAATAAAGAGCATATGGCCCAGTAGAGACACCAGAAAGTACTTTTTCATGTGATCCACAGCCTGAGAAATTGTTTCGCACCATGTAAAGGCTGCCTTTGACAGAGGGCTGAAACAGATCTTCAAAAGATCTGGTAGGCCAAAATTCATTGAAGCAAATGACCCCGGCCAGTCACCTTGCTGCTGATCATCCACCCTCCATTCCAGCTGATCAGGCCTAAGAAAGCTGCTGCAAAAGGATTGTGAAAAAGGGAGGCGCATTTTCCCAGATGCAGGGGAAAATCCCCTTGGATGATGATTCCTCAGGGAAGTGTAGCAAGTTATGTACCCTTATCTACTGTGCAATATCCCAATATCCAAGTTGGTGAGTTCACCGTCTGTCAGCATCACTTTATAATACAAAGGTTTGATCCACAAAAAAATATTTCATCTGTCCTGTTTACCTGCTTCATTTCAGCTAATGAAAAGGCTATATTCCATCAGCAAAGTCTTTATGGTCATATGTTTCTTTCAACGGTGATGATTGTTTCTTTTTTTCTGAATCAGATACTGTCTATTCATAAGATTCAGATGTCCATGGTAGGGGAGTAATTAAGTTTCATCTTCACTGAATCAAAAAATATCATTCTCATTATCTTTTTATTCAATTGCTGACATGTAACAGCAGTCTGAGATCTGGAAAAAAAACTCTTCATTTGCTGTTTGCCAAGTAGCATCTATGCAATACAAATTCTACATGATAAATCACACCCACACATTGCCACATGATGCTACTAGTAATGCCTTCACAATCTTTTCTTCACCGTTGGGTATTTAGGTGAAGCAAATGATTAGAACATCAGCAATGGCATTTGTTCAAGATATTCCAGAAAGAGCTGTGCTCTGTTCTCTTCTTTGCTGCCTATGTTGGCACTGAGCTATAAAAAAAAAGATGACTAGGGAGAGTGTTACTTTTAGTCTACATTTCTAAATGATGTTTGGAATACCCCATCAAATGATGAGATGCTATTTTAGAATACGGCATCTCAAGGGAAAAGGTCAGTTTTCAAGAGGTTTTGAGACAGTTGATTCTGAAAAAAAATAAAAATAAAAGAAAAGAAGACATCGAAGGTTTTTAGCCATACCATATTGAAGATTGATTCAAAACACAGTTCCTTCTTATAGGAAGAAGAGAGGACCATAAATGTGACCCATTTCAAAATGGAGTTCTATATGTTTCTGGTTGGGATTACTGGATGCCATTTCTTGTCAAGTCGAGGGACTGCACTTAGCTCTCCAATCATCTCCTTCCCTGAAATTCATCTGCATTTGCTCCATTATTAAAGTCCCCCTTTATTAGTGATGATATACTCCATCTATGCACTAGACTATTTGAGTGTGTGTATCATACTTTCTAATTAGTGGATTTGCTAATTACATTTAGACTTAATGGTCTTTTCCAACCCAAGTGATTCCATCATTCTCAAAGTCGCACACCCTACTTGCCCTCCTTTAGGGCAAGTCTGGGAGAAGACCTCCAAAAGGGGACACCCCCAGAAATCCAACCCACATGCCCCCTCCCCCCAACTGGTTTGGGAAAAATTTCCTGGCAGAGAAGTGGAAGAAACCTGTTGATTTAAAAGGCAAAGCACTCCCCAGCACAAAAAATGAACACTAGCAGATGACAAAGCTCATTTGCTGCTCTGAAGAGATGACAACTTCAGAAAGTGTCTCCTGTGGCTGGCCGCTCTGTTATCAGTCCCTCCGGCACTGGGAAAGGCTGCTGCCCAGAGTAGGTCACAAAGTGAACTCTCTCACTGCTCCCCGGGTCCCGGCCTGGAGCAGGTTCAAACAGGTCCAAGAAAAGGGAAAGAAAAAGCAACAGTCCAGGGAAAACTTCTCTGCCTCAGCAGCTAAACTAACTAAAAAGCAAAGAAGCGCTCTCTTCTGTTCCGTCCGTGGCCAGACAGCACAGTCTAGTGCAGAATGTGGAGGAGTGCTGCTTTTAGAGGAGTGAGCGCAGTCTCTGGTAACCAACTTGTGCTTTGTCTTCTCCTTGCATTTGCTCTCAGAACCAATCTTGGAGGCACAGAATATAATATCCAGCATCAACAGAACAGATGACTGGGGATACAAGCATCAGAAAGTCCCCTAGGACACTGCTGTATTGAGATATGTCACCAGACTATGCTAAAACCAATTTTTGGAATTGCTAATTCAAATTCTACAATCACACTGGAAAGCTGAGGAGGAAACATCGTTCACTTCAGTTACCTTGTGGCATGCCAGTACTTTCTTTCAATCCCAGTGTTTTTTGGTTTTAATTCCATGACATCACAGGCATAACTAAACATCTTTTGAGGAGGAAGGAAGATATTATTCTTCTCATGATACTGATGGGTAAGCTGAAATGCAAAGCAGCTAATTCAAAGGGAAAAAGCAATGAAGTCAATTGTAAAACTCACCACAGTTTTGTTTACTCCCCTAGATCCTTACTATCCCAAAAGACAAGAACAGCTGGAAATACCTTGTGGCTACTTAATTTTTTCCTATACCTACATGGTAGGGGAAGGGATAAATGATAATGATAACAATGGTAATCCACAACAAAGCATTCTTGGCATCATGTTCAGGTTCTGAATAGCAAGCTCTTCGCCTGGTAAAGTTATTCCATTGCAACACTTTGGGGAGTATCTTAGAGGGCTGGGTTTAAACCATTAAACCATCCTGCTGATTCAGATATTCAGTAGCAATGAGAAATTTTCCAAGAAGATAGTACTATGCATTCATTTTCATCTATGACAGACATATTTCTACAAGACAGAAGGCTGACCTAATGCTTTACTACATACGGAAGTGGCATCCTGTTGCCACTTTTTTCTGGTTTTCAGTTTATTTTGAATTGCAGATTAATGAGCTGAACTACCTAACAAAGGAATCAGGTAATCAGATAAGTGCCAGAGCTTTCAAAAAAAAAAAAGAACAAACCAGATTCAAAATGGTGATCTATAAGTGCATCTGAAAATAGAAGTTTTTTGTTTTTTCTACTTTTCATAGATACATGGCATTCTCTAGAATAATACTGCTCCAACGTTTTGTTTTGGCTTTTAAAATTCTAAATGTTGTGCATTCTTTTTGACCATTTTAGTAATGAGATTTTTTGATATGTTCTTTCAAGCTGAAATTGATTCTAGTAGATAGATGCACACTGGTAGGTAGAAGTTGAAAAGAGAACGTTCAGATATTCAGACTAGAAAAGACAACATTCATGTCTTCCCATGCAAGCAAGTGAAGAAAGCAGGCAGGAGATCTTCAGATAACATGCTATGTGAATTGAAAAGAAGCTGTCCTTATTTGAAGCAACTGAGAAACTCACACAAGAAAATATAGGTCAGACAGATGAAAGGGTCACATATGATGTCAAATCGATGCGTTTAATGTTTGAATGAAACAAGATTTCTTGAAGTACAATCCTAAAGAAGAAAGGTGAATTTGCAGAAGCAATTGAACTACATCTGTTTTAACTCAACTGAGGATTCAGGAAGGCAATCTTGACACTAAAAGGATTTCAAAATATACAAATACCAAGACTAGCAGTTCATTAGCTTGAACAGTCTCTTTACAATAAGATTGATTTGGAACTTCTACTTGCCATGGGTCTGAAGCCATTAGGAAGGCTGCAATATTAAAAACAAACAAACCAAAACAACTTTCTCAAAACGTTTTGAGAAACCAGAGAAATGATGATTTTTAGGGGTTAAGTAGTCCTTTAAAATTGTCTCTGGGAAAGAGATAAAAAACCTGTAATGACTGAGCAGTATATTACAAAACTGTAATGAAGCCTGTAATAAAAAGACTGTGATGGGTTCATTGGTTGAAAACATTCCAGAATGGTCAAAATGACGATTCACGTGTTATGGGAGAAAAAAAAAAAAGAAATCTGAGGAAAAAAACATCTTGAACATATTTTCCCATTCCAAGATGGTACAATGGCTTTATTTCATTTTGTTACTAAGACTATGTACTAGCTGAAGTGTTTTGCAAGAGACAATGAGAGTGTTCACACTAACCATACAATTTGGATGGATCTCTTTTACTTTATACAGCAGCAGATATGGTTTAGCACTCCACAATTCAGTCCCTGAAAGTGAATGAGTGGCAGATTTAGGCTATCTGTTCAGTCCACCAGAATCCTTCAATATCTTTAAAAATGCTTTGCTATATCTCGTTATCTGGACATGTCTCCCTATCTCCACTGTGAGCTCCTTGATCTTTCATCGACAGGATGAGATCCAAATTAACAAGGATATAGCCTTTCAAAACCACATCTGTTATCTTCTCTATTCCTACAAGTATATATATGTGGATGTGATAGCCTGGTCAGAGAGCGAGAAAAGGCGGTAAGTTTTCTCACAGGGGACTTGTGAGACTTTTAGGGAGTTGTAGAGAAACAATGATAGCTTGTTATTGTAAACAACCTGCAGGAGGTGTTTTTCTACTCTTTGTTTTTCTGTTCTTCTCAAGGATTGTTTGTGAGAAAAGTGTTTTTGCTAATTAGCCAATCAGGTAGAATGTGTAGGAACAATCTATAAAGAGAAGAGATTTTTGCATTGAAGTTGTGGTGGTGCAAAGCAGCCTTCTTGGAGTCTGTGCTGTTTTCTCACTCGGTAGCAACGACTGTATACAGCAGGGAGCAGTTTGGAAGAGCCTAGTTGTTTTGTTTCTCAGATGTTATGTTGCTGCACAAAAGAGCTCTTCTTGGAATTTTTTCCCACTGAAGTATAGCGTCTGTTCTTCAATGATTGTGATGCTAACTCATGATCATCTATTGTGTAGTTTTACAGAGTATGCAGCAAAGTTTTCTCTTCTTCTGTGGAACATTTTCCTCTTTTGATGAGAAATGTTGAAGGTCTGAATTTAGTTGCAAAGGTCACTGATTCACAGGCTACAGAATTGTTAAGGCTAGTAACAGCAGGGAAAGTGTGCTGTTGTGCGTGTAAATGTCATGTCAGCTGCTGTTTGGATTAAAAAGCATGAACATAAGCAAAGATATCTGTATGGCTATAAAAGAACCAAATAAGAAGATATTTGTTGTGATTTCTGCCCTAACGAACAAGAAGTATGGAGGCCTCATTTCAGTGGCTAGATGTAGTATCTCATATGGAGGAAGGAGGGGCAGGAATGCCTTGGGAGGCTACAACAGTTTAGGTTAGAGTGACAACTAGGGCTTTTTTCCCATGGTTCTGTCTTCTTGATGTTAATAACTATTGGGACATCACTTCTAGTCCCTTCCCCACTTCCACAATGTCCACTGTTTCCTACTTTCCCATTGGTCCTTGTTATTTGTTACTCCCCCTTTCTGTACCCAGTGGTTACTGTTCCTTTAGCCCGCCTTTGTGCCTGCCCTCATCCCTCCTCCCATTGGCCCTCGAGTTGTTTCACCCTGCCTAGCCCTGGTCAGTTCAATACCTTGGACCCTCCTCTGCTGGAGGCTCTGAGTTCTGGGCTCTGAGCCCTGCTCCTCGCTGTCCCTTCAGCCCTTCTGTTAATGAACAATGGTTGGAAGCCTACACAGAGAGCCTCTCCTGTCTTGTGTGGTCGGCCTGCTAGGCACCATCTGCCTACGTGAGCATCTGCTGCTCGTTTGGGCTCTCCACCTTGGCCAAGGGAGATGCTCTCGGAAGGTGGCTGCCCCGATGACATCTGCCGTGTGGCCACAGCTAGATAATATCATCCTTGGGCCAGTTCTCTTCAATATCTTTCTAACAACCTGCACCCGGGACTGGAAGGAACATTAAGTAAGTTTGCCAAAGACATTAAACTGGGAGGAGCTGTGAACAAACTGCCTTGAGGGCAGAGGCCCTGCAGAGAGATCTGACAAAGAAGAGAGATGGGCAATCACCAACCAGATGAAGTTGAACAAGGGCAAGTGCTGGATTCAGCACCTGGGACTGGCCAGTCCTGGGGTGAGTATAGACTAGGGAGCAAGAGGCTGGAGAGAAGCAGTGCAGAAAGAGACCCAGGCTTCTGACCAATGGCAAGCTGAATGTGAGTCAGCAGCGCCCTGGCAGCCAGGAGGGCAAGTCCTGTCCTGGGCTGCATCAGGCACAGCATCACCAGCTGGGCAAGGGAGGCAATTGTTCTGCTCTGCTCTGCTCTCCTCTGGGGTGGCCTCACCTTGAGTGCTGGGGGCAGTTTTGGGTGCCACAATGAAAAAAGTCATGAAGGTGTTAGAAAGTATTCAAATGAGGTCTACAAGGACAGGACTGGCATGAAGCTGAGTCAGGGGAGGTTTAGGTGGGATAGCAGGAAAAAGTTTTTGAACCAGAGGATGGCTGGGCTCTGGAAGAGCCTCTCCAGGGAGTGGTCACAGCATCACGCATGTCTGAGTTCAAGAAGCTTTTGGACATTGGTCTCAGGCATATGGTGTGATTCTCGAGGATGGTCCCATGCAGGGCCAGGAGTTGGACTTGATGATCCTAATGGGCCCCTTCCAATTCAGCTGATTCTATGGCTCCATAGTTCTGTCCTGGCCACTCAAGGTCTAGTGCTTGCTCTCACCAGCAGATTTTGATCTGCTCTTGTTGCTCGGAATTTGTCACTAGCGAGATTCTGTAGTGACTACTAGGTCATGATATTTATCACAAAAGACAAAGTGCCTTTTCTCAACAGAAATTTGAACACGCACCCTAGAATGCTAAACAAATCTTTTCCTTGAAACCACACTGTCTTATAGCCAGTATTCTTTCCAGAGCTTAAGGAGAAAGAAGGCAAAATGAGGGGACATATTCCCATGAATCATTGTCAATTTTCCGGTTCTTTAGCAGTATATTCCTACTTCCACTATGCTTTTCTATGAAAGCATGGTTTTGTGTAGCATGTCAATGTTTCTAGCAAGAGACATTTTTGTAACTGAGCTCATCCGTCTCTGAGAAAAGATATTGTAAGAAGCAAAAAACATATGACTAGGCAGTGACGATTGAGGAAAAAAAAAGAGTATGAGAAGCAGCTCTGTGATAGTAAGGTGAGACAAAAAGGAGGAGGAGGTGCTCCAGTTGACAGAGCTGAGAATCCCCCGCAGTCCCTGGAGGACATCCTAGTGAAGCAGGTTGTCTCCCAGCAGTCCCTGGAGAACCGTGGAGGAACACGTACATACCTACACTGCAGCCCGTGGAGGGCTCCATGCCACAGCACATGCATGTGCCTTGAAGGAAGCTGCACCTTGTGGAGCAGAAGGGCATCCCTGAGCTCTTCTTTAGTGGAAGAGTATGTGCAAATGTCCAACAGCTGCTAACTCAAATCTATTCTCTTTCCACTTATTGTCATAGGTAAGTAAGAAGACAATCTAAGAATTAGAAGCCTCAATTCTTTTGCTTGAGGCTCCCATTCTCTCTGCCACTCCTTCAAAATTTTGTTTTCTAGGAAATAAAATCCAAGAGAAAGTCCTTAAGGCTTGATGTTCAGGCTTTTCAGAAAATAGGGCAAATAACTCTTGTCACTGTCATTTTTTTTAATAGAACTAAAAAAAGGTTAAATTCCTGTTTTCTAAGGACTTAAGGAAAACAATTGGTAGAAGTGATGAGATTGAAGAGTATCATTAATCTGAAAAGAGACTATCATTTAGGTACCTCAGTTGTGTACAAGTTTTTTACCAGGAACTCTAGACTTTTAAGCAGACTTTGGACACAATAGTTATCTCTGGGAATATTTTAGGATGTATAGTACATCCTAAAGTATAGCTTTAAATAGCGCTATCTGGTTTATAGTTATGAATTTCATTTTAAATTTGATTTGAAAAGAAAGATTGGTGATTCCAATCATTAACAATTCTGAAGCATTTCAGTTGTTGACAGTTGTAGCTGTCTCCTGAGGGCAGGAAAACAACCTTTGTACCAATACTGAAACAAACTAGTTGGAAAAATAGTTTTCCTCATTCTTTTCTGTCTGTTCTAACAGGCACAACAGCAAAACCACTGCTGTCAGTCTGAGTTGCCCTAACACTCATGGATGGCAAACTTGTAGTGGCTAGTATTTTATTTGCACACATTTCTGATGCTGCTTGTTAACTGTTGTGCAGAAGGATCTGTAACCTATTTTCACAGGAAGACACGCCTGAATTGCTTCACTTGTCTCTGAACCAGATAACTAAGCTGGCCCTCATTTTCTGAGGTCTTGCTGTGCTAGCCCCCAGACTCATTTCCTTAAAATGCATCTTACTTTCAACCAAAGCACTTTGTTACTTCATGATATAATCTGTTGTTCTTAATGTTCAGGCGATTGTTTTATAACCATAAGAACATATTCCAGTAAGCAGGCAGAACATCTGTCTCAAGTAGTATAAATCACTTGGCTTTGGTTCATGGATCGTAACATCTGCAAGGAATGTCATTTACAATCAATAGGTGGACTGGGGTAACTGGACACAGGTTTAGGAATCTTTCTCCAATTCATTTGGCTTTAAAATTTAGCTCTTCTCATTTCAAGTGTGTCTTTATTAAAGCAATCAACTATTTATGACCTATACCACAATGAAGAATAATAAACAGCAGCTGAGAATCACACAAGTCTAATAAGAAGAATGGTCTGAGCCCCCAGTGTAACACAGGGGGTGCGTAATGAAGCCTGAGGGCATCTTCTCAACCTGGAGAAGAGCAGACTCTGGGGAAATATTATAGCAGCCCTCCAGTATCTGAAGGCAACCTAGCAGAAGGAGGGAGGTGAGCTGCACAAGGACACATGGTGATAGGACAAGTGTTGATGGCTTTAAAACCTGAAGAGTGTATGTTTGATTTGGCTATTGGGAAGAAATTCCTTGCCATGAGGCTTGTGAGACATTGGAAGATGTTGTGGGTGACCCATTCCTGGAAGTGTTCAAGGCCAGCTTGAATGGCTCGTTGAGCTTAACATGGTCTAGTGGAAGGTGTCCCTGCCAATGACATGAGGGTGAATTTCGGTGAACATTAAGTTCCCTTCCAACCCAAACCATTCTATTATTCTGTGATAATATTCATACAGTGCAATAGTAGTAAGTCGCTTAAGATAGAAATAACAGACCCTTGATTCTGAGTAACAGTTGTCCAATGAGTTTAACAGGTTTGGTCTCACATACATGTTCAATTTAGCATTACTATATATAGTAACAGTCCTGACACTTCAATATCATACACACAAATGTTTTATAATTTTTAATATTTTCTCCCTCTCTCCCTCTCTCCCTCTCTCCCTCTCTCCCTCTCTCCCT
>QUSF01000060.1:1470598-1553869 GCA_003676055.1 Chloebia gouldiae
TCTCCCTCTCTCCCTCTCTCCCTCTCTCCCTCTCTCCCTCTCTCCCTCTCCCTTCCTTCCTTCTGTCCTAAGGGGACGTTACGGTGTTTGTATCCCCAGTCGTGTGCTCTGTTTATGTTTGATATTATGTTCTTTGCTTTCAGAACGGACTCTTAAAGTGAAGGTTTGTTTTGTCTTCTTATCAGCTGGCTCACCTCCCGCCATGGTCTGTTGCCTGGAAGAGGCTAGTGCTGGCTGGCTTGCTTTTGCTTTGCTTACTTGCTTGTTTTGCTTGCTTGCTCCTGCTTTTGCCTTTGCTTTTGCTTGTTAGTTTAGCTGAACAGTCCAATTTTGTCCCTTTCCCTTTCCTGAATATCCTTCCAACCTGCTCCAGACTGGGACCTGGGAAACACTGAGGAACACCAAGAGCCTGCGTTTTGTCATCTGCAGCAGCCATGCCCAGTGCTGGAGAGCAATCCCCAGCGCCCAGACCCTGGCAGTCATTCCCAAGAGAGACTTTCTGGATTTGTCATCTCTTCAGAGTGGTGAAAGAGTTTTTTTGTCATCTGGTGTTGTTCATTTTTTGGTGGGTGCTGGGGAGTGTTTTGTTTGTTAAAGAAACAGGTTTTTTTCCACTTCTGTCCGAGAAAATTCTCCCTGAACCGGGGGGGAGGAAAGGGGGTTTGTTTTCTGGGGGCTCCTTTCAGAGGTTTTCTCCCATATTTGCCCTAAACTAGGACAAATATTTTGGTGCCCATCTCGTGGCTGGAGAGAGTGGAAAAACCCCTGTTCTAATCATATTTTGGTTCCAATTACTTTTTGTTGGTATAGAGCAGTTACTGGCTATGTTGTTTGAATTCATAGTGTCTCTTGGGGTGGAGACCTGCATGTGTTTCTGGTCCCTAGGGTCTTTTGAGATCTTTCTCCCTCTATGGTGGCTAGGTTTATTTTCTTATTCAGGAATAGCTCCGGTATTGTCCCTAATAGGTCGTTTTTGCAGTAGAAGGGCACTGACCAGAATATCCATCGGACTGGGCTTGGGTGTAATGGCTCGCAGGGGGTCTATCAAGGTGTTGAAGTCTGTTCCCCGAATGCATGGCTCATGGTCATGGTTGTGCAGCCAGTTTGTTGGAGGGAAAGTAGGGGATGAGGCTTTTCAGCCTTTGTTTTCCTTCTTCTCCTCTGAATCTCTTACCTCCCTATTACAGAATGTTCCGTTTCCCCTGACTGTTAAAGAGACCATCTTTCTGGTGTTTAATCTGGTAAGCTTTCTCTGTACAGTCTGCAGTCTCTCTAGAATGAGGGCTGAGATTTCCAGAGGAGCTGGTGAGACCCCTGACCCAGGAGTAGACCCAGGTGTGAGAAATCCTGAGTGGCGTGGGAAATGGGAGGATATGGGCCAAAATTGAAAGGAATTTTCTGACCCTATAGCCTGGGACTTTCCATGTGCACAAATTCAGAATCCAGCTGAGATGGCAAAGTACCTGAAAGAGAAGTGCCATGATAACTCAAAGGGGAAAAAGATCATTGCAGTGAGCTGTACCCTGGCATAAGCTTATCACAGCCTGCTAGATACTGTAGGGGGGCAGACAGAGGAAGGGGGGCAGGGAGACAAATCAGCAGCTATCCCAGTCACTCAGGCTGCAGCCAACACCCCTAGCTCGAAGCTGGAAGCCTCAACCAATGGCTGTTGCTACTAGCACAAGAAGTGGAAAGTGCACAGAAAAGACTGGTTGACCAGTGAATGATGATGATGATAATGCAGGAGAAGGACCCTCAACGCCTGCTGACATAAAATCAGGAGTCAAAGCAACTGGTACCAGGTCAGAGGCCAAATTGAGTCCTTTTCCCTAAGGGACCTTGGTGGCCTAAGAAAGGATTACACTCGACGACCTGATGAGTCTGTAATTAGTTGGTTGGTCCGTCCTTGGGATGCTGCAGGCGAGGCTACAATCCTGGATGGCACTGAAGCGAGACATTTGGCATCCCTGTCACATGATCCTGTCATTGACCAAGGAATGATGAGGGGGGCTAACCCTCACAGCCTCTGGGCATGGGTTCTGGAAAGTGTAGCACAAAGATACCTGTCTGCAGATGATCTTTATATGCAGCAGACTCAGTGGAAGACTACAGAACAAGGGATCCAACGCCTGAGAGAAATGGCAGTGGCAGAGATTATCTTCTCAGATGAAATAACAACTAGGAGTGCAGACTTGGTGCCATGTACATCTGTGATGTGGCGAAAATTTGTATGGCTTGGGCCACATGAATACGCTTCTGCTTTAGCAATAATGAAGCAGGATGAGAGGGATGAGACAGTGCTCAATATGGCGAAGAAGCTCCGAGCATAGGCAGGTGCCGTACATGGCCCAACACATGCCACAGTTGCAGCAGTGGAAACACATCTGCAGAAATTAGAAGACAAGATAGAGGAGAATGATAGGAGACTCAGGGAGGAGATTAAAGAGGACCTTCTCCAGATCTTGGCAGTACAGATCAGAGGTTGTGGTATCCAATGCAGACGTTCTTCAGATGGGGAGAGAAGGTATATCCCACGAGCTGAGCTGTGGTCCTTCCTGCACGATTGTGGAGTAAACATGAGGAGATGGGATGGAAAATCTACTGCTGCTCTGGCACAACTGGTGCATGAATTGAAGGAAGGCGAGACTCAGAGAGGAAGTTCCACCAAAAGGAGAGCAGCTCCAGTTGCCCGTAGCCAGACTGCCAGGTATGATGATGATGATGATGACAACATGTCTGATCCCCTTGAAGGAACCTCTAAGACACGTGCCCAAGGAAAGAAGGATAAACAGGTTTAGAGGGGAGCTGCCTCTAGCCAAGCAGAGGTGAGGGAAAGCCGTGTTTTCTGGACTGTGTGGATTCGTTGGCCTGGCACATCAGAACCACAAAGATATAAGGTTTGGTTGATACTGGTGCACAATGCATGTCAATTCCATTGATACACGTAGGGGCAGAATCTGTCACTATCGCTGGTGTGACAGGTGGATGACAGGACTTTCCCTTGGTGGAAGATGATGTAAGTCTGACGGGAAATGAGTGGAAGAAGCAGCCTATTGTGACTGGCCCAGAGGCCCCATGCATTTTGGGCCTAGATGACCTCTGAAGGGGGGATTTGAAAGACCCAAAAGGGCCTCTCGCTTAGCCCCTAAATTTTCAGGCTAGCCCAGAAATATGAGCCTTGAGAGGTGGGAAACATCAGGAGAGGGGAAAAATGAAAAGAGGCCTTACCCCAATGTAGATGGTACAACTCTTTTAATCCATGGTCCAAGAGCGGGGAAAGAGCATGGGGCAAGAGCGCCTGGGTAAGAGAGTGAACAGGAAATGTCAGGGGTTTTCCTACAGTCTTGACAGGGAGGGTATCTTGGCTCTCCGCCAACCCTGTTGGGGCATGAAGGAGGGTTTCAGGGATATCAGGTATGATGTCACAGGGGTCCCGGGAAAGGGGAAAACATGGCCTGAATGGAACGTAACAGACACTCAGGTGGGCATTTGGGATAGCAGCTGTAGTGACAGAGGGCATCTGGCAATTGAACGCCTTGCCTGGAGTGTCTGAGAATCCATCTAGAGTAGGACTTCTGAAGGGAGAAGAGCAACAGGTACCAATTGCCACTTCAACAGTGCATCGCCGACAGTATAGAACAACTGGAGATGCTGTGGTTCCCAATCACAAGACGATCTGAGAGCTGGAGAGGCAAGGGGTGGTCATCAAAACCCACTCACCCTTCAACAGCCCCATTTGGCCTGTGCGTAAATCTGAAGGAGCATGGAGATTGACAGTGGACTACCATGCACTGAATGAAGTGACTCCACCACTGAGCGCTGCTGTGCCAGACGTGTTAGAGCTCCAGGACCAGCTTGAGTCCAAGGCAGCAAAGTGGTACGCCACTATGGATATTGCCCATGCAATTTTCCCCATTCCTCTGGCATCAGAATGCAGACCTCAGTTTGCCTTTACGTGGAGGGGAGGGCAGTATACCTGGAACCAATGCCCAGGGGTGGAAGCAAAGTCCTACCATCTGCCAAGGACTGATCCAGACTGCACTAGGAAAGGGTAAGGCTCCAGAACATCTACAGTATATTGATGATATCACTGTGTGGGGGAAGACAACAGCAGAAATGTTCGAGAAAGGCGAGAAAATCATCAGAATCCCCCTGGAAGCTGGTTTCACCATCAAGAAGAGTAAAGTGAAGGGACCTGCTTGAGAGATCCAGCTCCTGGGAGTGAAGTGGCCAGATGGACAGTGTCAGATGCCTACAGATGTCCTCAACAAGATCACAGCTATGTCCCCACCAACCAACAAGAAGGAGACACAAGCTTTCGTAGGCGCTATAATAGGGCTTTTTGGAGAATGCATATTACTGAGTACAGTCAGATTGTGAGCCCTCTTTACCTGGTTACCTGCAAGAAGAATTATTTCCATTGGGGCCCTGAGCAGCAGCAAGCTTTCTCCCAGAAAAAGCAGGAAATGGCTCATGCAGTAGCCCTTGGCCCAGTCAGGACAGGACCAGATGTGAAGAACGTGCTCTGCAGCTGGGAACCATGATCTGTCCTGGAGCCTTTGGCAGAAGGTGCCTGATGAGACTCGAGGCTGACCACTGGAATTTTGGAGTCGGAGCTACAGAGGGTCTGAAGCTAACTACAACCCAACAGAGAAGGAAATCTTGGCCGCCTACAAGGGAGTCCAAGCCGCCTCAGAGCTGATTGGTACAGAAGCACAACTCCTCCTGGCACCCTGACTACCGGCGCTGGGGAGGATGTTCAGGGGAGAGGTTCCCTCCACCCGCCATACCACCAGTGCTACATGGAGCAAGTGGATTGCTCTCATCACGCAGCGCACCCCTATTGGTAAACTGAATCACCCTGGGCTTTTGGAAGTAATTACAAACTGGCCCGAAGGTGAAAGTTTTGGTGTCACGGATGAAGAAGAAGAACCAGTGACATGGGCTGAGGAAGCTACACCATACAACCCACTGCCAGCAGTGGAAACACGTTATGCTCTATTCACTGACGGTTCCTGTCACATCATAGGGATGAATCGGAAGTGGAAAGCAGCTGTATGGAGCCCCACAGGACAGGTTGCACAAGCTAGCGGTAAAGGTCGATCAGGTCAACTTGCTGAAGTCCAAGCTGCTCAAGTGGACCTGGACATTGCAGAAAAGGAGAATTGGCCAAAACTCTACCTCTACACTGATGCATGGATGGTAGCCAATGCTCTGTGGGGATGGCTGGAGAGATGGAAAGAGGTTAACTGGCAGCACAGAGGAAAACCAATTTGGGCTGCTGCAGCATGGCAAGACATCGCTGGCTGGGGAGAGAAACTACCTGTGAAGGTTTGCCATGGAGATGCCCGTGTCCCCAGAAGCAGAGCTGATGAAGAGCAGCAAAACAATTGGCAGGTAGATCAGGCTGCAAAGACAGAGGTGTCAAAGATAGACTTTTAGTTTGGGAGCACAGCAGAGGGTTATTCCTAGCTCAATGGGCCCATGATGCCTCAGGCCACCCAGGTAGAGGCGCCACCCCTAAGGGGGCACAAGACCAAGGGGTGGATTTAACCATGGACAGTATTTCTCAGGTTATCCATGACTGTGAGACATGTGCTGCCATCAAACAGGCCAAGCAGGTGAAGCCCCTATGGTATGGTGAGCGGTGGTTCAAGTACAGCTGTGGGGAGGCCTGGCAGATTGACTACATCACGCTGCCCCAAACATGCCCACGGGACGGTTGGAAAGCTCCACTGTGTCTCATGCTACAGCCTGTAACACCATCCTGGGCCTTGAAAAGCAGGGCCTTTGGAGGCATGGTACCTGAGAGGATTGAGTCAGACAATGGGACTCATTTCAAGAATAGCCTTATCAACACCTGGGCTAGGGAACATGGCATTGAGTGGGTGTACCATATCCCCTACCATGTACCAGCTGCAGTCAAAGTGGAGAGGTACAATGGACTGTCAAAAAGCACCTTGAAAGCATTGGCTGGGGGATATTTCAAAACTTGGGGGTTCTTTCAAAATCTGGCAAAAGCCACCTGCTTAGTTAACAGCCGAGGTTCCACCAATCGAGCAGGTCCTGCCTTATCTGATTCCCGGAATATAGTAGATGGAGAGAAAGTCCCAGTGGCACATGTCAGAGGTTTGTTAGGGAAGGCAGTGTGAATCAGTTCTGCCTCGAGTACAGACAAACCCATTCACGGGATTGTCTTTGCTCAGGGACCAGGTTGTATGTACAACCTGGTGGATAATGCAGAGATGGAACAACATGATGTGTACCTCAGGGAGAGCTGATTGTGGGGTGACACTCATGTGCAAATATCACTGTTTGCTGGATGTTGCTGCCATTGTCTGTACATGAAAACACAGAGACATCAAACAAAAGGAAATGTGTAAGTGTCGAAGGTTTGAGCAAGTGAGATAGAAGTGTGAAAAATGCATATTTTATTATTGGCTTTTCGCAAATGTTACAATGAATATTATATGTGTAATGTTAGAAAGTTATGCTGTGTCAATTCTCTTAAGTAGTGTGTTAAATATAGTTTTAGGTTACAACATAATATTGAAATAGAAATCTGTGATGTAGGATTTTTTTACTAGCTCAAGCAAGAGATGAGGTAATCAAGAAACTCTTCACACAGAGATGACAAGACTTGGGGCCCATAAAGAGTTACTGCCTCCTTATCAGAAAAGACAAACTGTCTTCCACCTTCTCTCCCTCTTTATGGAACCACCAGGATTAAGGGGAAGAAGTTGACAAAACCCAGAAAAGTTCTTAATTTGCAAGGAATTTATGCATCATCTATGAGATATATGAATATGCAACAGGCTGTTGCTTTTAAGGTTATTCCTTTGTTCCCAGGGTATGCTTTTCATGACTTAATGTCTGAGAGCATCCGGACGTCCCTAATTCTTTGCTTTTTATTGTCTTGTAATTGTCCTAACTCTAAATTTTGTTACTCTAACTGTATTGCTATTTTTAGAACCATTTTATTATTATTAAACTTTTTAAATTTTGAAAACCAAGTGATTGGCGTTTTTCACAGAAGGAAATGTGTTTGAGGAAGTGAAAGATGGACGTTTTGACGTGAATAAATGCATGATGTTTGGTAGTACATTGACGATATGGAAATAAGGGGTGGAATGTCCCAGGGTGACATTATGGTGCTTGTAGCCCCAGTCATGTGTTCTGTTTATGCTTGATGGTTTGTTCTGTGCCTTCCGGACTGGCGCCGAAAAGTGAAGGTTTGTTTTGTCTCGTTAGCAGCCGGCTCACCTCCCGCCACGGGTCTGTACAGTCTAGGGGAGAGGATAGGGCTTGCTTGCTTGCTGGCTCTTTGGTCTCTCACTCCTGCTTCTGCTTTTGCCCTTGTTTTTTTTTTTTTTTTGTTTGTTTGTTTGTTTTTTTTTTTCTTTTTCCTTTCCTTTTCCTGAATACCATTCCAACCTGCTCCGGACTGGGACCTGGGAAACGCCGAGAGACACCGAGAGCCTGCACTTTGTGACCTGCAGCAGCCATGCCCAGCACCAGAGACCGAGAACCGGGCGGCCACTCCCACCGGAGACTTTCTGAATTTGTCATCTCTTCAGTGCGGTGAAAGGGTTTTTGTACTCTGATGGGCTTCATTTTTTGTGCTGGGGACTGTTTCTGTCTGTTAAAAAACAGGGTTTTTGTTTTCCACTTCTCTCCAAGGAAATTCTTCTCGAAGCAGGTTGGGGGGAGGGGCTGTGGGCGTTTGCTGTTGGGGCGAGAGGCTCGTCCTGTAGGTTTTCTCCCAACTTTGCCCTAAATCAGGACAGTGGGTCTTTCCTCCTCAAATCCCCACAATCTGCCTTTGCAGCCCCTGCTCTTGCGGGATCTCCGGGGCTTTTCCTCCCCGTTGGCTTCCTGTGTCGTGGAGCCACTCAAAACGGCCTCTTCCACGAGCTTCTGCCACGTGGATTTGTCCTCTCTGGTCTCCATCCTCAGCTCCTGACTGCCTGAGCCACGAAAGACAAGGAG
Source organism: Chloebia gouldiae (assembly GCA_003676055.1). Classification (NCBI taxonomy): domain Eukaryota; kingdom Metazoa; phylum Chordata; class Aves; order Passeriformes; family Passeridae; genus Chloebia; species Chloebia gouldiae. The sequence goes on from QUSF01000060.1 coordinate 1,478,588, forward strand.
TGGATGGGATTTGCCTCCGTGCCAGAGGGAAGGAGATTCTCCAGTGCATCCCCGGCAGGACGGTGCGTCAGGGGGGGTTGTCCTGCAGCCGGGGGCCATGCCAGGCTGGGAGATGGAGCAGGAGAGAGGGGGAAAGGGGTGGTGACTTCCTCCTCACCTGCCTGGGTGTCCCGGGCATCTTCCTCTTCCTCACAGCCTCCAAGGGCTTGGGAATGGGAAATCCGGTTTGGGGAAAAGGGATGAGCACGTTGACTTGGAAGGTTCTCTGCCCAAGTCCATCTCTGGAAGTCACCAGCCATCTGGGGTCCATTAAACCTGCCGAATACCAAGATTCAGCTCTTGGAATGCCTCTCCGGAGTTCTCCGTCCCTGCTCCCTTCCCTTTGGTGGTCGGGTTTCCCCCCTGTCCCAGCTGCTGGGGGTTACGCTTATACTCGGGGTCCCCTGCTCCTGGGTCCCTGCCCTCCCCCGGCTGCTGGAAGTCCCAGGAATGCGAAAAGCTCCCCACTCTTGGGTCTCCCTGTTTAGGGATGCCGGGGTTTTTTGGGCTCCCGGCTTCCCTTCTCCCCTTCTTCTCTGCATTGGGGTGCAAGGACTCCAAGGACCCACCCTCCCCTCTCCAGGCTTTTGAGGGTCCCGCCAATGGCAGCGCTCCGCCCTCTTTGGGCTCCCCATTTTTGGGCTCCTGGGGGACACAGGGCTCTGCTCCTCTAGGCTGCCTCTGTTGGCAGCCGCCACCGGGCCCCCCATAGCAGCAGACATGTCCGCAGGGGCTGCAGGCAGGGCCGGCAGAGAGAGGGTTAATCAGGACGTCACCCACACGTGTCGTTCACACGCGGCGCCAACAGAGGTCGCTATTGGACAAGAAATGAGTACACAGAAGCTTGGGGAGTTCAAAGAGAAGAAGAGCCGGTTTTGTTCCAACATCTGGTAAGCTATTTCGAGAATTCCAAAGGTGACCGTGGATTGGAGGATGGAATTACTACCTCTCCAACCACACCGGTCCAAATCATTTCTCTCCACCCACAGAGAAAGATGTAAACGATTCTATTTCCACCTGAAATGGTGTGGGAGCTCTGACTCTCAAAGATGAAAATGTTCTCAGAAGGCTAAAGAACTTTAAAATTTTCCAAAGAACTCTAAAAGAAAACTTAACACTTTTACAAATCAGGGCAACAACTGGGCTGATACTTGGCGCTACTTGGAGCTACTGAGAGAAACTGGGATCATGCTCCAAGCCAGTTGCAGGATCTCGGAATAACTGGATGCATGCTGGAGGCAACTGGGATATTCTGGCCATGACTGGGGGATCATACTGGGATAACAAGCACCTTACTGGAGCCACTGGTAGTGCCTGGAAAATGATTACAGACAGATCTATGAGCGGTATCTGTAACCATACTGGGGGGACTGTAACCACATTGGGGATGAACAGGACCATGCAGTGGAGAGCTGGGACCAAACTGGGTGCAACTGAGAGTGAGTGGAAACATGCTGGGAGGGACTGGGATCCTCCCATTATTCCAGCCTCTCCTTAAAAGCAACGTTTTCCATAGGTGGAGCAGAGATGCTGAAAAGCAGCAAAGCCGAGTAGCCTGGCTCAGCTTCAGTCATGTGCAATTCACAGAAGGCTAAAAAAGGAGCAGCAGAGAGCACCGGGCTGCTGTGCGCAGTGAAGGCAATTGCAAAGACCCTGCGCTGCTCATCCCCAAGCACAGGCAGCGGTCTATGTTCTTGCTTCTCGATTAACTCAGTGCAGCCCTTCTTTTCTGCAGCTGCCATTGAGTTCTCTGCATCTCGGAGCCTCAGGGCACGAGCAAGAATTGCCCAGGAGGGCTGCATCAGGACGAAGTCAAAACCCAGGGAAGTTGTCCTGGAACACCTTCCATACGCATGCTAGCAGTGAATTGAAGGGGCAGGCGAGGGACAGCCACCGTCCTCTCGCAGTCCGAAGGCTGCGCACACTCGCCCGGTTCTCTGCGGCTTCATTCTTCGCCTCTTACAAGCTACCGCACACTCCTGCTGCAGGAGTCAAAGAAGCGGCGACTTCGCGCACAGATCGCAGGAGCGGCAGCCGTACGCTCCTAAGCGCGGCTTCAGCCGAAAGACGCCGGTGAGCGGCATTTCCTTTCGGACTGCTCCGGAGAGCCGTAGTCTGCGTCTCCAGTGCTCTGCATTAGAGCGAGTTGATACCCTGGGACAAAAATGACTATACAAGTGTCCCCCACAGTGTCTGCAGTACTGGAAATAAAGGGCAGCCACCAGCTCTCACCAAAGAGGTTCCTGAAGTACCAGGCCATCAAGGTAGAACATGATATAGAGGGGGTGGTAACTAACATTGTCAATTCAGCTTCTTTTCTCAGTAGAAATCAAGGAAAAGCGGTACACCACGATTGCCCGGAGACTACTGAAGCTACTTACTCCAGCTGCCCAGACTTAAAGGACACTCCTTTAGATTATGCAGAGACCTGTTTCACTGATGGGAGCAGCTACATTGCCAGTGGAAAGCGACATGCTGGATGTGCAGTCACTACCTGCAGAGAGGTAATAGAATCCAGACCCTTACCAACAAGCACCTCTGCGCACAAGGCTGAGATTATTGCACTGCCCTATGCCTTGGAAATGGCAAACAGACTCTAGAGATGAATTCAGAGTTGTGCACGCACATGGAGCTGTCTAGAGAGAGAGGGGACAGCTGATCTCGCAAGGAAAGAACATCAGACATGCACAAGAGATAATCCGGCTGCTGGAAGTATGCGTATTAAAGCACACCAGAGAGTGAGCTCAGAATTGGGAAAAAGAAATGAGCTGGTGCATGGAAAGGCAAAGAAAGTGGTAGAGGGTGAGGTAATTATGGACAGATTTCCCTTAAAGGTAAGCCAGAAAATAATAAAACTAATCAAAAGGGACATATAACCAAGACGGATGGGTTTTTATGGGCTACCATTGAAGGGGAGCTAGAAATCCCTTCCCATACGTGTGGTCACTAGTAAGGGAGAAGCACCAGAAAATACATTGGGGCCTAACTACTTAAAAGCTTTTGTAATGTGTAGCTCCTTTCCCAGAATGACCAATGCTGCCGGTGTTACAGAGTGCATCAAAAGTAAGTGGTAGTTCCCACAGGCTTTTATAACACATATCTGATTTAGAGAATCATGATCATTGCCAGGAGCTGATATGCCAGGTGAACTGACAGTATGATCCTTGCCTCCAAACTAGCCCCAGGAATACCCCAGACAAAACTTGGTCAGATTGGGAAGGGCCATGGATCTGGACAGCAGTAGTGAATTGGCTTTTCAAAACCCCCCATGGAAAGGGAGGCATCAGCATTTATTATTTATTGGCAAATACATTTTCAGGGTGGCTGGAAACATTCCCCACCAGAACTGTCCAAGTGACCAGAGTAAATAATACTGGTTTTGGAGTTCCAGTCACAATATTACATGTAGCTGGAACTTAGAAGAGAGAAGGTGGAAGAATGTCTTTTCCAATAAGGAGGCTGTAATTCTTTATGTGCCCTGTTGCTGTTATCTCTGTGTGAAGAATTTCTTGATTATCTTATCTCTTTTCTTGAGCTAGTAAAAGATATCTTACATGGCAGAGTTTCTATTTTAACATTATGTTATAACCTAAAACTATATTTAGCACAGTACTTAAGAGAATTAATACAGCATAACTTTCTAACATTCCACATATAATATTCATTTTAATATTTGCGAAAAGCCAATCATAAAATATGCATTTTTCATAGTTACTAAAGCCAAGTTTGTATCTGCCTCTTATCCTGGAGACAAATGTTGGCATGCCTTCTCAAAAATCCATAAAAAGATTTAAGAGGAGAATGGAGACACATATTCAGAGAATTGAATAACTGTGCTTTAGTGAAAATCAAAATTGTTTGAATAAAACATTATTGATATTGAGCTGTTGAAAGTCGTATGTTTCTTAAGTAATTTTTAACTAGTTGTGTTCATTAATTGGAAGCAATGTCTGCTTTTAGCCAGCACTGGTTTTCTTCACAGACTCTTACTGTTACTATGATCCTTAAATCAGTGAAACCTTAAATTTGCTAAAACTAACCTGACAAGCTTCAATAAGCAGAGCCAAAGGGAACTAAAGATTGGACAACGGGGATCTTAAGTTTGTGGCCCTTCAAGGATATTGAAGTAACCAGAAGATAGAGAGGGGATTAATATTTAAAAAGTTGGGGACTTCCCATCTGAGAAAAAAATGATAAAAAGACTAAGAAAAGGTGGACCAAATCAGCATGAAGAGCATAGTATGAATAGAGGATAGAATACTAATTAATTAAGAGAATTATGTAACTTGGAACCAATGAGCACTAATTCCTGTCTTTGCTAAAAATGTATTAAATAAGTGACGGAGTTTTGTATCTGTGCCAGCACGAAGCTAAAACTCTGTCAGCCACGCACACCTCTCAGCCAAGAATAAAGTAATGCCTTACTCCCTAACAATAAAATGGTGAGTGTTGAGGGAGTCTTATTTTTCCCAGTGTTTTTGGAGGACTTTAGTAACAGAACTAGCTTGAAAATTGTGGTTTCTTACCACACAGACATTTAACATGATTAAGTATGTGTACAATGAGCCTGAGGTAGACCTTCTTTTTGAGATTTATGTTTTAAACCACATGAAATTACTGAAGTAAAATTTCCCACTCAGTGAGCCTGGTGATCTGGTTTGTAATGCGAAATTCTTCTGAGTTATTTTTTTCACTTAGAGTTTACCACCTTTGGTTTTGTAAGTTACAACCACAATGCCTAGACTTCAATGCAGACAGTCACTCGTAAAGTTAGAGTAAATTCCTTATTCCTGGGACCTAAACTGAAGCCTTCCTATGGGAAGGCTTCTATTGAGTCTTTGATCTGGCCTCAGAGCCACTGAGTGGGAAGGTTCAGTACCCAAGATTATTACACAGAAAACCACAGGTGAGATCTTGCTTGCAGGATGGAAAGTAAGCTGCAAATGTTCTGTAACCACTCCTTGGGAAACACCCCCAGCTCATTCCCTTGCTAGTGGTGGCTGTTGCCAGTAACACACAGACATATTCAGATATTGCTGAAGTATTCTTCCACTGCACTCCCTTGTCATAAACTTCCTGGGGCTGGAATATTTGCTCTTCCTCTATTGCTTCTTCAGTGAAAATCCAGAATTCCTCTTAGGAGGTTCCTTTGATTTTATAGTGAGCCATGGTTCTGCAGACTGTGCAAGAAACCTCTACTCTTGCCAAAGCACAGGGAAGAATTAATGGTTCTTGTGAAGCATTAATTATTTACAGCAGCAAGTAAAACCTCATTTACATCAGAGTGATGAGAAGGGTATTCTGTTATTGCAACAGTATCAGAAACAAGCAATGAAGCACCAAGCTGGCAGCAGAGAATGGAAAATTTAATTAAAAAAAAAAATTAAGTCCAGTAATTTCCTAATACAATTTCAAGTATTCTAATGAGCTTCTGAAGAAAGTATGCTTCAACAACTAGAGAGAAATCTCACTTCACCATGAAAATGAGATGTTTTGGTAGCAAAATCTATTATTTTGGTATATTCTATGTTTTCACTGATTTAAATAATTGCTCTGGAATTTCCTCCTTAGTGACACTGCCCTGTAACAAGTAAATGCAAGGCACCCTGAATGCAGACACTACTCCCAACAGCAAATCTGTTGCAGTGAAAGCAATGGCAAAATAAGGTTTTATGTTTTCACTGTAAGTGCTGAGGAACAAAGGTGTCTCCCAGTATACCTCTAAGCATGCTGGATTACTGCAGCAATTCTTAACTGACATTAAACTCCTAACCTAATGAAGGTTGCAATATTTGTTCCAATATATGTATGTACATATATCTACACACACACATATATAGCACCACAGTATATAAACAATCCTGTACATAAAATTTTTAAAAAAGAAAGTAAAATAAATAAACAATAAACCTTTAAGCAATATTATCAAAATATTACTAGAGGTTGTCTTTGAAAAAAACACTCTTCTGAACTGTTTTAATGTAAAAAAAACCAATCCCATCTCATTGTAAATGAAAAACATTGTGACACTAGGAATACAACTCTACATTAATGTAACCCATTCAACACAAATCCACATATTGCAGTATATTTCCTGCTGTCAGGATGCAATGCCTGTGCAGGGGAAGGAGGGTGCAATCATGCTTCATGTGCTAAGGAAGTAATTCCAGAATTCTGACCATTAACAGGTAGATATCCCAGGTAGATTGCAATTTCCCAAAAACTTTTCAAATGAGATTACTGTCATTTACTCTTTATTTTCAAATTTATGTTGAATTTGAACTTGTGACAAGGATTGAAATATCAGTACACACTTATTATCTAATAAAAGGATCCAAAATTTTATTTAAATATCGATTTTATTTTTACAAAAATATAATTACCATAATACCCTTATTTCCTGTAATTAATTACATGCACAATTCACTGAGTTTTACAATTTTCCAAAAAATACCCGTTTAAGTTTCAAGTTATTCAAATGATAATTTGTAGACAATTTTAATTAAAAAAAATATTTAACATTACTTATACTACATTAAGGCTGAAACACATTTATATTAAGTTTGAGATCAATTTTCATAACATTAAGTTGTTCCTGTGAACTACTTTAAATACTTGCAATTAATATTGACAACATTTCCTTCAATTCTAATTTCCCTACAAAATTGACTAGTGTTTTTAATGGAGTTGAATGCCGTGTCTTTAATATTTTTCAAAAATGTCTTTTCAAAAATGTATTTTTATTTCTGGTGAAACTTTTTATACCTTTATGCTTTAGTCCCTGAGGCAGGATGTAATACCTTATCAATTGTTTATAATATTATCTACTTAATCACTCAAACTGAGGTGATAATTTTTTTATAAGACATATTACTAAAGAACATTTTACAGAAATTACTAGCATTCTTTTCATATACCTTGTCATATAAAGACCTAAGATTTATCTCAAATCTTTCCTAATAGAGAGTATTAATAACTAAGTGGGTATGGAACTGATCTTTTGACCCAGTCGTTTGTTTGTTTTGTTTTCTTTGGGTTTTTTTGTTGCAGTCAGGCTTGCATTCAAGAAATACATAACAAGTGACACATCAAAAATGTATTTTTTTCAGCTTTCAGATGTCTTGATAAGTACCTAGGAAAAAGAAAATACTATTTTTTAAAATCTGCAGGAGCTTTGCCTACAACATTAGTTTTTTCCCCTCTTCAGCTATGACTAGGGTTTAAGGCTGTAGTAATTCTCTTCAGTGACTTCTGCTGAGAATTTCTATTTATAGTCTTACTGACATTTAAACACTGGGGGAAAACTTGGAAGAATTAAAAAATCAGAGGCTCATCTGAAAATGTTGACATAATATAACTAATATCCAAGATGGTAACTGAAAAGAGGTTTGTTTGTCAAAACCCAAGTCCTAGCAACTACTGTTACAGCACTGCAAAACTGGAAAATCATCCCAAATGAGCATTTACAGCACTTCCAATTAAGTACTTTTAATTTCTCTCCTGAAAATAATTAACATAATTCTTCACTTATGTTTTTCCACACAAAATTCTATTCAAAATGAAATATGATTAATGATTACCAATAGTACACAATTGGAAGAAGCAAAATGCATTTAATAATGAAGAATAAAAATGCTTTTATTGACATGCTTACCTCACTCAGTATTGCCCAGACCGGAGAATCAGAAATGACTGATAAACGAATAGCTTCTATTCTTCCTATTGACTGATTGATGCTGCCTTCTGCAGTGCCATTTTCAAAAGCCCCTTAAGAAACCCACAAGACCCATACAAACATTTATTAGAATGAAATACACTTCCAAGCAAACTCTGTGAAAAAGCTCTAAATTACAAACTATAAATTAAATCCAGGAATACATTAGGGGAAAAAATGTTTTGGAAAAGACTTGTGGGTTGAAATAAGGACAAGGAGAGATCAGTCAGTCACAAATTACTGTCAGGGGCAAGCCAGACTTGACTTGGGGAAAAAAAATTCGTATCGGAGTAGGATACTGAAAAATAAAACCAAATCTTAAGAACACCTTCCCCCAACTCTCCCTTCTTCTTGTGCAAAACTTTACTCTGGATTTTCTCTACCTCCTTACCCCCAGGTGTGCAAGGGGACAGGGAATGGGGGTCATGGTCAGTTCATCACGTTGTCTCTGTTGCTCCTTTCTCCTCAGGGGAATCAGAATGGCATCCTCTCCCTCCTTCTTCACTGACCCTGGTGTATGCAGAGTTTTTCTCTCATGTATTCTCCCTCCTCTTTCCAGCTGCAATTGTTGCTACACAGAGCTTTTCTGCCTCCTTTTTAAAATATGTTATCCCATGATGCACTACTCCTGTCACTGATGGATTCAGCCTTGGACAGTTGTAGGTCTGTCCTGGAGCTGGCTGCCACTGGCTCCACTGGACAAAAGAGAAGCTCCTGGCAGCTTTTCACTGAAGCCACTCCTATAGTTTCCCCCCAGTCCTCCAGCCCAGATACCAAAAGCTTGCCATGCAGACCCTTTACATGGACTGTAATTAGTTCTCCTTCTAATTACATGTCTTGGCTTTTGCCACTAGTCATATTTAAATCAAAACAGGAGAGTTATTGGTCAAACACCATACGCTACAAAATGCAGTAATGCAAAGGCTTTTTTTCCTTATTAGTTCACCTTGGAATGCTGAATTTATCCAAGAGTTAATGAAATCCTTAAGAGCAGAAACATTTTATATGTAAGAATAAAATTTCTGGTTTTGAAGTGACAATAAATAATTTACCTATTTTTAAATATCCATCTTTGGTTACTGGGTAGTTAAACTTACTTCCATTATCAACGAATTCTTTTCTTAGTGTTTCCTATAAAAATAAAGCAATAACATTTCAAGAAGTATTTTTAGGGTATGATATTTTATGCTGAATATCATTCTGAAAATGAAATATGGTTCTAAATGACTTACATCAGCTGGTAACACTTCCACAGTAGTATTAAACAGTTGATCACCAGGGTGCTCCATGTTTCCACTTCTGAACAAGTACCTGAGGATAAAGGTGTATTATTTCCAGGTATTTTATACTTTAGCAGAGTTCTAAGGAAGTAATTCTTTCCAGTTTTGAAGCAGAATTTCAGATACCTTTTCTTTATATATTTTGGGCTATGGAGAACAGAAATAGGCCTTGAAACTGTAAAACAAACCATAATACAGTATTTTTATTTTAAACAGAACAAATATTTAAACATCTTTCTCTGGGACCACAAAGGCAAGTGTTCTGCCTTTTCAGTGCTCCAGTTCCAAATAAATTAACTTCCCGTGTTTAAATGGCTAATGAAGATCTGCCCTCAGATCTGTTCCTGTAATTGTTAAGGCTGAAGTGGAATGGGCTTCTGGAAGGTGAATGGCAGCAAAAATTTCTGTTTCTACTAGGCCATATACTACATGCCAGGAGAATTCCCCCTTTTTATCAATACGAGTCAAGTCAGGTGCTTCTAAACAATTTCCTTTCTAGCCATTAGGCAAGAGCATTGGCCAAACAACAATCCAAGCAAAGACATCTAAGAATAAAAATCCCTATTTGGTTTTAAATTTCTGGCATTAAGAGTTTTTAGGGTTTTAGATCCAAAAAGAAGAGAATTTAAATTATCAAACTCTCTCCTCTGATATCAAATATTCAAGGCTTAAACCCACCAAATATTATAGGATTTACCATACATTTTCACAGGCTAGCAATGTAATGGGGCTGGGACTGATGCCTTAAGTATTAGCTTTCCTATTTTCCAGATTCTGTACTACATTAGTATATAATTGAATTGCATATAAAGTGTTCTCCTCACAGTTTAGTTAGACAAAACAATCATTTTCCAGCCTGAGAACCAAGGACACCGTTGCAGTTTCAGGCCCAAAAAGTGTAAACAACAGTGAATTGAGAAGAGTAATCTGGGACAATGGGACTTCATAACCTGAAGGTGTAATTGTACAATTAACCCCAATATGTGAATGGACCAAAACTTATAAAAGTGTGAAAACTCGTGACCCATCGTCCGCCTTGGGTGTAGCCTCAGCCAGTCTCTTGTGTTGCCCAAGGTGTATCCTTTGAACACCTTTTAATAAATACCTACTTCATTCCTTTAACACAGTCTAGCATCTGTTCCAGGCAGCCTCTCAAGGCATCGGGACCAGCCATTAGGCAATACCATATGTACGTTAGCTTCATCCAATGCAGCTTTGCAATAACAGCAACACGCAAACCTACAGCCTACCCAAGTTTCATAAACCAGTTAATGAATACAGAACACCGGTGTTTATTGCAACAACTGGCATTCGCTGCAGCTCACTAGGTGGAGATACGGACTTGGCATTGTGCAAACAGCCTGTTGGCAACTACACAAATATAGCTTTCACTGACACCACTGATGAAATTCATCAGTTAAAAACAAATTCCTTTGAGAATTATCAAGTAAACTATTTACCTGAAGAAATAAAAGGAAAAAAAAATTAAGAAGCTCTCTTAACTACAATGAAGACATGTAATTCACGAAGGGAGTTCAAGGAGAGCAGATAAATAGCAAATAATGGATTTTTTTGTCAGTAACAAAGTTTATGCAAGCAGTTGAGCACCAATAACTTCAAACCGACTCAAGCGTTTCCAAACTGGATATATGTAGGTTTCCCTGTTCCATATCATGTAATACTTACTTTTCAACTTCTAGTGGATTTAAAAATGTGAACTTGATGTAGTCACCTGCCACTGGAGCTAAAGCCCAAAAACAATCTTGTCCTTTATAAACTTTTTCCAAGGTATATTGCTGGTATATTCTTAGGCTTGTGTCCACTTTTGCAGGTGGATTATTATGTGCTTTATGTAGTAGATTTTTTCCAAAATCTTTATCCTGTTGATAGAAAAAAATGTAATTTCACTCATACAATGGAAAAAAAGTGCATTGATATCTGTAATTACTATGGGAAACTGTTCCAGAAAATAATCACGTCAGTGTCAAAAAATATACAATCTAATTTTAATAGATACAAAATATTAATTTCAGTGTAATCACTGGGACTCTATGTTACAATTTGTAGACAGAACTGTACTGATTGTTACTTAGCTGCCAAGATTTAAAAATAAAAATCTTCACAGGAGGCTATGCCTTCTCTCAGAACATGTGATTGCTGGGCTCTGCTAAAGGCTATGTGAATCTCTAGTCTGATCCAATTGAGATGGCACCATCAGGAGATTCCTGAAGTCTGGTTCATTATTGCTCATATGCTTATCAGATGGGTGGTTTACCCTTCAAACTCTTCCTAAAAATCTGTGGCCATCAAGTTAGGCACACCTTTGTCCTACCAATATACCTTCTTAATTGTTCCTCATATTGGGAATGTGAACTGCTCCGCCAAAACAAATCATCATGGCTTTGTTAGCATGGAGCAAAGCATCTGAAAGCTTGTGTTGTGAAGAGGGTTCCTACATGCCATGAAATGCTGTTCAGATGAGAGATTCAAAGGTGTTTGTGCAGGACCAGTACTCCACATACAGCTTAGATACCAGACAAAATTCTCTCCCAAATCTGTGGAACAACATAATTGGATATGGAAATGCCATATAATGCCGAAGACGTGATCCTTGAAATTAATTTGAGAAATAAGTCAGAACACAACTATATAACGTAAAAATATGGCATTAATTTCTTATTCTTACTTTCAAATTCTGTATCTTCCCAGCCAGTGATGAATAAATTCCCATATGCTGAAAGAGAGATGGTTTAGCACGGATACGTAACTTAGACTTTTCCTTTTCACAGTGTGTCTGCAAAGAAAGTAAAAGGGAGTGAAGGATTATTTAACCAAGGAGAGACAAACTATGTTCCATAAGGCAATTTCATTATGTAGTTAAAGGTATGGGCCCAGATTTTTTCAGCCATATTTAAATGAGTAATTCTTAAATCAACAGTCACCTTCTGTCACATACACTGTTTCTAGACCAAAACTCATAAAATCATGCTATTATTTAGATTTGAAGGCTCAAACACCAGTAATTCAGGTATTTCTGCATACTATGTGATGAATCACTCTCAGAATGACAAAGTGGACTCAAATCTGAAACTGATTGACTTCTTAGCTGTTTCTCGCAAACTTTATTTCAACTCTTAGCCTTGCTGTATCATTCTGATTAAACTATTTTGACCAAAACTGACCTTTTTAAGATGGATTCTGGTTACATTTCAGTCTTCATAATTTTGCCTCTTTCTGTTGTGTTTGGGAGGCTTTAATGTAAGTTATGGATCTTTTATCACATAATTACATAAAGCCCTTAAATACTGTTTCAACCACAATTTTCTGGTTAACTACACCTGGGACACAACATATATCGAGGAACTAAATGTAATTGGTATTAAGTTTGGAGTTTCTTCACCTTTGAATGATAGCAAGCTACTTCTTTAAATGTAATTTTTTCTTTGTATATATAGAGCATCGTAGTTTGATACAATTACACAAACATGCTACAGTAATTAATATGACAATAAGGCAAGGAACAAAACAAAGAGCTAAAATGAGACTCCTTGTTGCCATAGAATTGTTATGAGCATTTTGAAGATAATTTAACTTTTCTGTATTCCAGGTCTCAGACCTTAAAATTTGAGAGGATAATGTGCTCACCTTTTCCATCAAGTGTTTCAGTTCTATAAAAGAAACATGTTGTATTAACTATATCAATGCCTTCTAAAGCCAGAAGTGATTAAATCTTCACCCAGCTGGCTTAAAACCATCCAAACTCAGAGGCATTTATGGTTTCCACAGGAGTGCTAATTAAAAGTTCAAAATGCCCTGGAAAGCTGTTAAAAAAGCTAAGGGTTTTTGGGATTTTTTTGTTTTTTTGTTTGTTTGTTTGTTTGTTTGTTTTTTTCCACAGCAGATACTCAGCAAAACAATGTAAAACCACAATATATTCTGTGCAAATTGATTTACAGGCAACTGTTTCTCTGAAAGCCCCACTAGACTTCACTAAAGAAGAAATAATTTTAAGAAAATAAATTTGTGATCTTTCTACTGACAGGGTTTGCAATTCTTCCCCTGCAATAATAATGCAGGCTCTAGAATGTCTTGTTTTATGCTATGGCAGCACAACCAAGAGACCTGCTTCTGGCAGCAGCTGAGAGTAATTGCTGGCATGAGGCTGGTGTGGTCATTTCTGCAGAAGCTGAGATAAGGCTGCTTGAGACAGGGCTTCCACCCTTGCCGCCTGTAGTTCCCACTGCACCTGATAGGCACAGGCCACTGCACAAAAACACAGAATGGCTGGGTTTAAAGCAACCTGTAAAGATCATCTTGTTCTGACTGCCCTGCCATGGACAGGCTTCCACTAAACTAGATTGCTCAGAGCCCCATCCAGCCTGGTCAGAAACACTGGATGTGGCATCTACACCTTTCCTGGGCAACCTGCGCCAGTGACTCACCATCCTAACCATAAAAAATGTTTTCCTTAAATCCAATATAAACATACCCTCTTTTCAGTTTAGGACCGTTGCCCCTTCTCTTATCATAACTTTCTCCCTAATCATAGAAAGACTTCTCCCTGTTCCCTACAAGTTTCCTTCAGATACTCAAAGGTGTTACATGTTCTCCTCTGAAGCCTTCTTCAAGCTGAAGAGCTCTGACTCTTTCAGTCTGTCTCCAGCCCTCTGACCATTTCTGTGGCCCCTCTACCTGCTCTAACAGGTCCATGGGTTTTTTTTGTACTGGGGACCCCAGCAGGGAATGATGGTTCACAGGAAGCAAGCATGACAAAGTTTCTGAACCATGCAGAGATCTGATAGCTCCGATCATCAGAAATTGTCTTTTCCTGGTGAGCAGGGGGTTGGAACAAAATGATCTTTAAGGTATTTTGCAACCCAAACAATTCTATCATTCATCATAAACATATGCCAAACATCCATCATTAGAGGATGGCACAAAGAAACCACAAATGAGAGCCCTGCTGACCCTCCTGTGTAGCACAGTGTATGATCACTTTGTAACACTCCTGGTTGGAAAGGAGAAAGTGTGAGGAGCTGTCAGCTTGCCTTCTCTGGTGCCTATAGGAAAGTTCACTGCTTTAACCTGTTAAACAGAGAGGGTACCACAGTTGGGAACCCCAGCCTTCTCCCAGTCTCCTTTTTCTGCATTCTTATGAATAGTCCAGGTCTCAGAAGATGGATAAGCCATAAATAAAATATTTCATCTATTGGATGGAAGTTGGCACATGTTAGATCTGGAATAAGTGATGTCAACATAATAGCATCTGGTTTTCAATCTGTTTTCACAGGCAGGCAAGAACTGATATTTATTTCTTGAGGTTCACTCTTAACTCATATGAGCTGGCCTAACCCACAGAGCAGGATTTAAAAGCTTGCTTCTATCTATATGAAGTGGGCCTGGAGACTCTTCAGTGCATTACTAAGTCTAAAACTAGGGACCTTCCGCTATCCCCAGGTGTCACTTATGCTACAGGGTAAAACTTGAAGTTTGCTTGTTCTGTTCCCCTTCATCTCCTGCTCTGCACAAGTCCTGTTTGCTTCTTCTTGCTCCTTTATCAACACCAAAGTAACACGTGCAAATCCTGGAGCAGGAACTGGCTGCACAAGTTAAAATTCCTGAACCCTAAAACCCAAGGAGCAGAAACTCTGGTCAGTCCAAAGTAAGTCCATTTGGGAGATTTTTATTCCACTTTCTGAAAATGAATTTTGTCACAATATTCAGAGTGTTTGAATATTATTTATCTTCATAAATTCACAGTTATACTTACTGCATCCTTTTCTGGATTGCACACTTTAACCCAGAGTAGGTGGTCTATAAGCCAATCTATAGGCTTATCCTTATAGAACATGAGAAAAAATTCCACTATGAGTGGTAAGTCTTCTGATTTAAACAATTTTCCTGAAAGCAAGACAAGAAGTTATATTTTTATTGCTATGCAAGAATCACCAGCTTTATATTTAAATGCAATTTATTTAAATAAACATTTAAGTATCACACCAGTCTTGCACACGTGAATGTAATTATGAAATTTAATGAAAAATTTCACATAGAATTTGGCTCTGAAGAGCTGCTGACCATCCAGCTCTATGATACAGGATGCATATTCTCCTCCACAAAAAAAAAAAGAAAGTTTTTAGTGTTTTTTAATAGATTATTCAAATTCCGTTCTTGAAAAGAGAACTATACATTACAGGGGCACATAGTTCCCTGAGGTGGAATAATTTCCTCCTTATGGGAACTCAATTATAGATTCTATGTTGAAGAGACTGTATTAAAAAGACAGTTTTAAACAGAACAAAAAGTAAACTACTTTCAGTGGGATGTTTCCTGAAGAATCAAGGAAGTTTCGATATGCAAGTCCTTCCATGCTTTGAAATAGGATTCTGACTGAGACTTTTTGATCTACACAGCTCCAAATCCAGTTGATCCTGCTGAGGTCTTAATACTTACCAATAAATCCAAGTTGTGAGAACTCAAGAACCATCCAATCTTGGGACTGTTGAGCAACAAAGCTTTTTATACTTTCAATAAAATCGGGTTTGACTATAATATCATCTTCCAGCTTGGGGAGAAAATGCAACAGAAAAAGAGAAGGCAAGCAGTGATTTTATTGTTTGCATAGGGAGTGGTGACATTGCCACAAGCAAGTGAAAACTGTGTTAACTGCTGTACCACATGTACTGAAGCTGTGCCAAAGTACAGTGGATTGGTATTTAGTTTCTACATATATCTCTGGTTTAGTATCACTCATTAAGTAATTACCTACAGGAGTGACCATAACACATGGGTGCTTCTCCCTTTTTTGATGAAGGACTCCCTGCCTTAAAGTGTTCTCACTTAGAAGAAAACATTAAGCAAAAAGACAAGAGGTTAAAGAAGACAACAATAAGAAGTTTGTTCTTAGGTTGTATAAGCATTGATAAGGGAGAGGAGCAAACTGTCTAAGAGGAAAGGTGTCTAAAAATTCCAGTAGCCTGGGCAGACCTTGTCATTCAAACAAGGTGACTGAGAAGGACTGTAGATGATTACTGAGATGCCTGTAGAAACCAAGTTGTCCCAGAGGATACTGGAAAGAAAAGGGTGTGCTCTGTCAATCACACTGAAGGACAGGAATACATAGAGCTTTCAAGATATTGCAAAGGCCAGCACAGAGTACAGCAGTAGAACCAGCTAAAGGGTGCTTGGAAGAGGAGATTGACATCGATCAAGGAAATGGGAAAAGGCATTGGCTTCATTTTTGCCTGGCTTTAAGACAAGAACTGGGCATCTGGAAAGCCAGAAGCTACTCTCGCTACTAAAGCTGAATCCAGGCAAGGAGGTTGAAGGTAATGACATAAAGGAAAAAAAATGTATTCCAGAAATAATTAAGGAGTGAGTAATTCATGGTTTGAATTCAATATAGCTGTGAAAACACAGGAAGAGGAGGCTAAGTCTTCAGGAAAATATTGCTGGGGTGTAGTGTAATCATACAGTAATTTATTCTAACTGTTGTACTTCACTGGCCCTGCTGCATGTCTGATTGTGCTGAAACTAGCTTCAGAAAGCTAAACAGCTAGAAAATCAATCCTTTGAGTGTGGACAAGACACGGCATTTGAGGAAAAAACCAAACAAACAAAACATGATTTCCTGCTGGTTTTGTGTCTTCAACTGATGCAGCAGAGTCATCAACAAGAGCTTGAGAGATCGGGTCCACAGATTTTAGATTAATTTCTCCATCACTACAAGTGTAGGGCTGGCTGACAAGAAATGTGTTGGTAACAGTGAACCCAGGAGTAAGTAGAATGAAGGTAGAAAAATTAGATTAAGAGATTTGTTTTCAACCCTGTCAGCTTTTGCTGTTGGTAAGATAAAAAATAGATAGATAGAGACAAACTGATGGAAATGAATGCTTCTTAGCAGATTCTGAGATCTGGGGATTGAGTTCAGTTGGCAGTTAGACAGAAGAGAACAAGGAAAAAAACCTCCCAAACATTAATTTACAAGAAATCTGGCATAAAATTAAATGAGTTTAAAGCATTAGCCAGGCAAGCTGTAAAGGGAGAAGAGCAAAGAATCAAAGAACATTTTAGAGAATCCTTAAAGGGAAATTGAGGGGGACCAAAAAAGGATGAAAAGCAGACTCGAGTATCTAAAAAACCTAGGGAGGGCACTATATTGAGAAATACCATAGAAAAGTATGCAAAACCAGTGAAGATTAAGAGCACAGAGGCTGTGATGCAAAATTGACTGTGAATGTGGTTATGAACAGAAAGCAATTTTGAAGTCTGAGAGGTCTTTCCTGAAGCTGACAGGGATTATTAGAACATGTAGTTTGATATCCTATGTAGCACAAGCCATTAAAATTATTTATTTAACTCTCTAATTGGTGTTCAACTAAAGCACCTTTTGGAGAACCTCCCTCAGTGCTTAGAGATTCCAGTATCAGTTTTTTTGAGTATGTTATACAACATTTTATGATCCTGAATATGTATTACTTTGTAGCCAAATTCTAATTTATTTTTTTTTTCTGCCTGCAGCTTAGAGCCACTTGTTTTCTCATATGTTCTTATCTACCAAAGGAGGTGTGTGCAGCTGTGCACACAGCTGGATCAGGAAATTTAAGGTATTAATTGCCTAGTCCACTTGCCCCATTGCCATGGGAAGGCCAGCAAAACACAATCACAGCTAACTTCCCTTCACTCATCAGTGCTTTTGAATGAAAAAATACACATCCACTAGAGCAAGATTATGAAAATGTCCTACGTGATAAGTAACAAATGGGTGTCTATTCACTTTTTTTATGCAGGTTTTCTGTCTAAGAGAAGTAAAAATGGAGTAGTAACAAAAAGGTGGAAGTATACAATGAAAGTTTAGTATAAGACAGGAAGGTTCTTCCTTTCTGAATTTTATTAGAATATTTTTACATTTTGTCTCACTGACAATGAATTGTGAGAACTGTGGAGCTCTATGAGCTCTACCAAATAGCAATCCTAACCTAGAGTCTAGTGAGAGGAAAAAAATAAGTCCATATAAAGAGTCCTAATGAACTCACTGAGATACTGCTCAGGCTTTAAATCCATTAAAGAAGTTCTGCTGGCAATGTATATTACTAGTGTACATATATAAAATATCTAAATACACAAAGCTTTCCCAGCCTCCATATGAGGTAATGAAAAAAGAATCATAGCAGTAGTTCAGGAAACTGCTACAAGTTAGAACTTGACAAGAGATTTTATCTGAAGAAGATAAGGTTTATTTAATGGTTTACTTTTGTTTCATCTCAGTGCTAATACTAAACACTTAAAACTTGCTGTATCTGTGTTTATTTCAGATTTGAAATATTTGATTCCTTCCGCGAACTAAGTCTACATAGACAGAAATAATAAATGCATGTCCTCACTATTAGGCTGCTAATACTATTTGATTGCCTGCTTTTATGGCTATGTTACGATCCCATTATTTTAAGTGCTTCAAGGGTCTCTGGCGAATGGCTGGAGGTTTAGTGAAAGTGGAAACAAGGATCTCAAAGTTCTCTCAGGGTGGGCGGTGCGGGGAAAAAAGCTTTAAGTAGAAAAGTTGATCAGTGGGTAAGGTTCATCCCCAGTGTAAGCCTGTGAGCTTCAATGGACTTCACAAAAGTACTTACTTAAATCCTGGTTCAGCAGTATCCTAAAACAAGTGTTTATTCAGCAAAGATCTTGTCTGACTCATGACATCAACTGTTCTGTAGATGTCAAGACTAATTATGTGTGCTTATCTTCTTTCAAGGTTTGGGAGTTAGTATCAGCCACTCAATCAATACTATTCCTGACTAAACTAAATAAAAAAATCTAACCTAGCTCAAGTTTTGTTTAAGATTACTGAAGTAAATATTGTAGCAGGCTAAGGAAAAATAGTTCTAAGTTGTTTGTTTTCCTTTAATACAAGACTTCTAAACAGAGGGAGGACATAACTAGGTTTATGGGAGCAAGTGTTCATTCTTTTCACCTGCACTCTACATAGTAGCTTTTGGGCAGACCAACACCTGTGCTACAGGAGCAGCTGCAGGCTGGACATAGAAATACAGAATGGGATATAGTAGGAACAGTATGAGGAACGGTATGAGGAAAGTTAGTTTCTTTTTGAGAAAATCCCAAAGGAAGACAACTCCCACCAGACCACCACCATCCAGGCTTTGTTCTTAATAGCACAGTTCAGTAGTTATATAATGTCTCAGATAAGAAAACACATGTTGTCAAATTCCTTTAGAAATATAAATACATTAGTAAGTCATTATGGCACAAATATGAATGCTTGGAGCACTTGGTAACAGGAAGGGACATCAAGTGTCTGGCAGCATCTTAACATTTCACTTCACCACGTTTCCTACACCTTGATGCTCTAGTGCACTCAGTAAACTTGGATAATGTTCTTAAAATATACAAAAGCCACAGGAAAATACTTCATTTTCCATTAAACCATAATTGTTCGAAACACAGCATTCTTGTTTGTCCACCTGCATCCTGAGCACCTATGCCATATTTGAGTACAGAGCATGGAGACTCTTAAGTAGCCCAGCTCAAATGTGTTTTTGTTGAACCATAAGAAAAACTGTAGGAGATGCCAGGTCCTGCAGTCTTCTGCTTCCAGGAATCCTGTGATGTCCTTATGGAATACCAACTCTGAGGCAAAATGCTCTTCTGAGCTTTTTTAAAAACTGTTGACATTTTTGAGCTACATGAAATTTTATAGATCTGTTCCATGATTGAACAGCTTTTAAAAATTTTGGAATCTCTGGTGGTGATTAAGATCTATATGGAATGCAAATTAGCACAAATCTAGAATGATGGCTAAAGCTAAGCTCAAATGCATGGGAATCTTCTCAAAGGCTAACACAAAATGTTCTGGAGAATTAAGGATCTGTGCCAACTTGTAGCTGACCTTATCTTAAGTATCATTCTACCAGTATTTCCCTGTCTGAAATACTTCACTTCATTGTCATCTGGGCTATAACCTGTACCTATCACTACTATTTTTCTTGGCTGCAGTAAGTAAAAATATACTAAACTCTGACTTTCTTAACATAATCAAATAAGGGTTTCATGCTTCAGTTACCTTGCTCTTCAACCACACAAATGACAGGAAAGCAGAGATTATTTTAATCAAATAGTACCTGTCTGCAAGATGTATATAAATACAGAAATATGTGGATGCTTGTAAGGAGCATAGGCAAAATACACAGAAAATGACAATAGATTGCTGGTTTTATTGAGGTCTTTGAAACTAAAATTGCCAAAACTAATCATCAGTACAGAGGTATTGCTGCTACTTAATGATAATATGAACATACCTGTAAATAAAATGTCCCCTTAGGTTGAGCATATAGCATTAAAAAGCTATAATCCAAATTCTGTTTAGTTCTCCACCTAAATATAAGCAGCAAATTCTGATAAGATTTTGAGGGGTTTGCAAGACTTATTTTCATAGCAAGAAAACTTCTAATGCTCTGTATTTTTTGTCCCTACAATAAAACTGTAAGGTTGTATATTCCAACCAATTGTTAAGTGCAAAAGCATTCATCTACAATCAATGCAAACATTTGTAAATAATTTCATTTTCCTATAAAAGTTAACATTAAATTAACAAAAAATTTGATCTTCATCAATGGAACTTGAAACAAAATGTCTAACAAGTTATTAATGTCAAATTACTTAAAAGATTCTACTCATTATTTTATGAAGAGTAGAAATACACATGGATTATTTAAAAATTAAAAAGTAAATGTTTTTACATATGAATAGCACAAAAGCAGGTTGATAACCATAATTTTCAGGTTTACAGATAAACACATATTTTGTACAGTCTCTCATTTTACCAGAGGACGACAGTGATGTTTGACAATCAACACTGAAAGACTACAGCATAATTTAGTATTTAATTAACGTAAAAGTATAACTGATCCAAATCTAATCATATCTAAAACTAAATTATAAGTAGGTAAACTTGTTCATGGTCTATGGTATGAACACATAAGGTTTATTTATAAAGCCAATATACATACACATGTATATGTAAATATACTAGCTGATTTGCTCCAGCCTAAACTCTTAGTTTAGGCTGCAACTTTCTTGCTGCACTGTTGCAATGGCTTCTGATAAATTAGTTATTGTTGATGAAGAAAATTACTTTCCTCCAATAAATAATTTTTTTTAGGTTATAATCTCTGTCTTACTGAATTTGGGGCATGTGAGTGAATGAAATCACCATTAACGGTGTAGTAACAGTAGATAAAAACTCAATGATCACCAAAAGTTAGGTCATTCTTTGTCAGTAGTTAGCTAGAGGGCCACACAGACTTTCCTCTGAGTGTTCACAGAGACTCTCCCTCATCAGTTACAGTAAAGATTTTTCTGTTTTTTCCTTTATGACAGATCATATAGCCTATTACTTGTTGGCATTATCCATCTGGTTTAAAACCTGTTGGATGCCTAGAGTCAAGACTTAAAGGAGATGCCTTGGCTCTCACCCTGAAGATGATGTGCAGTATAGCTTTTCTCAAGATCCCCTTGTAAATTTTTTTTACAAGTACATATGAGGTCCTTTAGCTCTGAAACACAAAAACATTATCAGTTCAAACAATGTTGATTTTTTTCTGAAGTTTCCATTTTACACTCTTAGCAAAAGTTCTTAGGTTTTAATAGCAATCTTACCTTACTCGGTCCTCAGAATCTCCAAGTGTTTTCTTCAGGTTGGAAAGATCTGGGTAATAGGAAGCAGGAGGAGAAATAACCTCTAGAACTCCAGACTGGACTTCTCTGGGGAAGCTGGGAAGAGAATCCTAGTGAGACCCCGTTCCTCAAAAAGACTTTTAAGGGCAACCACAGACAGCAGCTCCCCAAAGTTAAGTCTGCTCCTCGAGAAGTGGAATTCACAACTCTATCAAAGAAATTGACTGCAAATTTGGAACCAAGAAGGAGTCTTTAACAACTATCAGAACAGACAGGTCAGGAACTCATCCAAGTCTCAGAAAACACTGGAAAGAAGTGTGTCTCAGAAATCCTGCCCCTCCCACATCTGTAGATGCTTACTAACAATACAGAGATAGTTGCCAAAATGCAGCAGCAATTCACAACCAAACCCACTATCTAGAACAACTGACAACTCTTCCCCCTTGCATGAGAGCTCCCAGTTTCCTTACCATTGCTCCAACTCTAATTCTACTTTCTAAGCAAAATTATACTGTCTCATAGCAAGAGTTTAAAATTGAGCATCTGGGTCTAGTCTCTGCTCCAATAATTAAATTTTCCAT
The DNA here is from genome assembly GCA_003676055.1 of Chloebia gouldiae. NCBI lineage: Eukaryota > Metazoa > Chordata > Aves > Passeriformes > Passeridae > Chloebia > Chloebia gouldiae. The sequence continues at coordinate 1,500,892 of QUSF01000060.1, forward strand.
TTAAAGAGACATTAAAAAAATGCATAACCTACTTTGGGAGCCAAATCTGGAAGTCAAATCTCCCCTTTCCTCCAAAAACCACAAAACAACCAATCAAAAAATCTAAACAAAAAAAACACCAACCAAAAAAAAAAAACCAACAAAAAAAACCAACAAAAACAAACGATCAGGCCTCAGGTACATTAATTCCATCATTTTAAAACCCCAACACAAAACAGGCAGAACAGATGTTTCAAAACTGAGTTTCCCATTTCCTATGATTAGTAAACAAAAGATAACACTAAAAATTAAACATATTAGAGAACCAGCATTATGGGAATAATATCAATCTTACTGTGTAACCCTGACAAAGCAAATATTCTACAGTTATTTTTTCAAAAGCCACAATGTAGTAATATCTGCGTGTTTAAATTGCTGTAGGTATTGTATCTTGGCAGTGCCAAGAAGGAATGCCTCATCCCTTTGTTCTTGTCCCCTTGTACTCCCCAGATGAGCTAAACCCTCTGAAGGCAGGAAATTATGAATATCACATAGCTAACAGCCTCAGTATGAGGAGTCTTTGGGGGGAAACCCACACACAAAACACAATCTGGGAAACCCTTGGGTGAAGGAGGATGTGCAGAAACCCTCAAACGAGGAAGAAAAGGTCAGCTCCTCCAGGGATCTTGTTCAAGACAGGTAAGAGCAAGCAGAACTGCAGATGGAACCAAGCTTCCATTTGATATCTCTAAGGTTAATTTGTCAGGGAAAGACTACCCATCTCATGTTGCCCATCAAGTAGTAGCATTTAACATTATAAAGGTAATGCCATTACTGTCCCAAGTCCATTGCCTTCCTGAAAAATAGTTAGAAAAAGGAAACAAAGAGTCCTGGGAAAAAACATGGATGTGTTGTAGCACTAGGGGACCTAGTTTAGTGGTGGCATTGCTGGGCTAATGGTTGAACTCCATTGATCTTACAGTTCTTTTCCAGCCTAAGGAATCCTGTGATTCTATGACAAATGCCAGATCACACTGCAGGATTGTGTAGTCAGTGGGGACCTCGTACATGCAACCTCAGGTGCATAAATTGCATCATTAATTTCGTGGGGAAAAGACTTAGGCTTGAGTAAATATTTATGAGAGATTTAAGCTGAGACCTTGACTGTTTAGTTAAAGCCTATTTATCAAATAAGAAATGAAAAATAAATTTGATATACACACTTCTGTTCTCAATTTCAGTGTGTTATGGCATACATATCAAGAATGCACCTTTGCCTCAGTTCCATTTCAGCGTTGAAATGTTCTAGTGCTTTCCATAAAAGCTCCAAATATGTTCACACTGATGGTTGAGTGTTACGCTCTGTAGGACTTACCTGGTTTTAACACTTTCTGCAACACTCTTAACATACTCTGTATCCACCTAAAAAAAGAAGGGAGGGTTTCATTAAAAGTCACCAATTTTTGTATTAAACAACACTTTGTATGGAATAGGTATATGCAAACGTGGAGGAATGGTTATGTGAAAAGGGTCACGTAGACACAATGCATATGGGAGCACGTAGACACAATGCACATGAATGATATCTTTGAGCATAGTTGCTGAACAGGAACAAGACATGGCTACACAATAATGATATAGGGAACAGAGGGAACAGACAAAGTAAGCAAAAACGAGAAAGAACAATGACCACAGTAATGCATAAGGGGAAGGGTGGATACTGCGCTAGTTAACCAATAAGGAGCTCGCTTTTGCACTATGTATGAACTTCATTATCGATGGTATAAAAGAACTGCTATTGCTGAAATAAACTGAGACTTGCTTATCAATCATATTGGTTGTTGCATTTCTCCCACCAACTCTGACACAAACACTTAATTTTTTTCTTTCCAAAAAAATGTGGTATGTTACAGCAGCATTTCTGCTAAGGAACAGTATGGGCTTTTCAAGCCAACCAAAATTTCAGTGTAGCACACTTTTGCTTCTAACTATCTCCAGCTGCCATTTCTGGCACTTTGCTTGTTCACTATTTTTTGCAGAAGACCAGGCTATTTTCTGGCCAAAATTCTGTTCAGCTATGCCAGTAAAGCACAGCCATATAATTATCAGTAAAAAGAGCTGTTTTGGGGTTAATACTCCAAAAATCACTAAAGAGGCCTAAGGCTTACGAGAAAAATCACCTAAGCTATAAATATCATAAAGCCAGCAATACTTGAAATTTTTATTTAATTTCTTCCTAATATAACAAACTTACAGCTCTTTGTTTGGAAATTTTGAGGACATTCATTACTGTTGTTTTATAAATGTAACAATGTTAGAGTGCCAAACATATCTGTTAACTACATTAAGAGTGCAAAGTTTTATTTCTGAAGGAATACAATAACTATCTTAGGAGTTCAGATTTTTCTTTAAATAAACAAATTTTTAAATATATAATTGTTACCAATTATATATTAAATTTGTGATCAGTAAAAAAAAAGTGAAATAATGAACTGTGGCAAGGAAAAAAAATACCCAGAACTTAAAACTCACTCTTAGTCAATAAGTTACTCAAGCTTAACCCATGATGTAAACATTTACCTTGATCTTTTAAAATTTTGTGGGAAAAAGGAGGGTGTGGATTCATGATCAGTTAACACACCTCCCCTCCCCTCATAATAAAACGTTCTTATCACCTCTCAGATCAGCATGGTTATCTGCTGCAATTTACTGCATAGCTGAAAAAATAGAAGTTGTGAGAACATGACTTTTGGGTTGGGAGAAAAGGGACAGTAGATGTTACAATGGCAGTTTAATCCTAAATTGGCTGATATGGACTTTTACTACAACCACAGCTTCTGTTTGTTCAAAGTGTCACATTAGGACTCTCCACAGTGGGAAACTATTCAAAAGTCAATCCTTAAAAACTCACAGAATCCTCTGAAGTCCTGTAATAAGAAGTTTATTTGAATGGCAGCCAGGCAAAGTTCATCACTACCAGGGCTCTTAACTGTGAAATACCAACTGCAAAGTAAGTTCAGCTCCTAGAAACTATGCTGAAGAGGAACTACAGCCAATAAAATTGGTCCTTTCTACTCATCATTGTGTTCCAAAAAGAAAAGTGGAAGTCATGGCCAAAATTAAAGTGAACTATACTGTTTGGCACTTTTACCTGCAAAAGTGATGACTAAATAATAAAAAAATAGCAAACTGTAACTGTTAATATATAGATGCATGAATTTAATTATGTCTACGGAAGGACAAAGAAATATGAGGAATAAATATTAAGTCTGAATAATTGCACAGTCATTTTACCTGCTAGAAGCTATTACTGGCTAATTCCTTTCTGCAGTTTTTTTTTTCTGATGTAATCAAGGTATTTTTGAGTGAGAAAAAAAAAAGCATTTATCCTTAATATTTTAACCTTGAGCACTGTTTACTTTCCAAACATGTTCAAGGCTCTGAACAGTTTTCTTTTGCATGGGAGATGTCAAAACACATGCAGAAGGCTCCAATACATCAAGATACTTTGCAAGATATATGTTACTAAACCAGCAGATAATAATTTGAACATATGTTAGACAAAGTTTACTTTCTTCAGGTTCTATGGCACTTTTTTGTGGAAGACTTCCATTTCATTCTGGAAGCAGAAAATCTTACATTCAGAGATAAATAATGAGTTCATATGGTTTTGATGGAAAATCTGATCCAAGGACTGTGTTGGTAAATACAATATGACTTTTTACCCTCTGATCATCTGCATTACAGATTTTTTTTTTCCCAGATATGAACACTGAGGCACTAACTGCTCACCATCTCCTCCAGCCCTGAAGAAATCCCTCCCAAAGGCCAAGAAAACAGTATTTTGCACTATTACATTTAGACATAAATCTCCATATTTTCTATCAGCATCCTGCACCTTTCCATGCAAACTTACCTCTGCTATAAAGATGATTATTATGCAGTCCTTCTTTTGCTCTTCAGATAGTTGGTACAGTAGGGAATGCAATGTATCAATCAGGTAATTTTGTTTTTCCCTTTTCACTGTAGGAATACCCATCACCAGGGAGACTGCAAAGAGAAAACGTCTCAAGCCATGCAACTTTAAGGGAAACTGAAATCACATTTTAATTTTGATTTGATGTCACCATAAAACTTGGCAACAGTTAATATTTCCTTAGCACTGTGACAGCATTTGCTCTACTACTTGGAAGGAGAGATACCTCCAGCTATGTTTAGTTTAGAGACACCTGTGTCTGTGTTATAAACACCAGGTCTAAACTTGGGAACATGGAGATACCACTACTGCTGGCAAACACAAAGGTGTTTACTGATGAGATTCAGAAGTGAGTATTGCACTACTCTAGTGAGCAAGTTCTCATAGGAAGTGAATGCTGTGTATTTCAGAAAGATATCCAATTCAAAAATCCTTCTGAGCAGTTTAATTGATATGCATCAATGGTTTTCATAGCATCAATAAGAATAAAAGAACTAAGATGCTACTGTTATTAAAATAAAGGAACTGAAATTGTCTCTGGCAAAGACTCCACTAGTAGCAAACCTATGCTGTATTACATCATCAGACCATAAGCAGGATGTCTCTTTTTTCATTAGTATGGGCATTACTTAAATCAGCACCCAAACATAGCTCACTAAACCTGTACAATCTTAGTTCTTGCAGGTGATTTCTATCGACCAAAATCCCAGAAGGCTGGTGAGGAAGCAACAGTTTGAGATAGAACAGTAGGTGCAATTAGTAACTTGCTTCTGACTTTAATTTCCATGCCAGTGTCAGCTCAAAAACCAACGTACCCATGTTCCTTCCCAGCACATATCCCATTAAACCACTGGGGTTTGTTTCATTTTATACACTGAAGGTCAACCTGTACTTATTAAACAGCAGTCTTGCTATTGTGATTTTCCTGTACAAATAAAAGAAGGTTAAACGTATTCTTTTATTAGCGACATTGATCTATGGGCACTCCATTTGAACTCCAACACTAGATCACATTGCTACAACTACGCCTACTAATAAGTAGTCTGTAGAAAGTTATCCATTGTCATGAGCATGGCCCAGGGTTTGGGGATTTTTTAGTTAAATCAGAACACTGCCAATGTTTCTTCATATAAAATCACCCTAGAGGAAAGTAAAAATTTCAACAAAATACAAAAGTCAGCAAAATGGTTGACTAGTATCTTCTTTGCTTACTATTTTCGCATGTTCCTTCTACCTATCACATGACAGTTTGGATGATGCATTTAAAATTTATATTATAGTTCACTGTAATTCATTATGATTTCTACAAGTGCCAGCTGATTTCTTATGTGCATGAAAAAGCTACACTGAAGATATATTAATAGCATTTAAATGATCACATCACCTTTCCCTTTGCTTTTCACATTGGCAAACTGAATACATTGTAAATTTGCCTTGGCTTCCTCATCCATACTAATTTTGTGGGGAAAAAAATGTCAGCTACTGCATCTTAGCCATATGAATATATGATTGCAAAAAAAAAATCTTATTTTTTCAATTAAGATTATTTTATTGCTATTTCAAAAGTTTTTCAGAATACTTTGAGATAAAGACTTGAAACAGGGGTGGGCATTTTAAAGGTACTTTTGCTATTGCCATTAAAATTCATTCAGCTTGGCAACATTAGAAAGTTAAGGGAAAAAATCCATTCCAAACATCTGAGTATGCTTCATCACTAAAAATTAATAAAAAATACAAACATATAGCAAATAGAAGCCAAACTTTATTTCCTACCTCCAGTTCTATGTTGCCCAAAAATAACATTTGGGAAAATTGCATCTTCATATTCTCGAAGGTGAGGGAGATAGTAGTAAATATTTGTAAGAGTCATGGGGAGTTTTCTGGGGAGGTTTAACTCTTTCCACTTTAAATCACCTTAAAGACACAACAAACACAGAGATCTACATAAAATAAAAAGCAAGCAGAGAAGCCTATTTCTTCACCTGGTTTGCTCAACTGAATACTGGCAGATTACCACACACAAGGTTTTTCGATCAGAACTATTCCTCAGAAATTATTATATGTCATATATATTACATTATATTAAATTGAGAATTTCCCAGTAAAACTCCTTCCCACTCAGGTGGTGGTGCAGAGCTCCAAGCTTGAACATCCTGGGATACCATCTGTATTTCCCTATGCCTTCACACTTGCAGGATTGAGTCATCTTACAACATAGTAAATAGTGATTTTAAAGGCAGCAGTAAAATAACTGTTTGGTTTTGGTTTTTTTTTTTACATGGTTGGCAAACAATTTTTAAATGAAAAGAAACACAGATTCTGATTAATAACCTTCTTAACTATTTCATAAACTTAAATGCTTTTCCCAAAAAGTGACACAAGGTGGTTTTCACAGCTCAAGCAAAAGTTCTCAGTTTATAAAAAGTCCTATGACAAAAAGAATGACCACATACAGGCCTTTAAAAACTATTCAAGAAACAAAAGACTAGAGCAGTTAAGAGAAAAGTAGGGATTTTGTTTTTCTTTACTACTTTAAAATAAAGATGAAAGCAATAGAACATTTATTGACTGGGATGGAAAGTTACTTTTCCCAAGAAATGCATCTAAAATAACTCCCCAAATTTACCACCCTTCAAAGTTACATAAAAGTATCACAAAAACCATAATCAACTTTATTCACTTAGCTTAGAATAAGAAAGGCAGATGCTTACTGAATGGGCAATAATTTAAGTTTTTCAACTTCCAAAAGATACTCCCACTGGAAACTTGGTGTAAAAAGTGATTTCCTACCTAAAGAAAATACTTTAAAAAAACCCCAAGCAACCATATATTCCCAGACATACGAAAAAGAGACCCACAAGTCCTTCCACACTGTTGAGCCATTAAATATACTGGAATTTTGCTGCATAGAAACCACCTTCACAACTTTTAAAGTACTTTGCCTCTTTATTTGGAAGTAGTACCTATCAAATATTGGGCAAGGAAGTTTTGTTCCATTGACTACAATAAACCTTCCAATTTTGGTTGTATAATAAAACATGGCTGGAGTGGTAAGTAAAAAGAAAAGGAAATTATTCAGCAATTTTAAGAATTTTCTGCCTTAAATCCTGTGAACTGACAGATCGAATACTTTCTGAAATTTAGCTGGCTCCAATAAGAACCAAAAGCAGGGGGAAGGGGAACTTGCACTCTCCTTTACTGCTCATTTGTGCATTAGGCAGTAACTCTTTGCCCACAATATGTGGGGTTACTGGGGGCTGACAATATGACTCTATTCTAAAATTCCTAAGGCCACCACCCTGCCAATACTCAGCCCTTTGTTTATACACTTCTGAACAGTCCAAATCAATTAATATCACGTAAACAGACAAAAACTGGCAGGGGAAAACAAGAGAAAAAACAATTCTGACTATACAGAGAAGAAATGCACCTTGTTCTTTCTTCCCCTGTAACAGTCCTCGTTAATTCCCCATTTTAGTCTGATTTTCAACCTGCTGCAATGAATGAAAATACGGATTGTTAAATGGTAGTTTTCAGTCACACCGAGACACTTTCTGAAGCTGGGGTATACTGTGAAATGCCTCCAGCACAGAGATGCCTCTTCTAGTTTCCCTTCTCTCCCCAGGGAAGAAGCTCTGCCAGTCTCAACAGGGAGGAAAACAGATCCTGCACAACTACATAATTTATTTGAGGTTACAAAATCAAACTGTCAATCTATTGCATGTAACTACAATGTGCAGACAGATAGAGATGTACCTTGTCTGTAAGGCAAGTTAACTAAAAAGTTCAATTAAACAATGGAAAGAAGCCAGATCACTACACTTTACATGTTGGTGCCCTAAAAAAAACCCAAAAAACAACAACAACAAAACAAAAAACAGAAAACCCCTACACACCTGTGTGATTCTTTGTCATGTTCATTCTTCTTGCAACTATATGCTTAATTTCATCTAGGGCACTACTCAGTTCGTGTGATCTTTTTTTATTTTCCTTGTCAGCATACAACAGTCTTTGCTGAAGTTCCAGCAAGTGGTGTTGGTACATATCCAAGTCATTTCCTGCAATAAGAACATAATTTATTTTCTAAAAGGTGATTTATAATGGAATGAAGTTAAAGAATAGGGGATGGTCCACCAGATCACATCATCAAAGTGCATAAACAATAATAAAGTTTATTCAGGAGAAGAAGCAGTCTGTAAGAGTATTAAGAAGGAAGAGTTTAGGGAGCACAGCTAGGTAAAGGTAAATTGAAGACAAACCCAAGAATACGAAATCCACAATAAGGAAAAAGTCTGTGAAAGACTGAGTTGCAGGGGAAGGTGCTACATTCTTCACCAAATAACAAATCGTGATGACCCTTTTCACACTGTAAAGTATACTTATGTAATGGCTTGTTTGTGTTTCAAACACTATTAAGAATAAAACAGATATTAAAAGTGTTCAGTCTTCATCTAGGAGTTACAGGATGTCTGGAGTACACTAAGAACTATTAATAAAGATGGTTAATAGAAAGCAATACTTCAATATCACCCCTTTGCAACAGAGTAAAGTAAGTAGAAGAGAACTTCTGCCTCATTTTAAAATGTTTTATAATGTTGCTTCTTTCATTGGTTTTGTTGTGGTTTAGTTGGTTGGGTTTGTATTTTCTTCTAGTTTTCTTCTAGTAAACTTCTTCTAGTTCTTCTAGTTAAATGCTATTACTTAGATAATATACTACCCCATTCTATTTGTGGACTGTGCTAAGTTTTATCTGTGGCAGCTCTCATTTTCTAGGACCCACCATTGTCTCTCTGGAGAAGTGAATTCCCAGGGATTCTAACCTACAGCACTATACAGATACTACACAACAAGCAAAATACAGATGTAGCACAAATTTGTGAGGATTTGCAGAGGTGTTTCAGACTGGAATTAGTTTGCATTTTGGATAAACAGGGGGCTTATTTGCATTAAACACAAGTCCTTAATTTATTCAATAAATGTGTGATTGGCAGACTGGAGTTTAAAACATCTAGGAAGAAAGTGGTTAGAAAAAAACCCATAAACATGTGATGTGTATTATCATTATTTACTTCATTAAAATTTTAAAGGATGTTTAATAAAATCCCATAAAACGAATGCTTCCTAAAATTTTTGACACTCTTAAAATGTTCTGACTTTCAAGAAAGGCATTCATATCTATGAGTATATTATACTATGGAACTATGAACATAAATTTAGCATTGCTGAAGGGAGGGGAAATCTGGATTATTTCAGCTTTATGCAACAAGACACTTCTATTTGATTGAAGTAGGCTTCCCTAAGAAAATGTGAGAATAAACTTTTTAAAAAACCAAAAAAAAATGAAGGTCAAAAGAGATGAAGAGTCTCTCTTAAAAAATATAATATCAATAAAATATATTAAAATAGATGTCAAATTAAAAATCTGTCACAAGGCATCAGGCTTCAGAGCTATTACCCCAAACAAGCCATAATCCAACTTTAGGGATTTTTTCCTTTAGAATGTATATGAATAAAATGAAAACAAAAGGTTTAAGCTGATTTAGGTGACTGACAGATAATCATCACACCATTTTCATAGCAAGAAAGTGATTCCAGATAGAACATCAATACACGTAAACATGGTGGAGATTTACCTTGCAATTTCTAGACAAATTCAGAAGTATAAGCTAGAGATACAGTAATGGATGTGATTTTCTCCTTAAATTCCAATTTATAGAAGGAATTAGTAAAGAAATGGAAGACAAATGGTAACATCATAGTCCCTCTCTTCATAATTCTCTCAGCTATGCAGTGTCAGTGTGACCCAAAATGACCAGTGTCACCACTGGGGTGACATTTTGGCAAGCACCAAGTAATGGTAGCTGTATTTGCTTACTTACAGGTGAGCCTACCAAAATGCCACAGGTGCCTCTTGGAAACAAAATGTCAACACTCAACTATCATTGAATGCATCCAAAGAAGTTGAACCCTCTGTTCACTCAGCAGAACATGATTCTTAGTAATCACTTATCTCATTTGTTTTTGATAGCTCAGGAAGCAAGGGTTTGACACAAGGAACATAATACTCACTCACCCTTGGTGAAGAATGAATTTATTATAAAAATATATAGTTTAAAATAGAACATTAAATGTTATAAATTTTATTAGAGCACATGTAAATAACATTAACTATTATTAAACCTTTGGCAAAAAAAGTGTGTTTAGAAAGCATTATGAAGGTAAACACCCTAAATATTTCAACAGTCATTGAATTTAAATGGACTTGTGTGTGTGAGTGTGTGTGTGTGGAAAATGTTCTTTCAGCATTTAATGATCCAGAGAGAAAAACAGCTGCTTGCAACAGATTACTTAGAAAGACACAGGGCATTTTTACAAATACTTTCTGACAAGGAGAGCCAGGGAGATGGAGCTTTGGGTACAGCATGAAACACTCTCTGAGCCCAGCAACAACCTAACCTGATTTGGCAGTGCCTTGTCTAACAGTGGTTCCATCAGCAGCAAGGAGCGTCAAAATAAAACCAGAAAAGAGCAAGATGGGACCTATGGCAAAACTACAAAAAGCAAATGAAGGTAAAGAAGGCCCTGCAGACACATCCCAACAAATCAGAGCTGGGTAATCACCAGCTGTAAGAAGTTCAACAAGCGAAGTGCCAGATTCTGCACCTGGGATGGGGCAGCCCTGGTTTACAGACAGACTGGGCAATGAGAGGCTGCAGAGCAGCACTGTGCAAAGGGCCCTGGAGGTCCTGGTCGATGGAAAGTTGGATCTGAGTCTGTGCCCTGGCAGCCAGGAGGGCAACTGTGTCCTGGGGGGGGTATCAGGCACAGCATCACCAGCTGGGCAAGGGAGGGGATTGTCCTGCTCTGCTCTGCTCAGGGGTGGCCTCATCTCCAGTGCTGGGGGCAGTTTGGGGTGCCACAATATAAAAAAGACATGGAGCCATTAGAGAGTGCCCAAAGGAGGGGTCTGAAGGGAAAACCCTATGAGGAGCAGTTTGGGCTGTTCAGCCTGAGAAGACTAAGGAGAGACCTCATCGTGGTCCTTGTGAGGGGAAGTGGAGGAGAAGTGGAGGGGCAGGCACTGATCTCTTCTCTGTGGTGACTGGTGACACGACCCAAGGAAATGGCATGAAGCTGTGTCAGGGAAGGTTTAGGTTGGATATCAGGAAAAGGCTCTTCACCCAAAGGGTGGTTGGGCACTGGAACAGGCTTCCCAGTGCAGTGGTGACATCACCAAGCCCAACAAGAGTTCAATGAGCTTTTGAACAACACTCTCAGGCACATGGTGTGACTATGTACAAGGCCAGGAGTTGGATTCAATTATCCTTGTGTGTCCCTTCCATCTAACCACATTCTGGGATTCTATGTAAAGGCTTCTTCTCCCCTTGGTGAGCAGAAGATGAATCACTCTGATGGGCTTAGAGTAGTTCACTGAATTTCCCTTCTAAGTAAAGTCAATGGGGTTACACTAGCTACAAGCCATGGGAGCAAAAAAAGACCCAGCCATCTCCCAGGCATAGTGATGGTACTCAAAATCTTTTGCAGTGAATTTCAGCTCTACTGTAGCTTTCCTCTGACTGTTAACTACACATTGGCATATATACCTGTGGATACTGTAAGACAGCAAAATTTTAAATGGTTTTAAATGCTCTCTTGTGTTATTTCCTAATAGATACATTTTATATATATAAAACTTTCTGTATTAGAAACAATACCAATCTCTAAAGCAAATACCCATTCTCAAAGCCAACTGATTATTTCTCTTAGCTCCATACATATATGCTTCCTGTATGATCATAAATGCTTCCAGTCTCATTAACAATTTCAGGCAATACCTAAGTGCTGTGGAACAATTCATCACCATCTCCTCCTAGCACTCAAACAGAAAAGAAAAAAGGAGAATTTGGAGAATTTGAATTTGGCAGAAAGGGGGGAAGAAAACACTTCAAAGTCTAGCAGTGAATCTTGTTCCTATTTCTTGATTACACGCTAAATTGCTTATCATACCTAAACACTGTTTCTTTCAGAAACTGAAATTTGGCTAATGTCCTCCTTAAAAAAAAACTATATAAGCACACTAACTGCAAAAGATTTTGTCACACACTGTGCTTGGAACCACTGTTCACCATTCAGGTTAATAAGGCATATTAAACCACTGAGGCATGCATTGAACAAATAACTGGCAGTTTATTATCTCTCCATAACTGATCTGAGATACCTTTCTGAATCTTGTTACATGCTTTGCATGCTCAGGTTTTGTGCTCTCTAAGTAAAGAAGGGAAAAAAAATTCCCCAAACAATGCCTCTGTCTCAGGTCAGAACAGTGAGTTCCTAGGCAAACACTTAAATTCAACAATGTGCATTACCTTTAACTATTTTGTTTAGAGTCTTACAGCACAGTATTATTTGTCTCTTCCAAAATGTTAGAGATGTCTACTCGCCTTTGACAGTGTCCATGTCAGGAGCTACAATGCAGTAGAGGGACTTTGCATTAACCCAGGGACATCAAAGAAAAGCACTGTACCAGCAACTTGGAAGCAGAGGAGATAGGGTTCCTCTATTCCCATATAGAGCACATTGGGAAGAGAATCACAATACTTTCAATATTAAAACAAACACATGCCTTACAGAGTTAAAGGCAGATCAAAGTTAATAACTGGGTTTTAGAAACTCACAACATTTTCTAGTGGACTTGGTCTTGAGTTTGGCACAAAATACTTTTTACTGAACAATTTACATACTGTAACTGAAAACAGATAAGCAAACTGTTTCAAAGAAAACACAACTTAAGCTCTAACAATATTTTCTTAAATGTTGGCAAACAATCCTCGTTTTAGATTCAAGTCTTTTTCTACATTGGAATGTAGTGAAAAGTGATCTTAAAACATTCAGTCAGAACATCATCATAAAGGAAAGCAATATTATTAAAATAAGTGAAAAAAGATAGAAACTGAATGGATATTGTATGGTGTTTGGCCATAATTGGTATACTTTGGTTTTAAGGTAGTACTCATTCACTTAAAGCAATTGCTATTGCTTTGTTCTGGTTGGTATTTTAAATATTTAAGTATTTTACTTCTCTTCCTGAGGTAGCGACAATTACTAAATTATTCACACATTTAGTTAAATGCCTAGCCACCAACTAAGGTATTTCTCAACAAAATTCTGTTCCTCAAGACTCAGTGTACAACACTAGGAAAGCATGAAGGTCATATGATTACACTTGTCTAAGGTTATGATGAGACACAGCAAACAAAGAGAGGTCTGAGATGCTCCCTTATGCCTTTCTCAACAAAACTCAACAATAACTGACCTCCTTTTGTACCATAAATCTACCTTTTGTAGATTTATGGCTAAGTTCATCTATTCTTTAGGCACAGTCCTTCCTGAAGTAACAGTAAGAAGCAGAAGAATCTTAATTTAGTAAATTACACAGGTTGAAGCCAGTAAAGCTACACAGTTTCTAAGTCTTTTTTCCTAAGTATTTTTCTACTACTTTTTTAAGTCTTGGATATGAATTTTGATATAAAATTTTGGATCAGCAAATATTAAGCTTTAAGTGGACCATTTGAGGCTGCTGTATGTTGGAGGATTTTTCAATGCCAAAATGCAGAACTGCACAAAGAAACAGAGTAAGCAACTGATAGACTAAAAAACTCTTTCTTTATCACACTGTGCATTTCAGCCACATCCCACCCGCATGTTGAGGCAAAACCTGAATGTGCAAACCTTTGTTTGCTCTCAGTGTTACTGGAAGGAAATGTACACATGCAGGGAAGATGTAGCCTACCAGTCAGCTGGGACAGTTGGAAAGGTGGTGGTTAAACACAGCCTAGCAGTCCTAGAGAAGACAGGAAGATTGGCTTCCTCATGTTGAGAAATCTGGATAAGCTGTGTTGGCTGAAGTGAGAGCAGTGTAATTCAAGACTTGCTTATAAAATGTGTAAATTTGCCACTATTTAATTGAACCTTTGAGCCAGAGTATACCAGCTGGGACTGGATAGGAAACCTGCAAAGAACTCCATCACAAATGACAAAATCTCCTGTGGACTGCACTGGGCTGCACAGCTGAAACAAAGCATAACACCATAGGCAGAAGATGAGAAGATGGAAACACAAGAAATGTGTAATCGTGCTGTCTGGACTAGCATGTACATTACTGTATTTTCAGCTGGGGAAAAAATACTTTCATCAGAAATACCTCTTTAACCCTTTGCAATGATGAAACTTCTTCCCCCCTCCAATTTGTGGAACAAATTCAAAATGCAGAGTTTAAAAAAGTAATTGATGATCCTTACATACACGTCTGTGAATGTAATCCTATGAGCAGTTTCTCTCTTTTTCATCCCACCTCAAGGGAATAACTAATGAAATTCAGATTTCACAGTGTTTCACACAATGTGTATATTAACATGCGTAGGTCCTTGTCACATCATATTTTACCACCTAATTTCCAGGTAAAGCTTACTTTTAATTTTCTTGGATGAAGAATCCCACAATTTAGATAAAGAAGGCAGTAACATGTTACAAACCAATTCAAAGAGATTTAATCTTGTTACCCTTGAGAGCAACATGAAGATGCCAAAATAGATTATCTGATTAATATGACAGATTATATTAATATCTAATAGATTATCTGCCAAAATAGATTATCTGATTTACCTCATTGCTGTAACTTTAAAAAAAAATTCACTTTTATTCAGTAAAGACCAAAATTTCTTTTTCTCCAGGAATACTGTTTCCTCTGAAGAAACTTTATGTAAGTTCATAATGAGTTTATAATGTGGTTTTGCCTTCTGTTTTTCAGGGGAAACAACTACTACCTCCTGACATTTACTTTATTGTTTTTATATACCTGTGATTTTTTAATAGACTAGTATTTATGTGGAAAACACTAGCTAAAACTATAAGAAAATAACTACATATATTGTAGGTTGTATATGATTTCTCAGAACTCCAAAATGAGGAGCATTCTTGTGAGAGCAGAAAATTTTGGTCAGGTGAATTAACAAATGAATTGTGACTCAGTTTCACAAGCAGAAAACTCTGCATGATCCTAACAACAGCCTTTCCTATGGTCAGATACAAACTGTTTGCTTTAGACAGGTTTGGCTTGGGGCCTGGGGAGGGACCAAAAAGTTCACAGCAAAACCATGCAGGACATGGAACAGGAATTGTTGCAGCAGCCCAGCTGACTGCTCACTAATAACAGCCCTGCGTTCACAAGCACTCCAGTGGATGCTGAAGGAATCACCACACTACTTCAGACACAGCATTTGCTTTCACTGAAGATCTGATAATTACTTTTATATCTTTAATATTCAAGTGCTGAAAGGCTCTGAGATTGCAGACAAACTGAAGAATATTTTACATATTTTTATATTACAGAAGTACTTAAGACCTGGTGCCCTGTCCTAACTTTATAAAGCTTATTTACTATCCCAAAATCACTGCTTTCCAGGAAACAATTAACTAGACAGAAACCTGAGGGAATACTATGGACTACTGCAGCTCAGTGTGATAGACTGTATTCAAAAAATCAAGAGCAGCCTAAACATTTCAATGGGCAGAGCAGAGATGTTAACAAAAGTTAGGGGAGATTTAACAAATGTATGAAAGAAAATGAGCCAGAAAACATTTGACAAATGAGGGAAAGAGATGGGAGTGAGTTGACAAGCTGCAACAGTACTCACAGTAACTGGTGGGCTAAGTGGAAAGAGCACTAGAAAAGAAAATAGACATCGTAGTTTGAGAGGCACCAAAGTGGAAATTCCTGTAGTGCTCTAAGCATGACAATACATAGCAAATTCAGCAGTGCAGAAGGTTTAACAACATCTAAAGAGATAACTGCCTGTTTTCAGAGCAAAATATTTATTTAAATATTTGTTTTAAACCATTTTCTTAACAAATACCCTTTGACCACAATGGAGCATTAGTGTTCCCAATGCTTCTCTCTATGTAGAAAATGGTGCTTGTTATTGTTACCTATGGCGGGCTGTTCTTAAGATTTTCTGGATGGGTGGAAGGCTTGTCTTCTAACACCCCTTGGGAGCAAAGACTATATTTTCAGTAAAATAAATATAATACAAAATTATTCACCACGTACTGCTACTTTCTCCTTTAGTTACTAATATTAGCTATTTTATTTACACATTTGTGAGATTTACTAAGCTTAAGAGAGTCTAAAGACGACATATTCACATACGCAATGAATGCAAAAACCAGGTGCAATAATAGTAATTAGGCAAATTATACCACCTGAGAGGAATTAGTTATTCAGTTTACTGTGGAGGAGGAGCCAACTGTGGAAAGAGAAGTTAAGACAATACATATACACCACAACATATGTTATCCCTCTTACCCAAAACAAACAAACAAAACACAAACAAATAAAATCCTAAAGCAAAACAGCACAGTATGGAATGTCATCAGAGAGATGTCAAAAAGAAAGTGAAATTAAAATGTAATGTCAGTAATGAGGAGCCTCAAAACATGAACCACAAGACAACACAATGGTAACTGTAGATTGGACAAACATTTTCATTCTGACATCTCTTGGATCTCAGTCTCCCAAGATTTTTTCTTTTTCCTCATTTTTCCTTCCTCACTCCTAGCAGGAGTGCCACTGCAAGAAATATAAAATGTTATACAGTAAAAAACCATATAGTTGACCTAAAAGGCAGGAGGATCAGCACTGCCTTGACTCTATTCAATATGCCATTGTGGGGCCAAGATCTCTACCACCATTTTTATTTGTTACAGGAATAATTAATACAAACAAATTATCTGCAAGCTAGAGTTGTGTTCATCCCAGAAATTACTAAGTGGTTTATTCTAATTCTTCTGCACCTATAAAACCAAACCTATTATAAAGGTTGTACGTAGGAAGCATTCCAAGATCTTTCCCTCACTCCAAACCAACCACCCCCTCAGTCATAACAAGCCATGTCTGCAAGTCTCAGAGATACTATTTGGAAAAACCTTCTAATTTCTTTTTGGAAAATACCATCAGTTTTATCTTGCCTATATTGGCTCAGAGAATCTTAGACATGGCTTTATATAGGTGGCATGTGCCACGTACATAACCTACTAAAAAGATAGTGTATGATTTTAAAGTTTAGAAATAAAATATAAAAATTCATGGGTTTTTTTTCTCTGCATTCCAGTCCTGGAAATATGCACAGGAAAAAAGTGACTGTAGATGAGGCACAAACACAGTTGCAGGATGGATAATGCTACTTTATCCTCCCCCAACAATAAAATCAAAACCACTTTAAAAGCGACAGCCACAGCAATCACGTTGGGATTTTTCTTTCCATCTTAATGTAAAATGCTTGTTAGAAAAAGAGTTGAAAAAAATAAAAAAGAGGGGAAAAAAGTTAAGAAGAAACTTTTATTATTTCTTAAATTCAGGGTTGTATTTTTAATAGGGCAAGTATGGCCCAAGGATCCAATCCTGCAAGCTGTTTCGTAAGGCTGTGTCAGGGCGCAGTTAAGCCACGACCCCGGGAGAACAGGCGAGACCCGCACGCCCAACCCCGAAGCGGCCAAGCTTCGGGGGCACACGGACTCCTTATTTCCCCATCACGCGGGTCCGGGGCTCCGGGAGGGGATGGGGTCACCAACCGCGCTCCCCGTCGCAATCCCGGGCATGCCGTGCTCGGCTCGGCGCCGCACGGAGGGATGGGGCCGCACGGAGGGAGGGACGGGGCGGCCCCAGTGCCCCCGGTACCGTCGGGCGCGGCTCCCGGCGAGCGAAGCGGAGCGGAGCGGGAGCCAGCGCCGCGCTGCCCCGACGGCCCGGCCAGAGGGGCACAGAAGGTGCCGCCGCGCCCCCCTCCCTTCGCGCCCCGCACAGACGAGACGAGACGGGACGGGGCGCCCCGCCGCCCACTCTCACCTCGGCTCCCCTGCCACACCGCGTACCACAGCAGGGGGAAGGCGGCGCCGAGGCACAGCGCCGGCAGCACCTGCCCGAGCCGCAGCCGCATTTCCCGCGGGCGCTGCCCGCCAGAGCCCCGCACCGCCGCCGCCTGAGCCCGGGCAACGGCAACGCGAGCCGGGCGTGTTCTCGACGCTCTGCTCTGCCCTGCCCGCCCCACCCCACCCCTTGCGCGGAGGGCCGGCGCACAGCCCGCCGCGCTGATCGCCCGGCAGGGCCGCCCAGTTGGCGCGCTGCACATCGGCGCTCCCAGAGAGTGGGGACCGTCGGGCGGGACGGGCACAGTGCAGCGGGGACACCCGCTCCTCCTGCCGTCCGGCTTTCCCCCGGGAGACACCAGCCTCGTGAACAATGCCCACGGCAATTCCCGCTGTGAAACCTCTGGCAGAGCACGCCTCTGCCCTCAGCTTTCGCGACGCTTGGACCCACACGGAAAAACCTCTTGACTGGGGCAAGTATAGACTGTCACGACAAAAACGTCCCGGCACTTCGGCAGGTGCTGTTTAGCCCAAGTCATAACATTGAAGGGAATAAGATGGATATCTTTACAAACAGATGCTGTGTATCTGCTTGTAGGTAGAGCCAGAGACTTGTAGATAAGGAAGGAACCAGAGACACTACCGGTTTCAGAAAATGTTACTAAGTGACAGGGACTACTGCTCAGCCAAGGTCATGCTTAATTCCTCGAGAAAAATAATAAAGACTTGATATAACTATCTTATGCAAGGGGTGGTGTGTGCGTGTGTGTGTGCATATTTAGGGGGATGTGTAGTGGGCAAATCGGGAAGTATGTACTTTCACAGTACCTCAACCAATGGAGAAAGAAAGAGGTTGATGTGGCTGGGAAAATTAGGATAAAAAGGGGGCTGTGTCCTCCAACAATTTGAGAGACCCCATAGAAAATGCCTCATGGCCTCTCCCTTTGTCCATTAATAAAGTTACATGACTCCTCTCTCTCCTTTTTGGACATAAACCTCTTGTGATGTGAATTTTTTTCTGCACAATATTGTAATGATGAAGATTATTTTGCTCATTCAAAACCAATGGGGTATTTGTTTGCACATTCCTTATAAGATTGTATCAGGAAGCCAAGCTGTGTACAATTAATACACACATTTAGCACAGTCACAGAATCGGGTAAATCAAGATTTTCAGTTCACCTTTAAGAGGAAGGAAGGCAAGCAGCTGCAATATCTAACTCGATCAAAGCCTAATGGTACACTGGTACCTCTACCCTGATAACAGTATTATACTTCAGTCATTGTACTTTGCTTCACATGTGCCTTTCCATTTAGACACAAAAACCTGTTGCCTTTTTAGGTCTTCAGCAATCCATAAAAAACCAAAAAATTAGAATAGATGTTTAGAATACACCTTCTACAACATAGTTTATAAAGGGAACAGATACCTTATTTATCAAGGTTCCTGGAACCACTTACAGCAACACAGTTCTAATAGAACCACCTACGTTTTATAAGCAAAAATGTTCCTCCTTCTTATACTTGATTAGCAGGTATTTAGTGGCTTTTGCTTTGACATGTTCTCTACCTGCTCACAAATCTACCTTTCATTCTACAGCTATGATAAAGAAGATATGCTTTCCCTTTCTGTGTTGCAAACATGCAAAGGACAGCTCCAGAAATCAGATTGGGGTTGGGTAGCTGTCAAAAGCAGTAAGCTTTTTGCTATCTACTTCCCTAATGTATTGCTAACATATATAATTCATTACCTTGTTTACCCAGAGGGCATAGTAATTTAGATAATTTTTTCTCTAAAAATATGCTTGTATTATTAATACAGTATCTCTTCCTTTCTTTTCTCTATTTGTTTACTTAACAATTTACCTCATTTTGTACCAAACCCCCAAATCATTTTGTGTGCAAAATGAATGGTGGGGTGCAAAGCAATGCCAAAGCCTACAAGAGTTGTGTCCAGACAGAGGTGTGCTGAAGTCCTAATGTCAATGCTGCCTTTATGTGCCACTCTTAATACTAACAACAGTATAACTATGTCAGTTTTGGAAATTTTAGACCTCACAAATTGTACATTGCTGCTCTGGCAAGGTTAGCGTGACCTTTCTGTGTTTGAATTACGATATGGATGGGTTTATATCTCTGTTTACTAATTCCTTTGAATTATAAATGTTATTATTCATTTAAAATGCAGGAGACTGCTAGTAGCCTGCACCAGTACACACATGAACTAAAAATCTCAATGTGGCTCCATAAATTACTGTGAAGCCTTGGGTTAAACCCCTCCATTCCTGTCCTATACTCATTTGTTATGAACTTCCCTCTACCTTCTGTTTCTGTGCCTTTGAAATATTTTACTTAGAAATCTTCTTTAAACTACACTTTGGATATGCATTTATAACTGGCTAATAAGATGCAATGCAATCATGACACAATCCTCTTCTCCTACTGCTTCCCCATCACCATTTCCCTCTCCTAGTTAATAAACTAGAAGATCAGGGCAGTAATTTTGATGGAGGATCAATGTAGATTTTGGCACATTTGCAGTAAAATAGAGATTTAGAACTAAGAGGAACAAACTAGCATTTGTAGTAATAAATAGAATGTCATTTGTAGTAATAAATAAAATGTCTTTATTGTGTTCTATCTGTAATAGAGCCAAAGCAAACAAGTAAATGATGTGGTCTAGCAGGAAGGCTGCTGAAGATAAGATTAACAGAAATCTAACACACATTTAAGCGTAGCTTATGTTCAGAGTGAGTAAAGAAAAAAAAAAAAAGACTATCACATATTTCCAGAAACTAGTAACAAACTGATATAGTGTGGGGGAATGTCCATGGAGACTGCCATTGACTTGCATTTCATGTTATTATTAAGGCACCAGATACTGTTACTCAGCCATACTAAGTTGTGGTGACCATTTACTTGATGCTCACTTCATAGACTAGCTCATTAACTTGCAATGAGGTAGTGCATTAAGTGTTCCTCAAAAAAAAAAAAAAAAACCAAAAAAAACCAACCAAACCAAAAAAAACACCCCAAAAATCTCATTACTGAAACTGTCATGAGCTTCCACTACACTTGGACTTGCTTGCAAAGAGAGTCCCTTATCTGCTTCATGTTTTCACAGTATCTCCCTCCCAGGGCTGTCTTCATATGTTACTTCACATGTTCAAGAACTGTGTATAACTGGAATAAGTTGTGCTGGGGGTTTTGGGGGGGTGTTGATTGTTTCAGAGCAGTTTTACTTCCCATCAGAAGACTTTCTGCATTTTTGGCAAACAGATCATCTTTAAAAAGACTCTAGAGAAGAACACATTGCTGAGTGACCTGTAACGCTTAACACTGAGAAAGTGATTCAGTGGACTGGTTCTCCTTACCTGCAAGAAAAAGTTCCTAAGCTTGTCCTTGTGCTTTGTAAGTGAATGTCTCTCCTTGTTCACACAATTGCTCCACATTTTTATACTGTTTTCACACATCCATGTGTAAGCAAGGGTAAAGAAAAGAAACATTAAAATAAATATTTGACATAATACAGGCTTCAGGCTGAGCCAAGCAGTAGATTATTTTCCATGTCCTTCATCTGCAAAGGTATAGGAACAAAGACTGACCACCAGTAATAATACATAATAGCTGCTGCCATAGAAAGTTTTCTGACTAGAGAGATTATGCTGGTTATTTGACCTGCTGGTCACCCAAGAAATGGGATTTTAAAAAGTAAACAGGTTATGATCTCTACTTCAACCAAAGTCTCTGTGAAGGTAAAACCTGAAGGCAAATACTGAACACAAGAGGAAGGTGGATTTTCTTTTAAGCTACTGGATGGTATTTTTGACTGTCTTAGTATAATTTATTAATTAACTGCACATGATGATATAGAAGCACCTTGCATGATTCAAGTGCTAATATTTGTACAAAATTAAACATGCTTGCTGTCTTGCAATTTACAAAAAGCTGTGAAAAAAAAGTCAAAAAAGCATGCTATAATATTTTTAAATAACTAATTGGTACAGATTTTACTTTAAAATACAGATTTAAAGTGAATAAAAGTGATCAAAAATAAGTGTAAGACTAAAATTTGCATCTTTTAAACTCACATTTCAGAAGTCCTTCATTTAAACCAAGACCTTAAAATCTGTAAAGCTTACCTCAACAAATCTAATTGTATCACAGAGAAGTGTTGTGCAATGCACTGTCAACACCAGATATTCTACACATCAGTCCTGGAGACTGGAAGCAAAGCAAACTGATAAAACAATAATCCTGTACTCTGTGTATGTATTGTTACAGTAAATCACAATAGAAAGTGGAACAAATTCCAAAACTTGTAGTAAAAGTTACTTTGGTTCTTAACATTCCACACAAAATGTAATTTAATGATAATGAAAAAAATATTCATAATGCTATGAAGCTATTTAATCCCTTAAAAGATCCCATGGAAAGTGAAACCCTTAAAGCAGCAGCACAGTTTAATTTTGTTATTTAAAAATCAACATAAGTCTCATCAGCTAGAAATTTCCCTGTGTTATTTGCACAGACCCACACTTTAAGGATTCACCTGCTGGACTTCCTAAAATTTCAGTAGCTCATACTTTTAATGAACTACCTCAGTGAAATCCATGCATGGGCATAAAGACTGTCAGGAAGGACCTGATCACGCTTACATTTGTTCACATTGTTGCAATTCTTCTGCTTTCCCAATATCAAAGTAATACCCTTCAGCTGCTGGTGTAGCCAGGGCTCTTCTGACAAGATGATTTCAGCCCAGCTGTGTTTAAATTTCACAGCAGGAGTGTGCTGCCAAGTTGTCAGATGGGAGGTATAGCACAATCTTTCCCTGAGTATTTGCTCAGAGTTGTTTCATACACAAACTAAGTGGGAGCTATAGTTTACACCCAGGTCCTGGAATACAGACAAATTTCTTTCCTCCAGTTTCTGTTACCTGTTCTTACGCACTGGATCTTTGATTTATTAAAATATATATTTCCTGGGATTGGCTACCTTGGAACAACTTATATACATGTAATGTGATAAAATCATCATGTCATCTTGTCACCAAGTAAGAATACTTTTAAATAAATACTTTCAAGCTTATTTTCACACAATGCTCCAATGCTTTGAAAGTTAGATTGCTCACTAGGCAGTTGCATTGCATCTTAACATGCAACATGCACTGCTCTCCTCACAGTTTTTAAGTGTAGGAATAAGATATGCAAACAATTGAAGTTCACACATCAATAGTTTCCCCACATAAAACTATGCACCCCTATGAGTGTAGGAACCCAGAGAGAGGATGCCAAACAAGTTGGTCCATGCTCTGAAATCCTCTGTGGGACATAGACCATCAGACATGCTGTGTGGCTTTTGTTTTAGTGTAAAAGTTACTTCAATTTCCACACACCAGAAAATATATCAAAATGCAGTCAAGCAAGTCTGCCAGCTCCCTTGCAACAGTCCAAATTTTGCATACAATTCTGTGTTCAACCCATGTTTACTGAAACAATTATAATACAATGGAAATAGTGACTGAAACTAAACAGAACACTCAGGCTGAACCTCCATTCAGCAAAGGCAAGGCAAGATCTATGGCAACACACTCTCAAAAATTGTCCAACATAACTGTTGCAAGATGTAGAATATGTAAAAATTTTCTTAAGAAAGAGTATCCTTTGGTGTATTGATCTTTATCTACTTTTAAGCCTAAGAAGCAAGAGATTTAGCTCATGAAACAGAGAGCACCCAACAAGCTCTAGGTGATGTCTAGGCATTCTATCAGAAATGATTTTTTTGTAGAATGGTCTTGTTAAGGTTTAGGGCAGGAAAGGCTTCAATGTTGTCAGACTCAGGGGAGGTTAACAAAGCCTGGGAAGAAGGATGCACCACTGTGGACAAAGTGGATGTCCCATAGTGCACACCAAAGATGCAGAATTTAGAGGCCACAAGGATATCTGGGAGAACTCCCAAGGTAAGGAAGAAACAAATGAAGACAACTCAGTAAATGTGCTGAAATCGGCTCCCACTGGGTAACAGATAATTCCGGCAGGGGCAGATCCTGATCAAACTCGCAGAGCACCAACACAAAAACCCACCCACCATAAAGGAGAGACTTAGCATGGGATTAACTAGCACGAGAGGTGAAAGAACCATTCACCAGTAGAAGACAGAATACTGATTAGTAAGAGAGCTGTGTAACTTGTAGCCAATGAACACGAATCCCTTTGTTTGCTAAAACAGGAAAAAGTTCTGATAGTTGGGAGCGCTTCAGGATGGCGCAACTCTGAGCAGACACTCGCTGTCTCCCGTTACTCAGTACACAGGTACTCTCGAGTGTCTCTCATTATCGGCTCGTTGCACACCGGGCGATCGGTCTGGTTTTGCGGGCAGCAGGCGGGCGGGAGAGGGAGGGAGCAGGGAACGCGAAGCCGCCAAGGGCCACCGGGAAAGGGAAGCCGGTTCCTAGCCGGCACTTCCGCCGCCTCCGGTGCCGCGATCACTTCCGGGTCGGGCGCCGGCATCCGGCGGGCTGCGGGGCGGGCCGGGCCGCGCTCGCTCTCGGCCGCGAGGGGGCGGCGGCGGCAGCAGCGCCCGCGGCCGGGCCGGGTTCGGGCCCCCCGGCCGCCCGCGGAAGATGTGGGCGCAGGTGTGGGGGTTCCTGTACAACAACTACTTTCGGCTCTGGCTGAAGTGGATCCTGCGGCTGCTGACGGGAAAGTGCGAGCTGCAGCGCCTCCTGGGCGGCGCGGAGGCGGGCGCGCTCCGGACGCTGAGCGTAGGTAATGGAGGGGCCGGGCACGGGGCCGCGCGAGTGCCTCGGCAGCGCCGTGTACAGCGGCAGCCACAGGATCCTTTGGCCTGGGAAAGACCTCCAGCATCATCGGTTCCAGCCATTTACCCGGCACTGCCAAACCTAGCACTAAACCACGTCTCCCAGTGCCACATCCACGCATCGTTTAAAATCTCTGCGGGAATGGTGGTGATTGAACTGCCGTCCTGAGCAGCCTGTTCAGTGCTTGACAGCCCTTTCGGTGGTGACATATCCCCTCATATCCAACCTAAACCTCCCCGGCACAAACTGAGGACGTTCCTCTCCTCCTGTCACTGGTTACCTGGAGAAGGAATCGACCCCCTCCTGCCCACAGCCTCCTTTCCAGTGGCTGTAGGCAGCGATCACGTCCCCCCTGAGCCTCTTCCTTTCCAAGAGCTGGAAACCAGTACCTGGCATGCATCCCCGGAGTTGTATTTTCACTCTTCCGTTCATCCCAGCTCTCCTATGAGAATTCTAAATCAATGCCAGAACTAGTTTCCTTGACTGCTTACTAAGGAAATTCCAGTGTCATCAAAATGTGAATCATACCTGGTCTCCCAGAGTCTTCCCATCACTTTGTGTATATGCTTTTATATGCCTTTACTCAAAAAACTGAATAGACATACGTGCATTTTTTGGAGGTGAGGAAGGAAGAATGATTTAACTTAAAATTCTGCTTGATGCAGAATTTTGATCTAAAATAGCAATTCAAGAAACTACTGAACATTTTTGTGGTTTTACAGTAAATTGCAAAAGTGACCATACTTCCTTATTCTTCAGTAATAAACATGAAATAATGTCTGAGAACAGGAAAATATCAATTGATGTATTTCTCTCCTGACGCCTTTTTAAATTTGTCTTTGTTTTGTACATGTAATTGATGCTTTAAAAAATCCAAATCTACTTTCAGCATTGTACTGAAGAGTTATAAAAAGATCTGTGTAAATTAAGACATTCTCTTACCTGATAAACTGTTCATTTTAAGATTGATTAATTTTTTATTACATGTATAAAAGGGATGTAAAATTTTATAATACTTACATACTCAAGAACACTTACTGACGATTTTTAATTTAACAAAGAAATCTACTTTTTTTTCCATATTACAGAACATTCACTGGAAGCATCAAAAAATAAGGTAAGAGATACTAGAGATGAAACTGTAATAAAACCTTTTTTCTAAGACAGATCCCAGAAAAATAAGACATGCATTTACTTTTTGAGAGGGGCAAACTGAGGAGGAGTAAATGACAGAGAGAAGAAAACTTGGAATTTTGTGTTGTGTGCTAGGTTTATTTAAAGTTTCTCAAAAATAATCCCATGTCCCTTCAAACATTTGTTTCATTGAAATCTCAGCTTTGACAGCTACTTGTCTCCTAATTCTGAAGAATCTTCTTGGCTGCACTTGTTTCAGTTGGATTAGGAAGAACAAATTCCAATTCAGCAGCTGAAAGCAAACAAGAACATAGACCAAGCGACTCTCCAGCTTTGTATTTATTCTTTTTGCAACTCCTATGTAAACATTGTTGTTTACAGCCTGACAAAGTACAAATCATGCTTTCATGTAATTACTGCTGATCTTTTTTATGCAGTTTGAGCCAGTGCATTGTAAGCAATTGCCTTAAACTGACCCTTTTCCTCATATAGTAAATAATACACACAACAGATACACAGAAGCTAAGCAATAATAATAGATTGTGTTTTCATTCCTCATGAAGTCTTTTACTATGTTAACTACCTAGGTTTTAAGAAATGCTGTACATGTTGAAGAAACTGAGGTGGAGAAGTGTGTCAGAGACATAATGAAAGAAAAGAGGATTGAACAGAAGGACACAAGGTGTGTTTGACAACCTATCTCTGTTCTCACTTGTTTGCATGTTCTTCCAGTTGCTTAACCTGAAGCAGTATTCATATTCAACGCAAGTATTTGGAATGAAATCTGAAAATGAGGTGTGGTTATGTTCTCATCAGCTCTAGAAAATAAATTGCAAAGTTTAATTCATGTGGATTTGGCATTGTTGTATCTCTGTTTTGCAAGTCCCTTCTGTTACTCCACATTTCTAACCAGTATGATCATTGCATAGGTTGATTACAAGAACTATATAATTCCTTAGATGTATTTGAGAGAATATAGTGATGCCTGATTAACGTTTGCATTCATCTGCATAAGTAATTAGTGAGTGATAGGAAATAATAAAAATTTCTTATTTTTCTTTTTTTATGTAAGACTTATAAAAAGTTTGTGGGTAGGTGAAGGTACCTTACAAAAGGTTTGGGGTTAGGTGATATGTAGAGTTTTGTGTCACAACAGATTTTAGCTTTTTTTTCCCCACAATTGAAGGTAATAGAGTCTGACTGCAGCACTGGAATCAGCTAGAGATGTTTAATGATGCTAAAGATGTTAAAGTATGTACTTAACCAGTATGCTGTAGTTTGTAAAGATACATATAAAGTACTTCCTAATTCTACTGTTTATGTTGCTTTAACATAGGAAAGATCTTACCTGGTAATTCAAGCTGTAATTTAGGGCTGAGTAGGCCTATTTAAAAACTTCTCTATGGTGTTTTGTTATTATTTCAGGTTTAAGACAAATTTGCATATATCCTTGCTACAGATATCAGGTTATAAAAAACTGTATTTGAATGTGGAAAACCTAAGGAGGGTCCCATATGATTCAGAAAATGAAGAACACGAGGAACAGTTAATTGAGGTGAAATAATTTTTTAAATACATGTGCTGTTTGTTTGGCTTTTTCCCCCTCCAAATCCAACATCTTAAAAGAATTTATTGGTAGCATTCTTACCAGCTGGCCTATTTAAAGCTCTTTTTTCTTACAAACTGCAAAGCAGAACTGCAAATTACAAAATTACACCTTAAAATAAAAACCCAAAGGAAAAAAATAAACTGGAGTAACTTGCAGTGGAGTTATTTTGTGTGAAATCAGACATAACAACAATATATGTGTAGAAAAATAGATTTGTGATGTGTTACTGAAGAGTCACTACTAAAAAGATTTATAACCTTATGCACACATCTAACTAATTACTAAAAAAGATACTAACTTTTTCGTATTACTGTATCCCAGTCAGCATCAAGGAAGATGATTTGATGCTGGAAGATAAAAACTGTTTTCTTAGGACTTCATAATTATCTCAGCTTGCTATGGAAGCCCTAACATTGACATGTAAAATGAGTATTCATTAAGAATTTATATTTCAGTTTATAGCTGTCCTATTACAAAATGATGCATAAATTAATTTCTGAGGTGAAACAATTCTTTGTTTCTTTGGTATTCATACAGCACCTTAGTCTGTGAAAGGATATTACCACATTTAATGTTAAATGTAATTACTTCTATAATTGCTGAAGTGAGCCATTGCAGCAGACTCCAGATTGCCCCTAACAGAAAAAAGCAGCATGCAGATTATACCCTGTTCCCTGGTGAATGGTTCCTAGTGTGCAGCAGCAAGTGTTCTGAATTATGTGACTTGGAATACTTGAGCAGCATAACATAGAAGTATATTTGTGCAGCTCTGGAATTTGCTGATGCCTCACAAGAATCTGAAGGCCAGAATCAGCAAACAGTGGTGTGACATCGGCTTCCAAGGCGAAGATCCTAAAACAGACTTCAGAGGAATGGGGCTGCTGGGCTTAGTGAATCTGGTGTAAGTGGAAAGAAGTATTTCATTCTTTTTGTAACTAATTTTCACTATCTGTATTTTGTCTGGTTTACACTATTTCTAACAAAAACTGATTAGAAGCAAATAGAAAGTAGTATGTTCAGCATTTCTAGTGGCTGCCCATTGTAACCATGTGATGTGATTGGGTAGGGACAAGAAGTAAGGAAAGGGACAGAAATTGCCTAGTTTGCTTTGTTGCCTTAGGATAGAGTTGGTAGGTTGCCAAAAGCTTTAAAAAGCCCTGAATGTAAAAATTCCTACTATAATGAAAAATAGACAAGTTTACATATCTTTGGACTAGGTGAACTTCATATTTGATGTCCAGATCACAATGGTTTTGGTTTTTTTTTACAGTATTAGTTCATGCTGAATATAATTTATTTTGCTACCTTTTCCTTGGTTTTCATTTTGTGCCATTTTCCAGTTACAGGCTAGTTTTCACCTTTAGTTTAAAGCTACAGATTTTAATGTTGACATGAACACAGTATTTTTTTTTTCTGAAGAATTTAAAATAATATTTTACACTGCCAGGTATTTTAGTAAGCATTACACCGATGAAGCTCGTCAGATCCTTTCTCGGTCAAATCACCCAAAGCTGGGGTAAGTAACTCTAGAATTTTTTCTGTCTGCTTATATGTAAAAACTTACATGAAGACTGCTAAACATGTGTCCAGAAGATAAAGAGGAAAATGCACATGGGCATTTTCCATTAAAGAATGAAAAAAGGGTCAAAATAGAAAGGTGTGAGAACCAAACACAGAAAGCAATTTTTAGCTGGGACCTAAGTGCAGATTTTTTTTTTTTTTTTCAGAATAGATTTGTTGGGGCAAAAATGTTGCAGAATATAATCTTTATTTTAAATATAGTAAATGCCTTTAACTTTGTAGTTAGTTTTATTTATAGTAGACTTAGATTAGATTTAGAAATTCATACTTGTTTTTCATCTTCTTACTGATCCTGTGTTGGGATAGTACAGATTACCTCTTAAGGTCCTTTTCTTCCCTCTAGGTTTCTGCTCTGTAATAAGTATTTACAAACAGGTGGTTTGTTGTTCAACTTCAAATTTGTTTTTGAAAACTTTGCATATTTAAGCATTTTGCTAATTTTACAGGGAAATATACTCTCAAACCAGTCAGATATAATAATCTGATCCATCTAGCCCCTAGTTAACTTGATGACCTACCAAAAAACAGGAGCCCTTCGTGACTTTGATTGTAAATAACATTACCCTGTGCAACTCCGTCATGAACAGGAGATATAAGACTTTGGCTCAATTACATAAGTATATAATTGGCAAAAATTAATTAATTTTTACTTTTTCTTCCTCTACAAACACTTTAACTGTTGTTTAAGAATTCCTATTGTAATACTTTTTATACCATGCAACAGAAAACCAGATTCTTTCAGCTTGAATAACAGGTTGAAATAGCCATCCCATTTACACTGCAACAATGTTTTTTACATCTGACTTTTAATATTCCAGCACATCTAAGGATTTCAAATGAATAAGTTGAAATCAGTGTTGATGAGCTTTGTCATCTCAATATTAAAATAACTTTTACATGGTTGGATGCACCAGGGAATGATCTGTAGATTGGAATCAACTCATCAACAAGTATTACAGGAAAAATTTGGACTATCACAGCTATCCTAAAGCAGAGTGTGCTAGGGAACCTTTTAAGTCTTTCAGTCCATAATGTAAACCCATGATTTGTGTTGCAGATACTCCTATGCCATAGTTGGGATCAATCTGACAGAGATGGCATACAGTTTGCTCAAGAATGGTACTTTAAAGGGTCATCTCTACAACATGGTCTCTGGGTTACCACAGATGAAGCACTTCCATCAGTTTTACTGTAAGTATCTATAGCTGCTCAAGTACTCAGGGTAGGCCACAACATAGAGTTTGGGCTCTTTGGAGTGCATTTCCACTCTTTTCTCTTTAGCCAGAGCAAGCTGTTTGTCTTCTGCATCAGGTATTGGAAAAGCACCTGCTGCTTAAATGTTGTGCTGCAGAAATGTACACTTAAGGATAATTTCTGTGGCTTTCTATATTTTAGATACGCCTGTCTGAAAACTCTGTATTTGCAGATTTATTTTTTTATTTATTATTACAGCATCCAAAAGCTTGCTGTAGATCAGAACAGGGACAGTACTTGTTTCAAGGGGTCAGAGAGAGTCTAAAGGATCACTCTAGGACTGGCTGTATTTTATTTTCTTCACAGGTTATCTAGTTTATGAGTTTGACAAGTTCTGGTTTGAAGAGGAACCAGAAAGCATTATGCACTTCAACCAGTACAGAGAGAAATTCCATGAAAAAATTAAGGGACTTCTACTGGATTACAGTGTGGTACTGACCTTACAAGATACAAAGAAACCGTAATTCCTCTGCAGTATATGAGGTGCTGTATTAAAAATTGAGTGATGCATTTGGATGGAAATTTTGTGTGTTTCACCAAAAACTGTCTAAAAATAGGACTTTTTTTTTTAATTTAAAAAAAAAGAAAATTAGCAAAATTCAGTTAAGAAAGCTTGGACAATCAACCTCTGTTTACAGGTATCTTTATGCTATTCTCCAGAGGGCAGCTTTTTGAAAAGGAAGTGAAACAAAACCCAACCAACAAACCAAAACAAAAAACAACCCACAAATCTCACGAACCTCTGGATTGTTTGGTTTTACATTTTCTTTTATATTTCTTGGTGCAGAAACATGAAGCAGGTATTTATGCTGCACCACATTTTCTATGAATGGGTTTGACTGTTAATGGTCTTTTAAAAGACAGTTTAAATTCAACTTTTCAAATTTGAATTTAAATTACAACCTTTTAACGTAACGGTTGAAGTTCAGCTTTTAGTTGAAAGTATTGTGGTTTTAGATTTTTTGTGTTCTTGTTCCTTTATATGTCATTGATAGTTCAGTCAACAGTGTTAAATTTCTTTGTAATTAAGAGGTCCTCAAAAGAGATGTATTATTTGCTTATAATTCTGGAAAAGAGGCTTAATCCATCAGCATAATGTACTTACTTGTATTCTAGTACTTACTAGAAATTACTTCTGGAAAGGAAGTTTATGGATTTGTACCAGACAGTTCCTATGCTTGGAACAAGTTTAGTTTGCAAACAAACAAAAAGAACCATGGTCATCAGCATGCGGATAAGATCCTCAGGCTAAAGCTACTCTTTCTAAAAGTATTGCTATTGTAAAAGCTTTTGATTCTTTCTGACTTCAAATTATGAGGATGATTGACTCAGAATCTGTTGTCAGCCCTTTCTTTTAGCAGCTAAGGGGGTATTCTTACTGGGAGGTACAAGAGATTTACTTTAGCCCTTTTATAAATTTATTAAAAAAACCTTTATTGCAGCTGCAATCCTTATTTTGTAAAAATAACTTCACATCTGAGTACAAGTCTAAAAAATATGTATTTTCCTTGGAAGAGATGCAACTCATGTGTTCCTTAGTCTCGCCATCCTCAGACAATCTAATAGATAGAACTTCATGTCTATATTGTGACTAATTATTGTTTAGAGCAACTTTAAATGGATTTGTTTTCTAAGACCTTCTATTAAATAAGTGCCTTTTGCTGTTTTCGATCAGCATTTTTTTTTGATTCTTCTAACTAGATCACAGCCTTAGAAACTTGAGTAATTTGAGAAAGATTTTTTCACCTTATATCTAAATAGGTTACAGCGGCACAAAACGTGTATGTTGATACAAGCTTCCATATATATTTTTTAATCATCTCAGGTAAACTAGTTAATTTCTAGTCAATGACTACTCCAGAACAGATTCCTGGAGAATATAAGGATTGAACACAGTGAATGGAAGCATGAGGAAAAAAAAAGGAAAAAAAAAAAAAAGAGAAACCCTGTTTGTAATGAGTGTTATTATACTACATAAGTATGAAATATAATACGTAATTCTACATTTCTTGGAGATCATCAAAACCTACCTGGACATAGCCCTAAGTAGCCTCCTTTGAGGGGCCCTATTTAGGCAGGGGATTGGATTTGGTGATACCCAGAGGTCCCTTCCCACCCCAGTAATTCTGTGTAAGTAGTGACTTGTTGCACTGCATCCACCCTTGTGCTCGTTCCCTTAAATGCAGGGATCTCTTGCTTGTGGGGAAGCTCCTGATCAGGGTACACAGTACATGTGTATAGGGTAACATAGTTCTCTTTTCTTTTTATGATACCTTATGTACAAACAAGGGTCAGACAAGTTGAATGTGTTCAGGATGCTGAAGGGTTCAGTCTCACCTCTGTTAGGTTGATGCTGTTCTACCAATATAAAAAAAAAAAAAAAAAAAAAAAAAAACAACAACAAAACCAGCACTGTGAGGATGCACACAGGGAAAGTATTTATGGTTTGCCGTGGCTTGTTAACTGAATAGCTGAACTGATGAGATTAGATCCAAACTGACAGAGGGATGCCCAGTTCTTTTGCTACTCCCCTGTACGTGGATCCCGGAATACTCACCAATGAAGAGCTGAGGTCCTGTGGAGAGCATTCTGGGATTCAGGTCCTGTGGTGCGGCTCTGTTTCTCTGAGCTTTGCAGACTCTGGACATGCCAAAAATCCAAGGAAGAAAGTGGAAAGTGACCCAACTGGTTACTTTCTAGCCCCATCTCTGTTGAGTTTGTCTTCATTAGTAACTTTCTCTACTGATTGTAAATCTCATTTGCAAGCAACACATGACTGACTTTTTGAATTCCAGAAGTGATCCCAATTATGTTTGGCAGCAGCAGCAAAGGAGATGCTATTTGTTTTCATCTACTGCCTGCCAGCTAGTTACAAAATCATTTGAGCCATCTCTAAAGGCTCCCCTGAGCTACGTCTGCAAGCTTTTTTTCATTTTTTTCCCAACAGTTGCAAAAGCAATCTACACCCTTGTCTTTCCAGCACTGAAACTTTCACTGGGCTCCTTGTTCATTGGGAGACTGAGGCTTGTAAAGCCCAACCATAGAGTCTCAGTGTTCCTATCACACACCTGAGATGTTTTAGTGTCAAATGTAGTTCAAGCTTTTAATAAGATGCATATTTGCTAGTTTTTTTCCTTCTTAAATCAATGGGTGATGTGGGAAGTAAACTGTGGCAGTAAACCCAGACATCATATGAGTTAGACATAAGGGAATACATTAATTTGCATGTAGTAATTAAACTCAATGTTTATGTTAGGCTCCAGTGCACCTTCCTAGGAAACAGTTAGAATTTGCATGTGGTTTTGTATGATCAACTAGCCCAGTAATTCTGTCTAGAAGTCACTCACTATATGTAGACTAATACTGGCTGTCCCTGTTTGCACCCCTGGTAGGTTAACTGTATTATGGTGGTAGCTAGAAAACATATTGAAATAGGTAAAATTGTGTTTAGAGAAGGCAAGAACAAAGCTTCACTAGTCAGTGGTATTTTATTGTAACTCTGTTGTAAGGTGACAATCCTAAGGTTATGGAAGACTGGAAATGGAGGTAGGCCACTTTTCTGCAAGTTGATATCATCTTGACCATCAGAATTTGTTCCTTACAGGTTATTCTAAGACTCTGAAAAACTCAGTAAATTATGTATTAACTATCATGTTTTAAATACATATTCTCTTACTAGAACTTGCAAGTGCTGTTAGTTTTCTAACTTGCTGCCTCTTTTTAACATTCACTATGTGAAAGCTTGTATGCAATACTATTAAAAATTTAA
The DNA here is from genome assembly GCA_003676055.1 of Chloebia gouldiae. Taxonomy (NCBI): domain Eukaryota; kingdom Metazoa; phylum Chordata; class Aves; order Passeriformes; family Passeridae; genus Chloebia; species Chloebia gouldiae. The sequence goes on from QUSF01000060.1 coordinate 1,534,934, forward strand.
AACTGGAGATAAATTTTCTAAATTTGTTGTTGTTCCTGTAGCAAGTATTCAACAAACTACTTTCACTTTTGTTTAGTGTATGCTTGAAACATGGTGCCACTCTATGAGCAAATTAATCTGGAGATAACCAGAAGTTTACTACAAGCAAATGTAAAAATCTAGTCTTTTACTAAGTAAACATATTGTTTCAGAAGTAACTAACTTGATTGGAAAGCCATCTGAAGCCAACGCTACAATAGGAAGAAAGAAACAATATTTTTAAACTGGTTGTGTTTCAGTCATCTGATACAGCCATGTAAAGAATAGGACATTTTGTCCTAAAGAGCAATAGTAAAAAGGGCCAATTTAAACATCCCAGGTAAATAGTTTCAGACTTTCAGTCTTTAAAAACAAAACAAAACAGAAATGCAACAAAAATTAAACACACACACAGCTCCATTGGTTTTCCAGGTTTTCCGTCCTAGTTTAAATAAAATTTCACAGAAGAAATTACTTAGCCTTTTTTTTTAGGAATTATCATGAAAAGGTTTATGTTTAGTTAGGTGAGAGTTGAGCAGTCAGTATCCTTGACAATACTGCTAGGGATGTGTGGTGAAGGTGTAGCCTGTGCTTTCCTTTTGTCATTCCTGTTTGTGTTGTTGTAGCACCATGGTGACCCATCTTTGGACTGATGTTTCTCACGCCAGTCTAGATACCGTCTTCCTCTAGGGAATGAAGAACAACCCAGCCCAAGAAAACTTGTGGGCAGTTTCTTCTTATTACACTGTGCTTAGATAGCTGCATACTAATAGGAATTCCTCTTTACCACAATATAAAAGCAATAATGTATACTGTGATGTCTATGTAATAGAGATGTTTACAATGGTAGCAAATAAAGAATGGGTTAGTCCAAAGTATTATCAGCAGTTGTGTCTTTGGCCTGCTAGAAAATGTAACAATTTTCAGTTTCATGAAACTGCACTGGGTGCACTGAGTGAAAGCTTTATCCTACTTTTTTCTTTCCCCCATCCTCCTAACTCACGTACAGTTTGCCAAGAGCTTGATCCTGTTATGCTTGGTTCTCAGTCCTGTTATGCATATGGACTACTGTACTCTGCTGCAAGTGGTAGGGGTTTATTACTGCTTCATTTCAGTTGCTTGTAAAATCTTCACTTGCAAAGAAGCTCTGTCTCAAGCTTAAAAAAAAAAAAAAAAGCACAAAAAAAACCCCCACAACATAAAAAAGCCTCTGCCAAACCCAAACTCCCAAAAAACCCCACAACAGTGATTTTATTTGAAGGACCTGGAAGTTAACTCTCAGAGGCAAATCAAAATCTGAGCGTTTTTGCTCAGGAGGAACAAAATTTAAAAGCTGGAGAACCACCCTGGAGATATAAACCCTCAAGTGTTGCTGGTTTATTGGGGTTTTTTTTTCAGACTCTGTATCTTCTTCATACAAGCTACGTTAAATAATTTACTTGGGGTTTTTTTTAGTTTTTTTGTATCTCTCAGGCAGCCTTTATTTCTCCTCCTGAATTCTGAAGAACAAGTGCTTCTGTTAATGAAGTGCCATTCCATGAGAACTACAATATCTCACCTGTAGTGATTTTTTATTCCTGCAGAAGCACAGAACAGGCCCTGCCATTACGGGAACATCCCAGTCCTCCAAACTCCGAATGTCAAGTTGATCAGTTATGCAAATGTGTTATTTTAGAAAATAGGACAAGCAAGCAGCTATTCAGGAAATTTAAACTGAGATCTCGAGTACCACAGGAAAGAGAAAAACCAGATCTTAATTGTCTTCTGAAGATTCTTTTGAGGTATCTGCCACCTTTATCAGGAACATCTTGCACTGTTAAGACTGACTAAGCTGTATTTCACAGCTTGTATTCCCAGCTCTGAGCCACTTTTGCGCAGCGATGCTGCTGCTATCAGCACATATTGCAATTTTCTATTATTAACCATTTTCCAGTGTAATGTTCACTGCCACATTTTTGTTATTATTTGCTGTCAAACCAATTTCTGGCTTTGCTATTGAATAAATCAGCATTTTAAATTGTGGCAGTTTTGGCTGGGATAGATTTAATTTTCTTTCCAGAGGCTGCTATGGAGCTGTGTTTTGGATTTGTACTCTACATGGGGTACAGATAATACAGAGATGTTTTTGTTATTGCTGAGCAGGGCTTAAATAGAGCCAAGACCTTTTCTGCTTTTTGTGATGCCACACTGGAGCAAGTTGGAGGTGTCTGGGAGACTGGGAGGAGACACAGCCCAGACAGGTGAGCCCAACTGACCAAAGGGATATTCCAGACTATGTGACACCATGCTCAGTATTTAAAGTGAGGAGAAGAGGGCAAGACGGCACATTTGGAGTGATGGTGTTTGTCTTTACAAGTTACATGTGATGGGGCCCTGCTCTACTGGAAATGGCTGAACAGCTGCCTGCCCATGGGAAAGCAGGGAATTCATTCCTTGTTTTGCTTTGCTTGTGTGTGTGGCTTCTAGTTTCCCTGTTAAACTCTCTTTATCTCAACCCATGGGCTTTCAGGCTTTTACCCTTCCAATTCACTCCCTCATCCTACTGGTGGGGGAGGGAGAGAGTGGGTGCCTAGGGCTTGGTGGCTGCCTGGAGTTAAATGATAATGTTTAAAGTCACAAGAGCAGCTTGAAGTACATAATGTTTGACTCAAGGCAACCTTCTAGTTGAAAGAAACAGAAATAGAAGGACTGTTTGGTTTTTTTTTTTTCCAGTGAGGATAAGGCTCAGTAATAGATACAACTGCTTCACTTTCAGTCTCACCATAATACTCCTGCTCAGCTAAACTGGTGAGCTCTAGTCACAGACCAGTCTTTTCCCTCAGCACAAGGAGTTGACACCAGGATTTGAAGGAACACTGGAACCTCATAGATTAACCAAGTCAAATACCACGCACACTCTTCCAAAGGCTAAGCTGACCCACTAACTCATACACAACTCCTCAGTATTTTCTCATTTGTTTAAAATGTTTTGCTCTATACCCAACTAATCCATGTTTCTTACCAAAATGGGTACAACACATGCTTTTTACCATTGATACCTAATTTCAGATAAAAGGTGTCTTCTAGCTACAGCATTCCTTGTTACTGATTACCAAGACCTGGAGCAGACTGGGCACTACAGGGATGCCAGAAGTTTGCAGAGCAGCAGCACTGGGATTCACCAGGCCACGTGTCACCCAAACCTGTCGGGCTGTTCTCCCTGCCTTTAATACACTGAGACAGTGTTCTCTGACCTACTGCTTCCACATTCAAACAAGCTGTAGATTTAATGTTTATGCACAGCTTTGTTGTGTTGCTGTAAGTATTCTGACGGAATTAAAACTTCCTGATGCTTGTCAGTTACTGTATTGGCAGCTACTGCTGGCAAACCCAGTTATCACAGTTCCATTCTGATGCTGCAGAATTAAAGGCTAGTAATGAAGGCCCTCTGACAGGCCCTCCTCCAGAAGTTTGCAAAGTACCAGACCTGGCTGCACAGCCTTCCAAGCAAAAGCAGTTTTTGCCTGACCCAAGCTGCTTCTGTTGTCTTTCACAGTTCCTTATTTGCCACACCATATATCCCACACCAGCCTCCACCATCTGAATTCATGATGCAACACCTGACTTCTACTGTAACAGAAGCTCCATAATCATTGTTTAAGAACTCATAAAGTGCTTTTCTCTTTGCAACAATTTTGATGTAATTTTTCCAGTAGGTTTAATACATCACATAATGAACTTATCTGTGTTACACAACTCATACAACACAAATGTTGCAAGTCTCAATCCTTAGCTATAACACCTAGAACTCAGGAGCTGCAAGGTGCTACAATGAAGGACGCAAGTACCACAGAACTTCCAGGTGTTAACAGCTTCTGACTAAGCTAAAAGACAGACTGGAAGAAAAGCCATAAAGAAATATTCCTCTCAAGTTCTTTTTTTTTTTTTTCTTTTAGTTGCAGAAGTTCTATATGATAACCTACAAAAAAAAAGCTCTAAATCTAAAAATAGTAGCCCCAACTGAACTCTACAATTCACAGAATAAATAATTGCATTTCCAAGCACAAAAAGCACAAGACATAGGTACTTCTGAAGTCATACTCACTTTCTGTGTAGCACACCTGCACATACAGTAAGCCTTTAAAAATACTTACATTTTCCCAAAAGTTTCACACCATTGTATGCTGGTCAACTGAATTCTTGTGTAGCTTTCTTTTCACCAGCTCCCACACTGCTACTAAAGAACAGGGCACAGCAGATTTTGTCATCAAACAGGCAATTTCCAGGTGGTCCTGATCAAGTGAGCAGCCTCATCCAAACAAGCGTGGAAAAGATCAGCTCACCTGGCTACTACCTATAGCAATGCCATTCTTAAAGAGGACCTAGCTCACACCTAGGAGCTTTGCTGATGTGATCGGGAGGGCAAGGAAGGCTACTAGAGCAAAACAAAAAATTGCCTTGTAAACTGGCTCACATTACACCAGAGATCCACTTGTGGATGCCTCTTCTTGTTACAGGAGCCCGAACAGTAAAATAATTCTTGTCAACCATTGCATCCCCTGCCGTGTGGGTGAGACAAAGCTGACAAGCTCTTAAAAGAAAAATGTTTTGGAGCCGTGTCCTCTGTCCCTACGGGTTTGTGTAAGCTTGCTGATAGGCTTAAGTTCACTTTAACATAACAGACACCTTAAAGAGAAATATTTTAGGGATCTGCAAACTTAAAAAGGTCAGTCACAGCAGAAAGGCTACAGTGTTTTTTCATACCGTTACCAGTAACTAAGATTTGCCTGTGTAATAAAGCACAACCACCTCATTTTCCCTCTAGCATGACTTTAATAGTTAAAAATCAAATCTGTGCAGAGTGTACTTTATTTGTTCACATTACCTATTTGTGGTTAAAAACCACTTAATCTAACAGTTTAAAAGCATTCTTTTAAAACAAAAGAATTAAACATAGCTTATGCTAAAAAATATGCAAGTTACGTGGATGCAGTATTGTACAGGAGTATAAAAATCAACAGTATTCTACAGAAAATATTCTCAAAATAGCAAATAAAGATTAGGCATGTAGGCATGATCTGGAAACAAACAAATATGAATTAAAAAACAGTTAACGAAATAAATTTAAAAAAAAATCCCAAATACCTGTATAAAAAAAGCAAGGATTCAAAGTGCAGGTGCTCCAGTTTTCATTTTAACATATTATTCAGTAAGTCAATACAGGATACTATTAATTTATATAAAGTGACAGTGTTCTCAGTAAGATTTAAACATTCAGTTACATTATCTTGCAGATTTTTTTTTCATTACTACTGCTTTACACTGTAGTAAATAAAGACTTATGCAATACAGGCTTTATTTTCTTAATCTAACAAGGATATAATAGATTGGTGGTAAAGGTTAGTTTTAAGAACTAAGCTATATTTGCTGTAGATCCAGCCTTAGAAGCAGATATATATACTTTTATTTCCCTAAGCTTTTAAAAACAAACTTCCAATTTTGAAAAGAGACTCTACCAATCTGTTCTGGGACCTGCATACACTGTCTTTGGAGAACACCAGCAAAGCTTCCAGATCCACTGGTTAGGAGTACAGCCCCGGGCAGGGTCATGCTGGAGATCTTCCTTTGGTGACCCCAGCTGGGAAAGGGCTTTCTCTCTGCTGAACCCAGGGAAAGGCAAATGGGCAGAAACCATCACATTTATTCACATTTGCCTGATGTGGCAGCTAGGTTGAGATGGACTTCTCACTTTCACTTGAGCACACCAGTCTCAGGCAGAGGAAGTTAGGAGCCAGGCAGGTGTCACTGAAGTGATCTTTCATATATTCAGAAAAGTAAAAGCATACATTCAAAGCCTCTTTGGAAAAAAATTATACAAAATAAAATTATGCTTCAAGGATGTTGCCTGGAACTTATTTTCACCTGAGGTCCTTTTCAGGTTGACAGTGTCCCTTTAAATTTTAGGTTCTTCCCACTTTGTTTTTTTTTCCCCCAAGTATCAGATCTCTATATATGTCTATTTTAAAAATGCTTATAAATACTGGCATTAGGCTTACATTTAGAAATTAAGAACTAATCTTTACCATTATACACTGACAGCAATATTAATAATACACACACTTCACTGACAAGCATTTTTTTTTTCTGTATTTTGAGTAAAATTTGCATGTGTAACATTTCCCACAGAAAGAGTGATTATACTTGAAGATAGTTATGTTTGCACCCCAACATTTTCACATTAGTGAAAACAACTATATTTTGAAAATACCAGGGCCTGTGCCAGGTACTAATAAATAGAGAATAAAAAGAAAAAATTAAATAAAAAACCCGATTGCCTTTTATCCCGACATAGTAGAGATTTCATAGTCGCTGGCCGAGGTTATTGGTTTACCCCTCATCCTCATGTTTTTAGCATTAGTAATCCTAGCCATCATGGACACAGGCTTGTCAAAGTACCTGACCAGCGCTGGCTCAGTCAAAAGGGAGGCTAAAAATTGTTCAAAGGTGATGGCCCAGTCCCTGTCAATGCTCGTGCTCCTGCGGAGGGCAGGGGCATGGTTGCTCCGCACCAGAACCGTGTCTTCTCCAATGTCCTCGCAGTGCAGCTTCTCCTCCTCATGTGAGCCTGCACTCAGCACCGAGTAGGAGGACATGGAACTGTCATCTTTCGTGTCATCATCGGAAATGAGCATGGAAGAACAGGCTCCATTGTCCCTAGGAGAAGAGTCTTCCAGCTTAATGTCTTCCATCTGCATGCCCAGGGCACTGTCGGTGCCAGCAGCCTCCTCCTCACTGGCCACGAGGCTGCCCTGGAATGCCTTGTGCTGCTCCAGGGGGTACTGATGGTGCTCCTTCTTCTGGAACAGCTCACTCTGAATGGCTTTGCTGCAGTTGTTGCTGCTGTCCGTGTCGCTGTGGGGCTGCATGCTGAAGAGTTTCCCAACCTCCCCAATCTCCAGGAGCAAGCTTGTCACGGCAGCTGTAGCATGGTACAGGTCCTGCTCGTTGGGGTCTTCACTGAACATGCTGTACATCGTCTTGCACAGCTCAATGAACTGCCCCTAAACACAGGGGGAGGGAACAGTAACAAGAACAGGAAAAAATCATGCTGACATCTTCCAAATCAGTTTTAAAAGTCTGGGATAGAGGCAGGGCACAAGAGTTTATGTGACTAAAGTGAAATTTGAAATAATTCAGGTGCAGTCTAGGAAGCATTTTCTATGACTGGGCAGTCAGATATGTTGTATCTCTCAAAGGTATTAAGAATAAATTATTGGATGTTTTGTCCAACATATCACAAATACATTTCTCTGCAGCCACAGGAGGGCAACAAAGGGTGACAATTTGCATTCATTTTGGTGGATTTTCTTGTAGGAATGATGCTAAGTAAAACTAAGGGTTTCCTAAAACTGATGAGAAGTAATGAAAAATGAAGACCTGCAGCACTCCTTAGCTTGACAGGAGTAATACAAGTCTTTTGAAATTCAAAACTGACAAATTAGATGGGAAGATTTGCTCAGGGCTACCTTAAGTAAGAATCATTGTTCTACAGGAAATAAACCTTCCCTACATGCTCTGGAGGAAACAGCTATCCCAATGGGTCTCCTCCTCCTCCTCTGCAGCTGTGGATCTGAGAGAATTGAGACTAGCAGTACAAATTACAAAACATAAAATACTACTTTTCAGGTTATGCTCATTAGACATTAAGAGCCGGCTGGTGATACTCAGTGTCACATCCTTCATCTAGAGATCAAAATAATATGTTTTACCATTCCTATATGTGTGTATCTCATTTATGGGATGTTCTGAGAGCTGAATGCCAGTTAAAGTATTTTGTGAACAATAAACTTCCACAATCAGCTGACTGCTACTCTGGCAAAAAAGTATCTGCTCAAAATAAAACCTTTGTTCAGTGTTAATACATTGACTATTTATATATATGTGAAAAAAGTTTAAATTTAATGGAAAATATGTGGCAGCAGAAGTACCTGATTCAGCTTGGGTAAGTCCTTTGTGTTTTTTCCTTTGGATTTATTCTCTTGGCTCCATATTCTGAGGTAATTTCGATTCTCTTGTGAGCTCTTCTTGCCTATTGCCAACAGATTACCCAGAGATGGAGGAAAAAGTCCATGAAGAAACATTAAATTATCACCTTTATTTCCCATTTTCAAAAGGAGTATCTTTATATGAAATAAAAGACGCAACTCACATGGAGACACCAAGCATACCTTTGTCTGTTTTCAGACTCACTGTAACAAACCCATCATCTACTCCATGTTTGTTCCTGCTGTCTAGGCCAACAACTAGGAAGTGGAGGGGCAGGGGGAGAGAGAGATCAGTGCGGGTTTAGATACAGACATTTTTTTCATGCGTACGGTGTAAAATAACAAAATGCTTACAAATATTTACAAACTCTGCAAAAAAGCAGAGTAAAAATTACAGAAATAAATGATGATTTTTGCTTACTCTTAAACCTGCCCATAAATTCCATTTAATTTATAGTATCACTACTTATGCTAGCAAAACCTTAGATTTTGTCCACATAGTACAATGATTAACCCATGCTAACACAACACACCTCCTAGCATGATACATGTTTGGTAATTATACTAATGCATCTTCTTTTGCCTCTCAGGACTTGAAATTGCCATTTATAGACTATTAACTCTTACCTGTATTTTCAAAAAACCTTCCTCCCACTTATAACCTGAAGGATGGGTTTTATTTTTCTTGAATCAAAAAGAAACAAGAAAGAGAAAGCCAATTAAAGCAGCAGTGAAGAGACACTGGCTCTCATTAGGGCATATAAGATTTAAAAAAAAAAGATACATTTTGATGTATCTTTTGCTCTAGGTGTTTTAGAATATTTTAAATTCTGATCCCAATACATCTTGAAAGCAAATCTATTTATTCTTATTCTCCACAGAATTACTTCTACTATGACACACGGCATTATTCTGCAAGTACTTCTGCAGTGAACAATTCAGGGGGACTCTGAGTGTCCACATGCCTGCACCTCTCAAGATATCAACACATATACCAAAGCTTCATACTTCTTTTTACAGATAATTCTTTGTTAACAAAGTTTAATCCAATTAAAAAGTAGCTCATGCTGATTGAAATGCATTGCCTCATCTTCTCATGCCTGAGACAAAAGATGCCTACCATGTGTACAGTCTGGTGTGATGTCCTCAAAAAAGTACTGAGTAGCTTCAAAAGCAGAGTCTGGCTCGTCTTGCTCAGGGGATGGATCTAAGCAACATAGTAAGATTCTTCCATTAAAAATTTCACTCTTTAATTAGAAACTGAAATATATTTCCATTGATACATTTAGAATGTCACTTTCTAAAAGTAGAAGTATGAGAGTCTGATGGGCTAGGAATCATCTCTTTTTAACTCACAGGAGATGAACTACTAGACCTTGAATTGTTTCCTTCCCAACATCCAATACTGACTCACAAGGAGCTGTTTGCTTCCAGAGGCTGGCTTACCCATCTTCCCATGCCTACTTCCATTACTTTCTTCTGTGCAGTTCAGTGTGTCCTAAGCAGGGCTTGCTCTCACTTTTCTACCTGGAAACAATCTGTCATCACTTGGTATGAGCTTTCCAGTCCCCAGATATGAGAAGCTGCATTCGTAAAAGCAGATATTTTTTGAAATAGTTCAATTTCTTTTTTAATGTTAAGTATTTTAAGAAAGTATTTTAAGTATTTTTTTCCCATTTAAATTACTGAATCACTCAAGCCTACCTCCAAGCAAACCCAGCCGGGAGCAATCAGCAATATTCAAAGCATACAAAGGTTAATGTCCTCTCAAAGTTTCTAGATATGTTTACCACAGCATGTAAATGTACACAAGAATGAAAAGCAGTAGCAATGTTCTCAAAGTGCAGGTTCAGTAATGACAGCAGTAGGTTCTTTATGGCATGTGCGTGACAAGCCAGAGAGGACAAAGTTTCAGCAAAGAATTTTCAGAACTGTTCTGAGGTGTTTTCATCCCCTCCCCACCCTGAACTGCTTCTCTCACTTAGCTGAGTCCAGGTTTGTATAGCTCCCTAGAAAACACTTCTATGAAATGATCTAGCGCTTCCCTCTCCGAACAGCTCTGTCAGCTCAGAGGGGAAACCAAGAAGAAAGCCTGGAGACAGAAATAAGGAGCCAGGACATGCAGAAACATTTCAAACTAGCTTAATTTTCAAAGTCATAAATAGTGGTAACATATGGTAACATCTGTTGAAGAACACTGCATTTATGTCTGGAGGAAATCACCAACCCCAGCTTCACAGGCAAGAGATATTTATATGTTTGTGGAGGGAGAAATTACAGGCTGTGAGGGGGCTTTCAGACTTTCCAGATCTGTCTGGTTAGAGCAGAAGCTTCCTTATTTTACTGCTGCATAAACAGCTCCAATAATTCCCACAAATTAATTTTTAATTGGGAAAGCCAGTCATAAACAACTCTGCTCCAAATTCCTGTTCTCAGGAAAACAAGAGCTATTTTAACATCACTTACCAGGCAAAACATGCATTTTATACAGTAGCTTCAGCTTCTCTGTAAGATCTCCATGGCATGCTGCACCTAAACAACATTACATGCAGTACATTACTAGTCAGCATTCCGTGCCATTTTATTCATTACAGCCACAATATTTTGGTTTAGAAGCTGCTATATTCACTCTGGGAAGTACTGTACCCATTTAAGGCTCAAGATCATAAGGCAGTCACTAGACTTCTAAGAACATAAGTAAAAACAGTAAGAGAACACTGACAAATCTACCCTGAATTTTGTACTTCAATCTTGGGTCCTTTATTAAATGCCTATTTCATAAATCTCTATCTATGGCTATGGCATTTTCACTCAGAAAGGCCTCCAGCTGGAACTTAACAAGACCGTTTTTTGTGTGGACTTCAAACTTTCTGATCTGAGGATCTAATAACAACATCACATGTCTCAGAGCAGTAAGATATTTACAAAAAAAAAAAAAAAAGAGAGAAATTCAAATAAACAGCATTTATCATAGCTTTGCCATGGACCAAACTAATGTTCAGGCAATACTTTCTAGCAATTTTTCCACATCAACCCCTATTTGTTTCTGGACTACACTAGAATTAGCTGTATGAAATCCAAGAGGTCTATTGAAGCCCCCTTCTTTCAATTAATTAAATGGATAGTAGTTAATTTTAAAGTAACCAAATAAACTGATAATCAGACTTTTTCATAAATCTCACTTGTTTTGACATGCCATCCATAAATAAATGAATTAATTTTTATTAATTAGATTGTTCAGAGATTTATTTTACCTTATAGGTGACCATGTCAACTTACCTCTGATATGCAAACTACAGAGTGTGGTGTGGCAAGTACTAACAATCACAGTCTCTTGTAAGCTTAACACTCCAATAAATACAGACGTTAGGCCAAAAAGTTGAGCACATCTACATTAGCCATTTTGCTTTCAACATGGTCCTTTTTAAGCACAAAACCTTGTTATGTTCCTATCTGGTGTATCATACCATGCAGATAATGCATTCTCTTCTGGTAAAGGCAACATGACGTAACCAAAGGACAGAATGGGCTTCACTTCTGCATCCTCCACCAACAGGGAACTACAAAATAGGATTCAGGGTGACACGTGTAGGCTTGTTGCTCTCTCTGTTCCCAGATTTGAAGAGAACTGAAAAAGCTCCATAGCTACAATAAATCTGTATGTGCTTCCTGATGCACACTTTTCCTTTCTCCTAATGTGTCCCTTTTACTTTTTGCTCAAAATTAGGAAGAGCATTGCATCAGCAGGTCAAGAGAGGTGATCCTGCCCCTGAAAGGCTTGGAGAATGCACCTGCATTCTGTGGTTGAAAAAACCCTGTTTGCAAAAATCCCCAAAACAAACCAGACACTTAAGTACTCCTTGCAAGACACAGCTTTCATGGTGCTGTGACAGGATGCTGTGACAAGTACTGCAGTCAGCAGCAGCTACTGGAAAAGTGGGAGAGCTGTGTGCTCTGGCAAGAGAGTGTTGCAAAAACCTGACAGGAGGAAGGAGGCCACTTGGAATCCATGTAGAGATCTCTGTAGCTTACTTGGATGTGCAGTCAACAACTGTCATGCTATAATCCAGTGTGTTACAGGAGTGCAGGGATAACCCAAAGAGCTCCTAACCAAGGCTGAAAACCTCTTTGGAGCAGCACAACTCATGGGACAAACCACTCCTATATTTGAACTACATTATTGTAACAGGGCACAGAGTAAACATAAAGAATACACCAGGTTATTCCATCTTTGCTCAGCTGAAGCCCTAGAGGCACTTGAAGTAGGAGGTTCTTGAGCTATTTGTGGTAGGGACAATGAAAAAGAAATGGAATTATTAAAAGTCCTGGGGCACGGTGAAATATGCTCAAACAGGTCCATTGTTCTTCTGATGACTGTGTTGTCCTTCCTACCACTCATGTGCTTGTCAACAAAAAAGGGTATCAGCTGGGAAGAAAAAAAGTAGGTTTCCAAATTACACCACAGTGGGATTAGTTTCTGAAAAATACAAGACTTCAGAATGAGCATTTTTGATTGTTTTGCCCATTGAAGATTTTAGTTCAGTCATGTTGGCTTATAGCCACATTTGTGCATTTTACATTTGAGCATTAATTTCTGTTCACAGTGCTCAATACTGGCCCTTGTTCTTATTACTCATTATTGGTTCCAAAACATGCTGTCTCAATCAATAGCTGGTTGACTGTTACATCCTGTAAACTGGAAGAGTAGTTAATTTCTCAAAAGGCCATCGAGTGTTACCTGGAACAGTACCTCAAATACAAATCACTGCATCACAGGAAGCACTGGAATTTTTGGGGTGGTATGAAGCCAGTTTTACTGTCATAGCTATTTTGCACTTAGAAGAGAACAGGTGCTATTCTCAAAACTGTGTTCAAAACTTCTGTACAGAGGTTTTAATGCAAGGCTGCATTTGGAGCCCTAACGCTTAAACATACTGTTAACAAAGAGTTGCTGAAAACCAGACTGGGAAACCTTTTCACTCTCAAAAGGAATCAAAACATAGAGCTGGAGGAAATTCCACTGCCATGAAATGACACATGGTAGATGGTGAGAGGTTGGTCACTTTCAGCAGACAACTCCAGCTATATTTAAAAAAGGAGTGGCTGGCTCCTGCCTCATCTTTGCTTCCTCATGTTAAACCTGGGGCTTGCAATGTCGACTTTCATGTCGTGAAATCTTGCTTCTTCAAGTCTTAAAAACATTCAGCCTCCCTCTCTGACCTGCACCTTCACTTTCTCCTTTTCAGGGGACTTCCAAACTGCTCTCTGCAGTTTTGGTTACTGATCTCAGAAGCAACAGAGGTAGTACCACACACTCTAATTATATCAAGGGGAAATACATCATTAAGCACCTGTATTGCAGTTAATTTTTGTGTTGAGAGTTACCACTCAGTGAAATCCTCAGATCCTAACGGATCTGTTCATGTGCTGTCCTTTTCCCAGTGTGATACACCACTCGCTAATGTACATTCACCTACTAAGACCAGTTCTAAACCCCAGAGGGAACCAATGTCACAGGCATGAAAAAATGAGCTGAACAGAAACAAACTGGTTTGTCACATTAGTTTGAAAGTGCCATGGATCCTCCTTACTTAGTCCAGAGACGAATTCACGGAAGTTGATGAGCAGATCTCCATTTTCATCCAGCAGCCTGAACAGGCGGGCAGCCAATGTATCTGAGTGAGTTCCACAGGCCCAGGGGAAGAGGAGAGTGAACATGCCCTTGAACTGCTCGAAGTCAATGCGGTACTGCTCCAGATAAGGCAGGCTGGGGTCGTGCCGCTCCGTGGCGTTGCTGTTTCCTCCCCAGTAGCAGCTCGTCAGGTGTTCTGCCTAAACAGAAAGTAAACACCATGAGATTGTCAGCACCTTTATAAACAATTCATTGCTCTCCATGACAAAAAAATTCCAAACAACTCTTCCACATGCATTCTTAAAACAATGCAAGAGAACAGATGTATTTCAATTTATCCAGCCCTTCCACTCCTGGAAGGGCTTTCGCCTCTGACCAGCATAAAAAAGCGTCCCTCTACCTAAAAAAAAAAAAAAAAAAAAAAAAAAAGAAATATTAAAGCAAAACTTTTTCTGCCTTCCAGGCACATGAAACATGAAATCCAGAGCTGCAACTTCACAGGCTTGTTGTGCTTAGTCACCCTCTGCACCTTCATCATGCAGCCAAGTCAGAAGGTTCATTAAATCTTTATTTAATCTTTAATAATATGAAAATAGCTGTTTATGTGAAATATTTTTTGTAGATTCTCAAAAATACTGAATAATGTACAGTTCTTTCAGTTTTACTGAAGTCAGCAGAGGTTCTGGAGCTGATTTTGGCAAAATCTAATTCAAAACATTTCAGAAACTTAGAGAAAAAGATCCCAGCACTGCACAGTGATCACCCAGGGAGGACTGTCTAGCTCCGTCTCACTGATTTTTGGAAGACTGAAAGAAAGCACTGCAGGATTTGGACAACTTGGACTTGTTGCAGATGGGAAATTAACAGGATGTAATTCTACATCATATAAAAAAATCTCTTGTTGTAATAAAACAGAAGAAGAAAGTAATTTGTTTTAAGACATTGTGCCTGAAGGTGAAGTTAACACCTCCCCTTTAAATTTGTGGATCTAATGGCACTGCTGTACAACCAACTGACGAAGACACATCACTTTGTGGCATTAAATTCCTGTTTAATGCATTAAAGCATTAACAGTGGCAAAAAATCAGCTACTGCTATACAAAAGTATGAGATAATAGAATTGTGATAAATTCCAAAACTTGGGTTAAGTAGAGAGACACATATGTTTAGTTTCTAATGACTGATCAAAAACATCTATCCAATTTTTCATTTTGTTTTTTTTTTTACCAGTATATACTTTTTTCCATAGACAAATCAATTAGTAAATTAAACCTTTCCCAATGTTTTAAAAACTGCTTGAGTTTAAGGGTTTTTTGTATATCAATAATACAGCAGCTAATTCATGTTTGTATCAAGATACCAAATTATAACTGACAGACTTGACCTGGTGCTGGAAAAGACAGACTCCCACATTTACACTTGAACATTTACACTTCCTGGAGGCATATGATCTTATCTTCACTTAGCTTTACCTTGAAAAGTGCATAGAGTTCCTCCAGTTCATCGATAGTAAAAGAAGTCTCTGTCACAATAGTTCGTACCTTTTGAAACACAACATTTACAGTTACAGATTTGAAATCCATGTTCCACTCAAAAGCTAAGCTTCAGAAAATGACTGAACTTGTTATTTGTAAAGAACATTGTTTCAATACTGACCACATTGCGCTTTGTAGTATCTTCGAGGGTTTGGATGACTTTCAGTCTTTGTTTGAATCTCATTTGTTCAATTAAATCTGCCCGGATACTTCCAAATTTCTTGAAAGAGAAAAAGTAGTACATGATTGTCTGTGTATTCATATTCAGAATATTCAGCTTGCCTTTAATGTATTAGAAAAATTAATTTAATTACATGATGTACTACAAATGAAACTGCTGTTAACACATTTTTCAAACACATTACAAAATTACAAACACTTTAGGAGTATATCACTAGATTTCATTTTTCCCAAGAACTTGTTTTAATTTGAAAGGTCTTTATTTAATTTCAAACTCTCTCATTTCAAACTGCAATCTCAATATGTAGAAAATTCTTGCTTGGCAAATCTCTGTGAATAGATTGTTTCATAAGTCCTCCTGTGGAGTTATATTTCAACTTGTCCTGGAATGTCTCATAATCACAACAGAAAGAGAATATTAAACTAACTGGATCTCTAATGGCTGAGACAGTACAGCAGTCCTTACATTCTGAGGATCTGTAACAAAGTAGCAAGAATGCATATTCCATTAGGAAAATATTCTCTTTAATACCCAAGTCTTATTTTCAGAAGTTCTTTCCATAATGCACATAACAGTGTCAGGGAACTGCTGCACATACTACAAAAGCATCACAGGGGAAAAACCTATTAGTAATAATATTCCATTATTTCATATGCAGAGGAATGCCTAATCCCTGAGATTCATTTTTGTAGAAGTATTATCAACTGAAGTTTCTTGCCATCCAAAATCCACACACTTAGGAATACACAGATGACCAGCAGGAACAACAATGCCGGACATCAACAACAATGCTGGACATCAACTACACCACATGTAAAGCATAAAGGGGTGGCAGGACACACTTTCATACAAGATGGATTTATATTTCCAGTACAAGTGTATCTACATAAGCAGGTCATAATATGCTGGCATATTCTTGTAAAATGAAATTAATTCTAGAGCTGCATTTATCTATAAAGGTGTTCATCATCGTCATGTACTATGGGAGTAAAAAGATGCTTCTTTTGTGAGCATGTTGCTCACAAAGAAAGAAGTCTTTTCACAAAAATGCAACGTAAATTAACATTCATGAATATCAAGCACCACACAGGTCACAAAACCTTGAAAAGACAGATCTTTTGTGGGTCTGACGCCACACCTATCCCAGTAATCAGTGTTTATTCACTGCTCTGGGGGCCAAATAAGAAGGCCTGTTCACATCCATAAAACTAAAACTCACATAGTCTATGAAAAAGGAAGGTTGCAGATTTCCCAGATGACCTTCTGGGAATGGTCCTTTGTCCATGCTAAGTTTCAAATTACACAAGGAGTTGCTGGAAGGATGTCACCTGTTCAAGGTCAAAATGATATCAAACCTTTCCACAGCACAGACCTTTCAGCTTCACCTCTTTAGTTAAAATGGCCAAGATCCAGATACCACTGTACACACAGGTGAAATGTTGGAAAGCATTTCCTCAATCCCCATGCTACCTGTTTTGCCTAATTTACTGAAGTGGAGTTGGTTATTTACCTAGAAAGTCACACAAGGTTCTCTGCTTCCAAAGCCCCCAGAAGACAAACTAGCTCTGCATGGAGTCACATAATTCATTTTTGAGCAGTTAAGCCAATGCAAGCAATCCTCATGATGAGGAAAATGGGAAAATGCATGGGAAACGCAACTTCACATAAATGCCTTCCTGGCCATTCTGATACCCACAAAACATCCATCTACCCTGATACACCTTTCCCTTCAGCACAGAATACACTAAAGACTACCTACGTCCTTATTAAATGTGGTACGTTAAATCAAGGGGAATTTAGGGGTATAGGAAGTGCCTTTGAGAAAGCTGTGCTATTGCTAAGTATAAATCGACTCCATATCAATGGAAGGGAATAATGGAAATTAAACAGAAAAAATATGTTTAAAAAATCTGTTTTAAAAATCTTAATTTTTATAAAGTATGGGTATGCCAGTGTAACCATCAGAGATATTTTAACTGATGGCTTTTTTTTTTTTTTTTAATTTAAGGACAATTAAATCAGTCTGCAGATTTTAGTTGGTTTTGCAGGCTTTGTCCTGCCTTTTAATAGATATTAGTTATTACCATTTCCTTTCACTTGGAGTTTTTTTAACTTTGGTGATAGTAGAGAATATAGTGGCCCATAGTCAAAATCAGCCCTTTTCAGAAAAATAAAGGCAAAAGAAACAAAGTTTCACTGATAATAGAAAGGTCTTCTGAAATTATACATATTTCACTACTATTTCAGTTTGGAAAAGCACAAAAAAAGCTTAAATGAGGATTAACTCCTTCCAAATTAAAAATTCAGCCTTTAGTTTGTAAATCACTTTTTGGCGGTGGGCTGCTCTTTTCTGAGGCCTCAGACTTCTCTATGAAAACTGCTCCAATTAAAAGAAGGTCTAACTCCTCTTCCTTGCTCCATTTCAGGCTTCTCAGATGAGTCTGCATTTCTTTTATGTTCCTTCTGTTCCAAGAAAGCCAAACTAGAGTATCTGCTTCTGTGAAGCAGAAGTTGAGTTAGTTGGCCAAGCTCCTGTTAAGAAATCTTATCCTACCTCATAGGAAGACCTGATAAGCCTGAAGATATCCACCTCAGGATAAGGCTCTACATCATCACTGAGCAGGGAGTGAAGATGAGGAATGGGAGGAAGAGTGCTGTCCTTATTAGTTACGCTGTCCAAATATCTGGTGGGGGAAAAAAATAAAGAAATGAGAAACACAAGATAAATTTGTATGCCCACCCTTCTGAGGGTTAACAGCACACAGGTAATATATTGATTATTGCACATAAAAGTGATCAAGCCATTCTCTAGGAAGAGTTAAGGTTATATTATGAAAAAATTCCACAGTTCCAGAAGCACCTTGAAAACTAAACACCTCTACTAAGCTCAAGAAAATCAGAGGTTACACTCAGCAGCATTAGCTCCGATGAAACTACTCAAGTCAGTCCATCCATAATAATCCTGTTTCACTGAAATCTATTTGTTCAAGATCCTACCTAATTCTGCTTAGTCCAACTTAGTTTATTCCCAAAACAATTTTCCTTTACAACAATGCTTTTTCTTAATATTTAAAAGGTAGCAGTCTGAAGTGTAATCCACTAAAATAATGAATCAAGTTAAATTTCTATATCTAGGTTTGGGAAGTTTACTTGAATGTCTTGAAGGAAGAATTTGTATCTTGTTGGTCACTTAGCATTATTTTAAAATAATATAAGGAGTACCTTATGTGGATGAAGGGAGACTACTACAAGCATAAAAGATTTACATATATGGTACTGTTTTAAATTTAGTATTTCAGCATAGAACACAAATCAGAAAAGCAAGCAAACAAAGAAATAACAAACACACACAGAGATACTTAATTTTCTGTAATAAATACCTTCCCAAGACTGTCATGGCTTCTCCATCATCTTTACAGTTAAGCAACTTGTCTACATTAGCTTCGAGGACAGCGAGTGCTAATTGAAATATCACCTTTATTCCTTCACAGAAGAAACAATCCACAACTACCACTGCACTTTCAAATGGCATTACACTGAGGAAAA
>QUSF01000060.1:1559230-1741230 GCA_003676055.1 Chloebia gouldiae
GCCTCTTCCACTTTGAGATCTGAATTACTATACTTTGCTGGGTTGATAGGGTTGTTATATGAAGCATCTGAATTTCATACATAAAAGCTGGAATTCAACAGAAGGCTTGACATTCAAAGCGCCTAAGAAAGTGTATTTAATCGTAACTTTTAAGAATCATTTACTTTGCACACATATATAAGGAGGTCATTCAGAATAGGGTCATTTGATGTTCAGGACAAGGCTGTTTTTTTCCTGTAAGGTCAAATGTTCCAAAGTTCATTAGCAGGGCACATGCAAACCTGCTCAGCTCAGACATTGCTTTCAGAAGAATCAAAAAATGGGATTTAGCAGCTAAAGTCTTGAATAAAAGAAGTTTCATGCCAACGGATAATTTCTTCAAATTATTAAAATTCCAGAATTACATTTGAGTTGGACAAGTAAATAGATATTAAAAGTACTATTCAATTAACCAGTTAATTAACTATGACATGTACCCGCAAGATACATGGTAATTTCAGAATGAGACAGCAAGAATTAGAGTAGGTCTTCCTCAGCAATGATGATTTCTCTTAGGTTTAATATGAAAAAGATAGCTATCCTAACTGACAAATTTGAACACTTCAGCTCAAAGGCATTAACACAAAAGAGGGCACATTTCTGTGCCTAAAGGTTTAGCTTCACAAAAACTTAAAGGTGTTTCCTCTCCACACACCAATTAAAATCCTCTTCTAGAAAATTATTCATGTTCCTTAACATACCTCATCATCTGAGCTGATATAGCTTCCAGAAATATTTTTATCCAAGTATATTTTTGAAGTTGTTTGTTGCAGGAAGTCCGAGATCCTCTGTACAAGGAAGTCTCTGTCTTTCAAGTTGGCAAAGAGGAACGTCATTCTGTTTTTCGTGCTGATTGACAGTGGACTGGGTAGCACACTGGAGCTGTCTGCCTTTTCCACTATTGTCACCTAGGAAGAGACAGTTGCTACAGCTCAAGATCTTTAGTTAATCAAGCTGCTTGGTCTAAGAAAACATCTTAATACAAAAACCCATCCTCCTTCCACCCTTATATCAAATCTCTATGGATATCCCTTTGCCAGAAAACATGGTTTGCATACAAGGGCTCACAAGACTGAAAGATAAAGGCTGAATCCCTCAAACAACTGGTTTCAATACATTTTCCATCAAAACTCCCCTGTGCTACTTAGCTGATTTTCCTTAGACCGTATTTTAAAAGAATCAGTAAAAGAAAATTTCATCTGTGGGATACAAATCTATCAGCTTTTTTCTAGGACTTTCAAATCCCTCTCCTGCTTCCTAACACCATCAGCACAGGCCACATAAACCTTGGCCTACCTTTTACTGCCAATACATGTGAATAAATTATTTCTGAGATGATGCTCCTGTACAACTGTACAATAGTTGCACACTGTGAAAACAGTTGCATAGTGTTATTTTAACTGCATTGTCACAGTACACAGGAACTTGCAACAAAGGGAAATTAACCCCATGTCTTCTCTTACAAGGGAAAATATCTAACCATGTGAGGTGGAGGCTTCTGTATGGCCTTCAATTGTTAGGGAAAGAGTCACTAATCTAACTGAACTCCAACCTATAAATAGCACTCATACCACAATCTACTAAGTACAGGGAATGAGTTCCCTGAGGTTTTGGTAAAGCACATGAACACAAAGAAATCTCAGGGATAAGTCAGACATACACTGTTGAATTACGTAACAGTTGTGTGTCCTAAATGTTATCAACTATTACCTTATAAACATATCAATCCTCAAGTTTGTGCAGTTCATACATCAAACAAAACACAAATCACAATTATAAATACTTTTAACCACTGCTTTTATTACTTTAGATTATTTCTTAGGTAGTGAAAACTGACTTACTGCCTCCAGAATAGAAAGTGGGACATTTAATTTTGCTAGGACTTTGACTTTTGCTCATTTAACCCTTTTAAAAACAGAAACCAATGGTAAGACACAAGTACTACAATATTAATAGCTCTCTAGCTAAATGGATAGGTAACCATTTTTCATGCATTCTCCTTGAAGACTTAAGACTGCAGTGTACTGCTCAGGGGCGAAACCACTTCTATTCTCCCCATTTCCTTTTATTTTTCTGTTAACTACAAATCTACTTCTTAACTTAAAGGACTTTACTCATAGCATATTAAAGTTAGCTAAAAAGTGTTCCCTATGTTTCCTGTTCCATTTAAAAGCTCTTCTAGTGCGATCAGCACACAAGACAGACAGACAAGTTCTAAAGGCACAGGGCAGACATTATTAAAGCAAGCTCAATTATAGCTCTGCTATAATGAGAGGTGATATCCACTTATTTCCTATTCAATAGAGATACACACATAGCTGAAGTGCTTTGTCTTGGAGAGGGCACCTGCTGAAGATGCAGTGAGCAGTGCAGTCACTGAAAAACATCTTTCCCTACCATAATTTCTGAATCAATGCTTTGCCATCGTCTCATCTGTCAAAACACCTCCAGGATATTACAGAACACTGGAATTAACTTAGGGTTTAACCCAAAGCTTTAATTATATAGAAAGTTTTCCTTTAATTACTAAAGATACTGATCAGATGTTCTGAGGACTGGCACTACCCCCTGGTTTACTGTACTCATTGCTGGTACTGAGACATGAAGCTATTCAAACAGAAGCACTTATTCCTTCACCAACTTGTGTCTCTTAAAGCTTTAGAGATGCTCTGAATCCCATGCTGCTGTGACTGTGGCTATCAAAAGCAGTTGCTGAATCTGCATCCAGGAAAAGAGGTCCTGTTAAATGAAGACTTTGAGTCCTCCTCCACCACTTTACCTGCAGGATTGCTATTCCCTTTGATTTTCAAACAGTGCAACCATAATTTAATACCTCCCCCCAAATAACCAAAGCTGTTGCAACAAGCTGCTGAGAAGCTGTACTTCAAAGCTTCTGAACAAGTACCCGTTTTACTCTTAATGATTTGCAGGGGAAAACAGTGCCTTGAAATATTCCATGGTTCTTCAGTCAAGCCAAACTGTCCTTGGTTACATCAGCTTTGCTACTACTTCCAAAACTTAACCACAATTTTCCATTAACCTGCAAATCAAGTCAAACATTAAAAATTCCCCAACATAATTATTTTTATTGCATCAAACAAACTCTTCTTATTGATGATCTGCTTTAAGTAACCAGCTTTAAATAGGGAAATGCACCCATTTGAAAAATACTGACAAAATATTTTCCACATACAAGAATTATCAATTGCAAGTGTGTGAAGATGTAATTCAAAACTTTGGGATTATGAATCTTTTTACATCTGACAAAGGCAAATCTTATCTGACAGATTATTTACCATAATTTTCACTCATCAAACTAAGAAGTTTCACCTTCCACTCCTTCCTATGAGGCACAAAAAATCTAAAATTGGGCTGTAAATCAGAATATAAGTTTTGAGAGAGGAAGAACTCAAAGCGTTATGAAAACTG
The DNA here is from genome assembly GCA_003676055.1 of Chloebia gouldiae. Classification (NCBI taxonomy): domain Eukaryota; kingdom Metazoa; phylum Chordata; class Aves; order Passeriformes; family Passeridae; genus Chloebia; species Chloebia gouldiae. The sequence goes on from QUSF01000060.1 coordinate 1,562,699, forward strand.
ATGGAAAAAACTCCATGTGAGTTTTATTAGCAGGAACTGTGAACTAAGATACACAGTAAATAAATAATAGTAAAAAAACCCCACCAAAATAAAAAAAAATCAAAGCTAAGCTGAAATATAAGATATTGCTTTATTATTTGCCCTATACATTTAAAAATACAAATATTTACCTCTCGAAGAGGGATAATAAGGCTGCACAAGTTCTCTTCTTTACTAGTAAAGCAAATGTAGTTTGTAGAAACAAACATCTGACCCAAAATATGCATTTTGTTGAAAGGAGTCCAAAGAGTACAGTCTGTGTGTCCATCTAATTTCTCATCCTTGGGAAGTCGGAACAATGCACGGTATCTCTCGCTCTTTGCTCTGGCATCAAGATCCCTAAAAAAAACCCACAGGAAGAAGTTCTTGGTTTAGGGAATATAAAATACATTTTAAGATGTATTTTATGCAAATCATTGCAATGTATGACTCAGCTAAGCAAGGAGTGTAGAGAAAAAGTTGGAAATAATTTGCATATAGTGGAGACATAGTCTTCACTTTTAGAGGGTTCTAAAACTACATGAAAAGAAAAGGCTGTCATGAATGACTCAGACATTCATCCTTATTTCTCAGAGAGGAAAGACTGAGTGAGCTTTTCATATTCAGCCATACTTTCTGACAAAAGTGAATCCACTTTTTGTTAATAGTAATTAAAAATGCTTCTTTGAGGCTTTTTCATTAACATTATGGAATCCTTAAGGTTAGAGTTTGGTAGCAATTTCAAGACTTAGTCTTGATAATGCATTCAGTGCAAAGCACTCAACAGTAAAGACAAAAAGAAGTGATATAATGAACACACATCACATATCACTAAATAATGACAAATATAAACAACCACTGGCTATAATTCTTTATGGTACACTAAAATGAATGACATACAGAGAAAAAATGAAAAAGAAACTAACAAGCTGAAGTGTGATATAAAAGAAGAAGAAATATTTTCCAGATGACATTTCATCCCTTAGAATTTTATGTCATTTTTTTTATCACTTTTACCTAAACTATATTCCAGATAGAATGAATCATCTAGATTCTAATTTCTCAATACCAGTGATAAGACCAAGTAAGAATGCTAGGCACAGTTCTTAAAAACACATTAATCACTATCTCACCTTCCCATACAGACATAAAATGGCCTTACAACAGATGCCAAAATGTGGCCAATGTCAGGAGATATACTAAAGAGCTTCTGAACAAATAAGCATTTGGCTCAAGAAAGTTTATATTTGCAACATGCTCATATGCAAGCGTATTCCATTTCCTATTTCAATAAGATACCAAGTAATTACATTTAAATAATTATTCACATTTTGCCACTGTTGGAATCAATCATTCCTTTTGGAGTAACAGTAAATGTTTGCAACATTAGAAAACTTCTGGACAAAATCCTGCAAGTAAAAGGACTGAGGAGGAACAAATGAGTAAGAGCAGATGCTACCTACCGTTTTAGAGCAGATACTTTTTTGGGGGATTTCTTTTTCAGTTTGGGTAATGACCTGTCTTGTTCAAATCCTTCATTGTCCAAAAGCTGTCGCATAGCTATATTGGCAAGCTGTTCCATTAGTTTAAATGTCTCACTGATATTAAGGAATACTGAGAAGAAATGTTCACTTGACCTTGTGCTCACTTTGATCATATCAGGGAAGAGCAGTGTAGCATTTTTCTCCAGCTGAGTGATATCAACCCAACGGATAACTAACTTTGCTGAACAGGAGCAAACAAAAAAACAAGATTCAGTATAAAAATTAGCATATTCTGGAGCTTTTAGCTTTCTCTTCCTATAAAATACATTAAACTGACTTGTTCTAGCATCCTGAAAAGTTGGGAGCACAGCATAAGTAGATCAAGTTTGTACAAACAAACCACTATCACCTGACAAACAGGAGATTGAAGAGTTTAAACATCATTTACTTTATTTACAGAACACCACAAGCATTACAAAGCTAAGTAAGCTAACATGACTTATCATTGTCACTGCACTTGCGAAAACTCTGATGTCCTCCTTTCCTCTGGAAGCAAAGAAATACAGTCTAAGCACATCAGGCAGGCTTGTGTTATTTTTACCCAGCAAAAAGTTTCAAATATTACAGCCACAAGAGAATCTTAGCTTTTCTCCCAACACCAATAGAGGTGGTGTCCTTAAAACAGGGGATAAATCCCAGGACTGATCCACAGCCCATAACCAAATACTGCCGATTTGTTCTCCTCCACAGTGCTTTGAATAAACTCCCTGTAGAGCAGACTGAATGCATCCACAATATGTATGCAGTTCTTTATTCTGGGTCTCCTCTGAAACCTTTCTGATGTTCTGGAGTTGAACAAATGTAGATGCGTCATTTAAGGTTGCTAAGTCTGCCAGACTAGTACTTGAGGATCGTGTAAGAGCAGAAGAGAAAGCCAGAACTGGTGTGATCTTGTCCCTACTTCCTTTTGGGCATAGCTCCAGAGGTGAACCATGTCCCTAGAAAATGCCAAGTACTGTTTTACAGAGAACTACTTTGAGAAAGACCAAACAAACAAGGGAACAAGCACACAGTTAAGCAGTGTGACAAATCAGGGAATTGTTCCTGCTTCTCTTTTCTTCAGTAGTGTCTTCGTACCCTCAGTGATCAGACCGTGAAAAGTAACAAACTACAGGAGATTTCCTAACCATTTTTAGATGCACAAATTACCATTCCACTGAAAACATACCTTCCCTGCCCATGAGAAAAGAGTAAAAGCAAAGGTGATTAATGCTGAGATACACCCAACCCTGACGGGGAACCTTCCCCTTCCAATAACTGCAGGAGTAGTAGTTCACTAATTTCTCTTCCTCTGGCATTCCAAACAGCTTGTGAAATTTCACTATGGCTTCCTTGAATTTTTCTGTGTCATCATCCTCTTTGATACCATTGATCTTGTTGTACTCAGCAATGATGCCCTGGCAGGGAATAAAAAAAAGGACACATCTTGTTAGTGCCCATAGGCTGTCAGATATCCTAATTCCCACTGCTATCCAGGCCACAGGGCACAACGGTTATTGCAATGCCAAAGAAGTCAGTGAGCTCTTATACTTCTGCTGACTCTTTGGCTTATGTAGTTATTTACTTTATTCAAGGCTTTCTTTCTGATGATCTTACTCCTTACTGTGCCTAAGTCAAAAGCAACCAAACACCAACCACTTGCCAGTACCTTGTTTTAAACTAACCAGCCTAACTCAAATACTTTTAACAGCCCTGTGAAGCACCTATGATCTGCAGTATTTTCCTCTTCCCTCCTAGGGAGACAAACATAGGATTTCACATGAAAATTTTCTGAAGGGAAGGAGAAAAGAAATGGTTGTTCTTTAGGGAAAATTTTATATTACTTCTATAACCCTTCTGATTGGACCTTGAGCACAGAAGAGCAAAAGGGAGGGGGGTGGAGGGGCAGAAAGAAATAAAAAAAAATCTTCAATTAGATTTACTAATAGGATGGAAAAAAATTCCCAATTTCAGGTGCAGATGACCCTCATGGAATTTGAAGAGGTAACAGGTGAAAAAATGTTTTCTGGTATTTTTAAAGACTATGGTTCCTTGTGTTCTATACTGATGCTCTGTTTTATTTGCTTATTTTCCCAACCTCCTTTACAATAATCTCTATTGTCTTTTATATAAAAGTTATAAAATTTTTGCCTTTTTTGTGACTTTTTGCCTTCAACTTGCTCCATATTTACACGAAGAGCAGAGTATAAGATAGAGAACTATTGTTCACATGTAGTATTCATCCAACTCTAAGAAGTAAAAATTTCCTTAAGGAGTGTATTTCAAAACACAGATGTCTTCACATATGAGATATTTCCATGATCATCTGTAGCACTCATACCTGATTCACTGGGGAAACACAAGCAACTGTGGAATTCGTAAGAGAGCTGACTTACTATAGGAAATGTTAAAAGATAAATGAGACAAATCCAACACTTTGAACACACACCAGTAAATACATCAAACTTTCTTACAATCTTTGAGCAAAGTATGTATGTTTAGGTAATTCTTAGTACAAAAAAGTACTTTTTGCCAGTATAGCTATCTGACCTATAAAGAGAAAAAGAAATTCTGAGAAAACCAACACTCCCACTTTCCACTAAGCAAACAAATCGATGAACCAGCAACCCTTAACACCTATATGAAGTGTAAGTGCCAATACTATGGGATTTAACTACACAGAAGAGGGGGAGGAGACATTATGAGTGCATTTTTAAAAAAATTTAAATTAAGCTTTGCAATGGAAAAACAGTTGCACAGACAACTCTCAAAGTTTAAAACAGTGCAATTAATTTTAGAATTTACAATGCCTTAAGACTTGTCTGCATATTTATATGGGTTTTTAAAAAATCACACTGCTGTCAGCTATGTGCACTATTCCCAGTTTCCCTGATTTTTACACATGTGTGGCTACTTAACATCTGGTAGTCCTTCAAAAAGGCAGAGCAGCCTGAGGACTACCAGCTCCAATTTGTTTCAAATTCATATCACTTTTTTTCCTCAGTCATATTTATCATTAACAACATTTGTAGTAATTAATACACTACCTGTATTTTTCCTCTGACAAATGTATTTATGTCATTCTCATTTTCAAAGACTGAAAGAGTTTGCAACAAATTCTGTTCCAGCCATTCCCAGTGTTCAGTGATTTCCTTCCTTGAGCAACCTATATAAAAAACAAACAAACCAACCAAAAGTCACAAAATAAATAATTCAGCAGTGTCAATGTCCCTTTAATCACAAACAAAAAACTCTAAGAAAACTTTCCAGTAAGTGGAGATGCAATATTTCACTAGATGCTGTCCTTCCGAAAATTCTAAAATTTTCTCCCATTTGTATTTAATTTAACAGCGACAATGAAGGCAACAGAATGCAACATTCTGTGCAACTTCAAGGGGAATGTCACAATTCTGGTTGTAGTACAGATACATAAATCATGTTGCAGAACAGCCTACATGTTGCAGAACAGTCTAATCCATATTTCAGAACCACAAACGATCACCACTGCTACTTCTCCTTAAAACTACTGGATGCATCCAGACCTTTCTAGAACACAGGAGGTGGTCTGAACACAATTTTTTCTCTTCTTGACTTTAACACCGCTGTAAAAAGCAATGATGAAATGCATGAGGTATGTATAGAAAATTAAACTGTCATCAGAAAAATTGCTTAGCTTGTAAGAGCAGTGACAAGGAGTACAGACACACTATCATGATGAACTATTTCTTAAAGCTGTTTCTGGTTTGTGGTTCATCAATTATTTTTCATCACTTCTTCTGAAACTGCTTTGGTTGATTATTCTCAACTCATAACAATACATCTCTTCTCCACTGCTTTTTGTCTCCATTACCTCACTATTTACTCTCCCAGCCTCCCCTACAGCAGATCACACAATTAGCCCAAAACCTACACCCCAGTTCTCAACAATTTATCATGACAGGTTAGGTCTTTCCCATTGCTTTGTTCAGGACTAAAATACATACCTGCTGCAATGTTTTAAACTACAGGTTATTTTTATTGCTGTTTTTACCTATCTTAGCATATTAGAAGTATTCACCATTTTACCAACATTGGCCTTTTAGGTAAATTAAGCAGTAACGCAGACACTCAGGACAGAGGAAGAAACAGTTACAACACTGAACTTCAAAATACAGAGCCCTCAAGACTGGCAGGAAATAAAAATGAAAATAGCTACAACATAGCAACTTGCATGAAAAAGCATGTAATTACCGTTACCACAAAAAAATCTACAGCAGTTCTATACCTGAAAAACACACAAACCCACTGTAGGAACTGATTTTATAGGTGGAGAAGGATCTAAAAAAGTAGTTCATTTCCAAACAGAATTTAGATATCGCACCATCTTCACCTTAAACTGAACATAGCACATGGGGGGGAACACTGCCATGGGACACAGAAGTGCTACTACAATATGAAAGGCTGATTGTGCACAACATTTTGCATTCCTAGACCATCAATTGTTCTTGAAAACTAAATAACAATTCTCCTGTATAATTCAACAGACAGAACTCTAAGCTGCACTGGACAAAGGGCTGTTAACAAGACTTCTCTCCAGAGCTATAAGGTTTCAGATTCACCAGCTAAAATCCTCACACAGCCTGGATCGGTAGAGTTAATATCCAAGAAAATTCACATCCAAATCTGTCTAAACAACTTAGAGCAGACATTTTAGAGCAGACAAACCCCCCTGGATTACTTTCATCCCCAGAATACTCTTGCACTGAGCAAGACCAAGTGTCATAAACAAATCATGAAACAATGACATTTCTCTGAGTCACTCTGTACAGCTATTTACTGAAGATGGAGACTATTTCTTTATTGAAGGCAGAGAAAAAGACAAATTTCTGTAAAAACAGATTACGAGTACCAAGTAACAGGCAATCTACCCTTAGAGAACAGGGAGGGACAGTGCAGGACAAATTAGAGTTGCTTAGCTAAAGGCAGCCAAGGCCCTTAGTAACATGTATAATTTTAACAACCCTTCATCAGTCCAGAAGGAATTGCTTTAGTTGCAAATTCATAAAATAACCACAGCGTAGAGCCTTAGGGAACACTGGGCTGCTCAGCTTCAAGGTTGCATAGATCAATTATTTGCTTTCTAAAATTTTACCTCCCTGAAAGATCCACACTATTCCACAAAAGTGGCAAGACTATGCTAATGCAATCTTTTAATTTAACCAAAACAACTAAGCCATCAACCAGGTATTAGGAGACTAAACATTTAAGAAACACTCCACAAAAGAGAATCACAGATATATACATTAACTACATTAGCAATTTCAATTAGGGCTAAGATTCATAACTGAATAGTTTAAATGAAGACAGACTACTGTACTTCTACAAAATCCACAATATCTTTCCCAGAAGAAAAGCAAAATTCTCCTTGTTCATCAGCACCATAAATTTCGACACATATGGTATATTTATTTATTTTGGGGCTATAACTCATAACTCTTCCTTCCATTTTATACCCCTGCTTATCTTGAGGACATACTGTAGGTATTAAATTACAATCATTATCTAAAGGAGTCATGGAAAAAAATCTAAAGAGAAGTCATATGGCCTATTTCCAAAGTCTTAAAAATAATTTCTGAATACATGCACAGTATAAGGGTCTTTAAGAAACACTATTTTATTGGGAACTTTGTGATACACTATTTTCTTTGAAAGGGAGTCTGCACATAGCAAGAAAACTTGTGTCCTCAGCTGCCCCCTTTCAAGTTTATGGGATGGAGGTGGTTACTAATTGCTGTGTGTAGTGTTGACGTGGGGGGAAGGGGGGCCGGTGACAAAGAGAGCACTCACACCAATGTTCATGCAGCAACAGACAGAGCTTATTCTCAAGCTCTTCCTTACAAAGGAAATTTGAAAAACCCAGTCTGGATAATTTCATTGGTCTGATCCCTACGCCCCTTCAGGTTCTGGCCAGTGAAATGCCTGCAGCCTTAGGAGATATGTGATTGGGTGAGGCCCCTGTCAGCAAAACGAAGGGCTGGTTAATTCACACAGTACTAGCCAGCTTGTGGCAACAGCTGTGCACTGACATCTGGATGAAAATAAATAAACATACAGGCAGGTACTTTTACTATTCTTTCTCTTCTGAGATCCATGGAAAGCTGACATGTGTTACTTATGGTCACAGCAGAGTAGATGACAGCGAAAAGCTGTTAAATGTAGATTTGGGAACAACCTTCATAATATCCACAACTTTTTTAATATCTGGTTTTCGTATTAGCTGCTACCAAAGGTAAATTATGTTATATGAATTTTCAAATCTTCAGGGAGTTGGTACTAAATGGTGTAGAGGGGGGAAAAAGTTGTTTGAACTCATGCCTTCTTTCAGATCTGGTACTATCAAAAATATTAAGAAATACTTGTGCTAATAAGAGCTATAAGCAAAAATTCCTGTTGGATTCAGAAGGTGACACTGCTTTGGTATCAGCTTTGCCAGACACAGAAATCATACGTTCCTAAGAACAGGGCCCGGTTTGAACTAAAATTATTAGACCTATAGCAAACCTTCATCTGTTCCTCCTTCTCTCCCCTTCTCAAAAGGGTATTTGTCTGGAGGAAAAGTCATCCAAATAATCTAAATGTCAAATTTCATTGGGAGAATGGGCACTAATGAAGTGGCACAGTTAGTCGAGAAGAAGCCCACAGCATCATTAACCAGTATTTTTGAATGTCAAGCAGCAGTGGGGGTGCTGGAACTTACCAGGCCATTAAAGAGATGATAGGCATGTATGCACTTCTCATTTGTTCTCTCTTCTCAATTCTTTTCAAATTAACAGAGTTTTGGGTGTTGCCAAAACCTTTCTTGCCAGTGAAACTTTTGACCTGGAGGAGCTGCTGAAAAGTTTGCATTTGCAAAGACTGAAATGTAATACTACCAAATCAATGACCTGACGTGACCAGCTTGGCCAGTCAAAGCTAAATGACCTGGATCTTCTGCATTTAACTGCAGACACTATTTTCAGAGACAGCAGAACAAAACCAGTGACTAACTCCATTTTGTTTTATGTTACTTTCAAGAGATACCTGACCACAGAAATAAGCATTTCATACAGGATCTGATACATGGAAAAATCCTATTTAATGTACAAAAATAACTCAATTGTTTTCACTACTATAATGACAAAAGGAGCACCTATATCTGTCCAAGTTGGAGCATTAAAGACCAAAACTCTTAAAAGTTGTTGCATTTTTGTAAGAACATACACTTCTATAGTTAACTTTAACCTAGCTACCATCTTGCTGAATTCTAAGTACATCATATATAGAAAGACCACACACTGTCTGAAATAAACATCCAGGAGGCAGGGCATCCCTGAGATCTAGATGGTATTTATCTTGGAGGAGACAGGAGATGTATCACTGCTTGCTATTCAGTATTTATGTGAGTGCTGGGGCTGCACTTTCTTCCTGGTTACCATTGCAAGGGAAGCCAGGTGCCCTGTCTGGGTAACTGGTACTCCTCCAATAATCCAGGTACTCCACCCACCATTCTCACCATAGAGCAGGAATTCTGCACTTTAGAAGTGCTGTAGGAGTGAGCCCTGGGTATGGAGAAGAGCATGCAAGAAGGAGGAATGGGTACTGCTGGTCTGGGAACAACTCTGGGAGAAGAAAAGTGGGAAATAATAGATATTTCATCCCTACTCCATGGCCATTTCTGGTTTAATTCAGTCATTGTGCATAACACACCCTGCCGATGCTGGCATTCAAAGTCTGACTAGCAGAAACTATGGTGCCCCTGAATTTTACCACTACAGCAGGTTTTCATCCTGACCCATTTATCCATCCTGACATGACTGTGCTCAGCAGGAAGGATGCTCTCTTATTATGTTATGTGACACATTATCCAGGAGAATAAAAATCCACATCAGTGTATTTGTACTTACCACAGGCAATGGTCCAGTAGACCAAGGAGTCTGGTGCTTGGTAGAGGATTCGATATGGCGCCACTCTGGCACTGGAGTCCAACACAACATCAAGAGTACCCACAAGGAGACCTGTAGAAGAGGAAATTCTGATGAACACACAGTGATGGAAAATTCAAGATCCCACAGGAGAGGATTCTGCAGCTCCTCCCCATTCCATTTCACCCTCCACAGCAAAATGCAGATCTACATATTCATCCTCACGCTTATTGTCTCAGGCTGCAAAGAGGAAGGGTGATTTAACAGGGAAACATCTTCAGCTTAAACAAGACTTCAGCTCTTTAATGTACATAAGTGCTAGCATAAAGACAGGTAAATTCAAGCAAAGCAGAAGGTAGTTGTGTTATAAAATCATGTTTAAGAGGTTTAAAAGATTTAGTTCTTTCCTGTGTTTCATACACTGCCGGAACCCTGAGTAGTAAAAAAAACTACCAACTACAAACCCTTCTCCGACACCAAAAAGAAACCCCAGACAATACATCCTATAAGGGTTCAAAACTTGAATGTCAGCTAGGTAAAACTAAAGGCTTCCAGCAAAAATAATTGTGCTACTTAACAGTCTGATTTTTTAGGGTAGGAAGGATCAAAATGCCTTAAGAGTCAAGCTGTTTTTCAGGTGAAAGGATACTGAGGAAAGACAAAGCTATGCTGTTTTCCAGAAGTAGCTTTGAAAATTCTTTGCTACTGAGAGAGCCACCAACAGTCACATACCAAAAGCTACCAATAATTCCTAACTATATTTCCACAACTTCTAGATCCTCTTTTTATAATAAACTACATATAAAACAAAATTCTACCTCCCCAAAACTCTCTGCAAGAAGGACCTATTTCTTTTTAAACTATGTAAAAGTTTTCCCGTTTTTCATCTCCACAAAGAATTTTCATCTCCCCAGCAGCGATGTCAGATTTAAATTTTCATGTTGAAATTATCAGAAAATTGTTTGGGAAAAAATTTTGAAATGTAGAAACAAAAAAATGAATGAACTTTCAGAGATTCTTTGTTTGGTGTAAATATTTATTGGGCCAGAAATTAGAGGTGTTTTTCAAACAGCTGAACTAAATCCCATGCACCAAATAGCATGCACCAAAAAACATTTTAAAACTCTCCTGTTAGAAGTTCTCTTCTTTCAAGTTTTACATGTTCTCTTTTACTGTAATAGTTTTATTAGTTCCCCATTTTTTCTCTGCCATAACTGGTATATGCAATACTGCTTCCCTTGCTGTTCCTTCACATTTGTGCTGTGCATCATAAAGATATAAAAGCAGTACCCTTTTTCCATCTCAGTAGATCCTGCAAATGTGAACTGAAACTGTTACTAAGAAATACCCCACCTACCAGTGATTTTGTATTTCCCCCATTCTATCTCTTTTATTTGTATTTTGTTTTATACAGATCTTCTCAGGTCGGATCAACTGTAATCTTTCTGTTCAATGAATTAACATGCACCACATCTTAATCCAAGAATTATGCAAGACATGGAAAACAAGTCTGGGCACAACATCAGGCCATTAGTAAGGTGTGCTACAAAGCTATTTGACAATTATAGGATACAAACAAAAATATGAGTGTAAAATATCCCAATGTACATTAGTCTCACTAGCTTTAGTTGCCCCTCATCTCTTACACGTTTTGATTACTGGTTGTACACTGACAAGCCTCCTCTGAATAATTCTCCACCAGCCCTTCTAGATACACCCTGCCTCCTTTCAAACTCAGGAGAATGAAGTAGGTTAAAATGTGCCTTCATTTTTTTTTTTTCTCTCCATCTGAGCTTCACAAATGCAGTATGGCCCTGGCCCAGAAAGCACATGTCACTTCAACAAAGGGCAAAATCCTCAAACAGGTAAAGCTGCCAGTACTGCTCAACTAAAGCGAGGACCAAGCCAGACACTACGCTTTGTTCATAATCTGGGTTTGCTGCAAATACAGCAGGAATCTTTTCCTTTTGCTTTTCAGCTTCACATGACTACTGATAGTAATAAATATGCAATAGGCATGATGTAATATCTAAATAAAGTTGTATGCTGGTCAAATGCAATCTTCTCTGAGATAGGAAACGCTATTCATTCCCTGTATTCTTTAAAAACATGCTTCTTTCTTTCCTCTTGCTGTATTTCCAAATTCATTGGCATGTGAGTGGTCCTGCCAAATAATTCTGCCCCTAGTTCTTGGAGCACTGTAAAAACTGGGATATGCAGGTAAGACCAGGAAGTCAGAACAAACCTACTGACTTGTACAGCAACATCAGGTTGAAAGGAACTTCCCATCCTACTTTCTTCTCCCCTGGATATGACAGACAGGGGAGGAACTGTCCCCTGTCCCACTAAACACTGTAAGACAGAGCAATGTATTTAAGAAATGTGAAGAGCACTATGAAAAAGAAAACAAAAGAGAGAAGCCAGCAGTGACTGAAACAACAGATGGGAGGTAGGAAAGGAAAAGAAAACAAAGAATACTTTCCAATGGTGCAGTAGGTAGGAGTTGGTCAGGGGTTTTTCAGTAAACAAATTGAAAAAACAACCATGTAGTGCAGTCAAAGGAAGAAATATGACAGAATTCCAGAACATCCCAGGGAAATTCAAATGTGAGCTTATCATGATAACTGCAACTGACAGTTTATCAGTAACATTTTACTTGTATCATGCAAGAGCTGTTTTGACAGACAATACGTGTGATATTAAAAATAAAAAAAGCATGTTTTCATCACATGAAAACTTGTGCAATTGTGCAGCTGGGCCTGCTTGCTCTCCTTCATGAACTGTTCCTTTTCATGTCGTTAGGTCGGCGTTGGTTGTTTTCGGTTTGGGTATTTGTTGTTTGGTTGGGTTTTTTCACAATGCAGACAAGTGATGCAACCAGAATGAAATCACAACAGCTCATACTGATAATCTGTTTGAGGATTTTCTACATGAAGTAGAAATGAAAATGAAAAAAAAATATTAAAAGAATGTTAATAATGTTCATTAGTTCATGAATTCTTAATGTAGCAAACACCTTTTCAGACATGATTAAGTAACTGAGTTTCTGTAGAAACAGAACAGGCAACCAAGAATCATATTCCTTATATTAGACTGGCCCTTGGGCAAGAGCCAGTGATTTACCCAGGCATCAAATCACAGTACTATACTGACTGCAATTTTTTTCCCATCATTTCATCGGGATTCTGATTGCATAATGAAATAAGGGGAGAAATTTCCAATGTAAGAATAATAAATCTGCAAGCCATTGTTGAAGCAACAGGTTTTCATGAGACAAGGTTTATTTAAAGCACATGGTATATAATTTGTAGGATTAGCATCTGGCTAATTCATGGGAGCCCCAATCCTGAAGGCACTCGAGCATGAGTAAACATTTATGTACAAACAGTCCCATCACACACACATGCCAAATTTCTAAAGCAACCATACATGGGCAGGAGGGGAAAAGGGAGGCCTATTGCCTTCAATTTGCTTGATACAACTTTTTAATGAAGACAGGTTCCTCTTTTGCAGACTTGAATTCTAAAGTGAAGGTTCAGAAGACTGATCAGTGGTTCTCTTTCTTTTCTGTAAAACACAGGCATTAGCAGAGGAAAAAAATTATATGTAATATGTGGAACCAGGGAATACAAAGCCACAATTCACTAACGGCCTGGGCAATTGCTCTTGCATCGTGTTACTGGAAGTACACAAAATGCACTAGAGGGAATTACTGGAAAAAGGGTTCAGTTACCCGATGCACTTTGTGCTGAAGGAAGAAATCACACATTTTACTTATCTGACCACATTCAGTGGTGGCTCACATTTAGTCATAAGATGGAGGGGGAGCCTATAACCCTTGCAGAAAATACAGATTAGTAGTTTTTATTCATTAATTAATGCATGATGTACATACTTGTACCTTTGTACCTTTACAACAGCAACCCATTTTTAGCTTATTTTTTTTGCTAGAAGAGACTATGACCACTTGAAACCAGACCTCCTCCATAATACAGACCCCCTTCACAAAGGATATCTTTCAGAAAGATAGGTCATCTTTGTTGGAAAACTAAGCCAATAGCTTCAGCCAGTTGAAAGTCATCCAAGCACCACTGCAGTCCTTGCTCCTTGGAGACCAGTATTCCAGATGACTTACAGTCCAGACTGATTACAAACTACCCACAAACAGTAATGAAATCAAATGATGACCTGTAGAATCAATCTGGTACATTTTAAGCATGCACAACTCAGAGTACATAAACTTGAACACCTGTCATAAGTCACAATATCTGTGACTATTTGGATATCCATGGCACAGATCTTTGCTGCAGGAATATTTCTCTCTTTTTCATTTTTTTTCTTTTATGTTTCATAATAATTTGCAAGTGTCTTTGTAAAACATCAATTAGGAAAAGGAAAAGCAAGTTTATGCACTGTACACATGAACAGACTCTTTATTAGCAAAGGATTTTCTTACAACAAACACTAACCCTTTTCCACAGAAAGCCATGTTTTCATTTAAAAACACAAAGACTGAGCAGTCTTTATCAACCTTCTACAGTCCCCCTCACAGCAGTATTGTATTTGAGAGCTTTTGTGTTTTACCTGTTCAAAATAAATTCGATTACATATGGAGGAGTGAAGATCTGGATTATATATTACCTCCAGTGTACAGTATTAAAACACTGAAGCCAATGAATTATAATAAATAATGACACTTCCAAGCTTAAGAACTACCAGCAGCCATGGCTTTGTTGCACAGCAAGCACCAAAAATCATGGTAACAGACAGTGATGCTTCCTAGTAATTTCTAACCTCAGAGTAGAGGTGCTTTCAGCACACACCAAGGACCTGTGACACACCCATCCTTCAGTGACATAGGCTGAACTTGTGTCACACCTTGCCTCAAACTGAAGGATGTCACCCTGCAGCTGGTGCCACTGACTGCTGTGCTGTCCCTTCCCCTAGTTTGCCAGGGTGCAAACACATTATTCACATGGCTCTTGGGAGAAGAGCCCTGCCCTGTCTCATCCTCCTTCCAGGTCAGCATGAATCCATACCTCAAAATACCTTTTGTTTGGAGATTTTTATGCAAAAATGTCTAAACAAAGAATGCACATACTTTTAGCATAAGGAGTAAATACAAAATAATACCCTGTAAAAGAGGTGAGATATAATATAGGTCAGACTATGACTCTTGGAGTCAAAATCAAGAGCTATCACTCAAACAGTCTTATGGATTTCAGCAGCCTATTTTTGTAGGAGCCCAACACCACAACCAGGAAAACTTGGATTGTCACATGTGTCACAAGCAAGAACGTTTCAAAACAGGCACTGTGACATTCCAACATTGAATCAAAAACATACTGCTTAAAACGTCCTCAGTATTTAAAGTATGCTGATGACTCCTCTTTCTACTAAAGTAAGATGGACACATAATGAACTCTGGTCATAAACCTGAAACACCCACAGCACTTATTTAGATTGTAGATGTTAGCTGATCTTTAAGAAAGCTTCAATCAATAGGGTTGATTTAAATAATATTTACACCCTGAGCATTCTGTTTTATATTGATTTAATGGACAATGAATAAACTCTTCCTGAAGTTCAAGTGTTGCTTCCTGAGCTATAAAAACAAGAACTCATACCAACACATAAGTAAAGCACACAGCACTAGGTATTGTTTTTCATAGTAAGGATAATGAATCCTCACTCTTCCATTCTTTCTCAAGGCAATTTAAGAGATTAGCTCTCTCATTTGTTATTACAGGATGAGATCATTGCATTACTTGTCTGTCAAAACTCAACCTAGAGCAACAACTTGAACTCCACAGGTAATACTATGGACAAATCCTTTTAAAAGGGAGGGTCAATGCTACTTGATTTAATTTCACAGGAAAGCCCATATAAATTGAAAATACTATACATCACACAAAAATAATCAAGTCTTAAACTTCCAATACTGGCAATAATACCCACAAAATTAAGAATATAAATTCTTCATTGTGAACCCTGTCCTTAAGACTTCATGAAGGGCTACACTTTTTTAATAGGTGTTCATTCACATAAATGGAGGTTAAATCACCTCTAACTTATTTTCTACCTGTCTTCCCGTGTGGCTTATATGGGCATCTAATGTGGTATCAAGAAAACCAAATTCTTCCTCTGGACTTATAACAATTAATATTCTTTAACAAAATAATAAATTAATAATTATATATATTTCTTAAATAATTAAGGATTGGATTATTAGGATTGGTTAAGTTTTCCCCAATGTCTGCCTTTGCTGCTCTCTCTTCCTACCAACACAGTTCTATAAACCACAGATTTGTCCAGCCACTCTTTTATTTGCACAGTTTTCAAACATGTTCAGTGAAACTGATTCTGAGGAAGAATTGTCACTCTACTGACATTTAGTAAGAAAAGCAGCAAAACCAGTAATTACTTTCTCTGTCCTCAAGCAGAGAAAGAAACAAAACAGAAAAAAAAAAACCAACGAAACAGAAAAAACCTCCAAACATCACCACTGCTAACCTAAGAAAAATTACTGTAAACTGAATCTGGTTTGAGGACCAAAAGGGGCACAGTAAATTCAGCTTGAACTCAGAAGGAGCATGTTGAAATACAAGCTAAAGCATGTTGAAATACAAGCTAAATCTGAAAAGCAGCAATAGCTTCAGAAAAAGAGAATTTTAAATTTTCACAGTTCTGATTGAATACCTGCAGATAGATCAGATTGCAATAAGCTATCAGAGGAGGCACTTTACCAGGGAAGTGAACAATGCGGAACAGGAGATCCTAATAATTCTGGCTGATGAAATACTGGGAAAAACAGAGGGGAAGAATAAAACAGATTATGGGAAAGAACAGTAAACATTAAAAATGTACTAGATGAAACCAAGACTACTGTTGCAGGAGAAATTCAAACACCCCTAGCTGGAAACTTCAGGAAAAAAAATCAAAAATCCATCACAGAAAAGAAAGAAAATTCTTTCTTTGGAAAGAAAACAAATGGAAAGATTTGGAAGAAGTCCTCAAGAACCTAAGATCACCTAAGCACCAGGTTTAAAGTCAAAATGGAAATGTAATTTCTGAATATCAACACTGATCAGAAAACAGAAGTATGATTAGTGGTCAATGAGATGAAGAAAAGTACGATTTCAGTCAAATGCTCACAGCTCTTTATACACATTGTATCATCACACTTTAGCAAAATCCATGGCAGAGACAACTCCTGTCTCTGGAAAAGCCACACGAAGTGTGATACTTTTAAGGATAAAAGCAAGGAGATTCTGCCTATACTAAATATTTACAAGAAGAAATACTGTATGAGAATACAAGTTCAAATTAAGTTCCAAAGACGTCTGAGTATATGCTAGCATACTTCGTGGAACCTTTTTTAGTTCTGCAGGAATCTAATTGAAACTATCAAGGGCCCAAACCTCTGTGAAATACAATACATTCCTACAAGGATGCATAACTGGACAGTGGAGTGATGGAAATCTGGAAACAGATGTGAAGAAGCGCTATTTCTTCTACACCTTTCAGTGTGGGACTATAGAATAATAACCAAAGCCCTGTAACCAACACAAACTCTGGTATAATGCAGAAAATTAATAAGTGGCCTAGACTGATTGCTTACTATCTTGTGATCCTGTGCAACATTTCCAACAGGGTTTCCTACAAACAGAGATCTCAGGAGAAAGAGCAGGCCGCCCGCAAATTCCACTTGTCAAACAGTAACATTATTTCAAGGGCAAGAATGGCAAAAGGCAGCTCAGCTCAGCAGCCAGGATAGGCCACTACTCACAGCGTAGGAGATAAAATATCATTCAAGTAAAGTCCTTGGCCAAGAAATACTAGAGAAGCAAAGCCAGACCAAGCAACATCTCAGGCACCAGAGATGTTGTCTCTACAGCCAACAGAAGAGCTGGAGATGCAGAGAAGCATTAGGCAGGAAGTGAGGAACTGGGACAAGCATCTGGGAATTCAACAGAAAGGCTGTGAGTCAGTCTGGAGAATCAACCACCAATTCAGCCCTAGACATCTGCACGTTCCTTGAAGTGGAAATGCACCGGTGTGGAGAAGTAAACACACCCACAGCAGATCCTAAGGAGCAGCTCAGAGCATCAGAGTAGATTTGGTGTACTGACAAATGCAAGTAGAGCAGAAGAGATCAGCTTCCACTCTGTGTGCCAAAACAATCATGGAAAGCTGATGGATAGGCTGCCCATCCCTATCCATTACGCTAATTGCATCCATTTTGATAAGCACTTCATTTCAAGTATCAGAAAGCACATGCTTTGTGCTCAAGCCTGACATGCAAAATCCCAACTACTTGAGTCAACAAAGGCAGGTGTCAAGTTTGTTAAAACATGGACCATATTTTGTTCAGGCAGATGATCAACTGGCCAAAAGCATTTCTAAATCTTAAGTATAAACAGGTTTTAAGTAATCTCTTCCTCAACTCTCTGAATTGAGAGGCTGTGAGCAAGACAGAATCTTAGCTCCAAATGTGAAAAACTGTGCTGTCCAGCAAGGCTGCAGAAAAGCTTTTTAATTTAGAACATTGTCACAGTATTAAAGATTATACTAGATCTGATGTTGATATGTCACATCAGCCAGCCAAGCTCAGAATTCTCCTTTTTGCCTTTCCAATGTGGAAATCAAAAGATATTTTGCAAAAATATCTGGGGAGAAGTAGTATTTCATCAGATCCTTTTATCATCAGAAGTCAGCATATTTCCATCTGCTCTCTTCTGCTTAAACATTTGAATCATTCTTGCAAACATGGCATGGGCTTACAACTCCTACTGCATCTCTCACACAGGCACTGTCCCAGCTGTAAGTACATATACCCTATTTGCAAAATAATTCACTTCTAAAAACAGTTCTTGCTAAGAACAACTTATTTCCCTTGGGATTCAGAGATCTCACAATAACATTTTAAACAAAGTCACTTAGAATTTAATCTCTACTTCATACACACAAATGTACACAGACAAAAGGAACACAGTAGCCAGCAGCTAATTGTATGACAGTATCTCTTCCTGTAAGCTCCAAGTGAATACATTGCTCTGCCATCCATTACCAGGTACAATAATTCCTTACTATAATGTCTTAAAGTAGAAGAGTTTGTCAAACATTATCACAGTATAGCAGAAAGCAGTTAAGAGGCATTTTTAAACCAATTTGTTGCATCTGAATGCAAGATACACTTAATAACATGACCTTTCAGTTGTTTATGAAGTTTATGACATGTTCAAGATTTTTACATCCATAAAAGTAATACTATCATACAGGGCACAGTGCCCAAATGATGGTAGAGATCTGGGTTCATGTTCTGTCCAAATGCCTCTGCTGCAGGTGATGCAGGCTGCTGTGGAAATAAATATACTACATTCCTCTGGAGAAGGAATTATTTAATACAGACCAAACAGGCTGCCCAGGGAAGCAAGAATAATATGAGGAAAGAAAATACTTTATTCCCTGTTGGTGAACAAAAGGAAAATGAAATACCCGACCAAGGGTCACACAGAAGCAAAATATGGGCATGGCATTATGTGCAAGGCATGAAAGCTCATCAGCCATCAAATACTTTTAAAGAAGAAAAGTACATTTTTTGGTCCTGTCCTGGAAGATTAATGCAGTGATGCAAGATAATGTGAGTTTGCAGAACAGCTAAGAAAATCCAATTTAAAATCCAATTTAAAATCTTTGCTATTTTCTTTTCTTAAAAAGGAAAATAAAATCCAAACAACCCTTCAATTAAGGCATGCTTACAAAGAAAAGGCCCACTGATGTGACTGGTAATGACATTGACACAATAACTTAAATGAGTCTAGACCCAAATTCAGTATAAAAATGGATCCACACTGCTTATTAAAAAGCAGTATCTCTGAAGCAAACCATTGATCTAATACACCTTGTTAACGGAGATTACATCTATGGACTCACTAATCAGCACTGCCCTAACGCATTAAAAGATCATTCTCCTCACTTGTTACAATATGATATAGTGGAGAAAATGCCTCCAAACAAGTATTTAAATAAGAGTTTCTCTGTTCAACTGCTTCATAAACCAAGGCTGAGAGGAGAAAACCAGTGTAGAAAGGGCTGATTTTTCACCCCTTCCCCAAAGTGTCTAATACCTCTTTTTCCTGCAAAGCATTGAGGCACTCAGAGTGGATCCAGGAGAACAGGTAACTTGAGTACTATTCTTCTGCTCCACATAAAGCCAACAAGAAGTACTTGCACCCACCTCCAAGGCTACATAAAATACTTGGCTTTAAACTGAGACATGCCAAAAGAAGTTGCCATGTTCACAGATGGAGAGAAGGGCGTTACACTTAACCCTGATCAGTTTTGTGATGACAGTTTCATGGTTGAGGGCAATGCCAGAGAATCAGTGCTTCTCATTGTCTAGCCACTTGCTTAAGTTACATGATGAAGCCATCTAATGTCATCATACCCACAGTCTCATCAATGTGAATGTCAATTCTCCTTCTATAATTCAAGACAAATGATTCCAAGAGTCAATAATGAGGGAGTGTAAGTCAGCAAAAGTTAGATCACAAAAAAAAAAAAAGACAGCTGTATTTACATCCTCTCTTGCAAATATAAACTGAGATCATCCTTAGTTAAAAATCTTGTATACAATATTTCTAGTCAGCTTCAAGGACATATCCGTTAGTTTCCCACAGAGCAACCATGCCAAAATTTAGACCATATTCATGGGCAGCTAACTTCTGAGCAAATTTCAGTATTACATTGCTACAGAAAAGGTAATTAAGGAGAAAAAAAACCCAACCCACCACACCAAAAGTTCTTTTTCTCCCAGTTCACTTTTGACCAGGTAACCTCCATCTTTGCCACAAGATCAGGATCATCTAGGGAGCTTCCAAAGGGTCATCCTGAATGCTATAATTACTACAAATTATGTATCCTGTTTACCATGTCAGCAGATTTAGTCTTTAACTCAGGATCAGCTAGATCCCTCAATACTTTGCTTTTAACCAGTCTTTCCTACCAAGAACAATCCACTGGCCTTCTCCACCTTCCTTGTCCCTCAACTGGCAGACCACAGGTGTTAAAAGAACCAGCAGAAAATTTCAGCATTTCCATGAAAAAAAATAAACCTAAGTCCCATTTATTCCTGTGCCTGTCACATTATGAGTGGCTTGAAGACACCAACCATCCCTCTCTCCCTTCCTCTCCCATCTTTTGTTGACCACTGTGTGACAAACCCTTGCCATTTGAGCACATGGTCTGATAAGTTCCCATATGTTCCTTTAAATACTGCCAACTCTAATAAATTAGTTAGATACAGAGGTTTTATTAGTTTTGGCAAGATACTGAAAAAAGCTACAACTTTTTACCAGCCCTTTTCTGTACAAACAAACAAACGAAATCCCTGGAAATGGACTTGTTGCTACTACCTCAATGCCACAGCAGCTGCAATTCCAGGCAAAGCACAGGCACTAGTAAGAGCTACACTGACAGCAGATTTCAAAATATGTGGAGAACTTCACTTTCTAAACACTCATATATAGGCTATACAGACTTCATTCACATACTAAAATAATGGATACAGCACACAAATATTTAAATTTTAAAAGGTAGGGGGGTAATTCAGAAACAAATAACTATTTCTCTCCTTTGAACCTCCAGCAAATGCTGTAGGCTTATTCGGGCCTCCAAAAAACAAAGCACATATTTATGAATCCTACTTCCATACAAGGACAAAATCTTCCAAAAGTGTTTTCTCCATCTGTAAAGTGGCATCACTAATCAGACTATTACACATACAGCTGCAAGAATTCTTAGGAATGCATGCACTGTGCAAACAGGTTGATGAACAGAACCCCAAACTCCCAACCTGCTTCCCAGTAAGTGAGAAGTGACTGGAAAATTGATGGCTATTTCAAACAAACTCTAATTCAAAGACAACAAAGTCAGAAAGGTAGAAGAATGTCTTTTCAGACCTTGAGAGGCCAAGGGGTAATCCATGAAAGGAAGCCTGAGAAACATTTTTCAGTAAGAAAAGTAGGGGTGAACTTTTGAGGCAAAACATGGTTTTGATGGATTTATCAATCCTGTCCACTCTTCAAAAGATTGTAAAATAAATGTAGAAATCTACAGCCAATGTGGAGTGGTGGCTGGTCATTTCCCACGTAAGAATAAGGCAATTTATCACACAACACTGACTCAAGATCTCAACAAAAAACAAGAAAACGCACTTCACAGCAGCGCTTTAGTTTAGATTATGAACTGCTTACAAGTCCATAGAACATTGAACGTCTGAAGAAACACTTAATCTCACAGTAAACATGTACAGGACCTTGAACCAAACACAGATGCAGTCCATATGTTTATTTTGCTTAGCCTGAAGTACTAATTATCACATAAGTGCATAAAGAAGAAAGCACAGGTTTCAGGAGAAGTAGCTTGATTATTCTACACCAATTCAAGAAGTACCAGTGGAAATACCATTGGGTTCTGTGTCTCCAATCTCATTTAAATATATATACGTTGCCTAAGAAAGGGTGGAAGACCTCGATGAAGGTATATGCACAGTATTATTAAGACCTAGATGAGTATGACCCAAACCTCTACAAAAGCCCCTCCAGCTGCCAGCAGTCGGAAACAAAACAGTCGGGCAACATACTTCACAAGGACATCCGGAAAATACGGACAAGCCGAAGCAAACCCGTTCTCTCCGTCAATTTCTGAATTACATTGTCTTATTTTACGGAACGCATGCTAAAGGTTCAGCAAGAAAATTCTCTGAGAACCTGGGGCAAGTGTGCCCTGATTGATGTGCGGAGCCATCGGTCAACGGTGGGCTTCCACAGGAGGCTCCAGCGCGTAAATCCGCGTGGGAATCCTGGCGCATTCCCCACGCCCGAGCGGGCGGCAGGATCGGGCAGCGCCGCGGCAGCCGCGCCCCGGCCCCGGAGGGACCCCGCGGCCGGGAACAGCCGAGGGCCCCGCCCGGCCCCGCCGCCGCCCTTACCCGCCAGTCCGCCGCCGCCGCCATCGCCGCCGTGCCCCTTCCTCCTCTGCAGGATGAAGTAGGGGTTGGCCCGCTCCGTCACCCACAGCGCGTTGGCCAGCAGCACCTCCTCGGGGTTCACCCACATGCTCCCGGCGCGGACGAGAGCAGGCCCGGCGGGCTGAGGGCTGCCTCATGCACGCACCGCCCGCATCAGGCGCCACCATGCCCGGCCGCCGCGGCACCGGTGGGCACCGGGCGGAGGCAGCAGCCGCATGGCCCCCGCCGCCTACCCGCGCTCCGCCGAGCGTGGAGGGGCGGCTGCTGCGGCCCGGGGCGGCGGCAGCTCCCGCCGCAGCGGTGACATCAACGCCGGCCCGGCCCCTCCGCGCTGCCGCTCGCACAAAACCCGCGGGAGCGGCGCGCCCCCGCGCCGTGCGCGCCGCCCGTCGCTCCTCCCGCCCCGCGGGGAGCGCGCTCCTCTCCCCCGCACCTGGGCACGGGCACGAGCACAGCCGCGGCGGGGCCGCGCCCGGCAGCGCTCCGCAGGGACACCGAGACCGCCCTGCCCGGGAGCACTCGGAGCGCCGGCAGAGCACAAGGTGAACCCGAGCTGGCAAGAAAGCCAAATGGGTCCTGGCTGCGTCCAAAGCACCGTGGGCAGCAGATGAGAAACGGGATGCTGCCCCTCTGCTCTGGCGAGACTTCGCCTGAAGTGCTGCATTCAGCTCTGGGGTCCCCAGCCTCCTCTGCAGTCTGAGAGAGTTCTGGTTGCTCATCCTGAAGAAGAGAAGGCTCGTGGAGACTTAATAGCACCTTTCAGTGACTGAACAGGCTGCAAGAGCTGGAGAAAGACTTTTTGATAGGACAAGGAGTGATGGCTTCAAACTGCAAGAGGGTAGGTGTAGATTAGATTCCAGAAAAAAATTCTTCAGTAGGAGGGTGGAGAGGCAATGGACAGTTGGCACAGGTTGCCCAGAGATGCCGTGGATACCTCATCCCTTAAAGCGCTCAAGGCCAGGTTGGGGTAGTGCTGGTCTAGTGGGAGGTGTTCCCGCCCACTAGAGTTGAAATGGCAGAGAGTTGAAATGAGATGATCTTTAAGGTGCTGTCCAACCCAAACCATTCTAAGATTCCCCTTTTAACTACCTGTCTTGAAAGATTTGGCCTTCTCATCATGTGGCTCAGAGAATTTTGTGAAATTGGGTGTCAAAAGGAAGAGCAGGCTCTGGTCTCAAGCAGAAGGAAGCCATCCACCAGAGGAGGTGATACTGCCCTCTTGCCACAGCCCCTTTTCTGTGCCTGTTCTCTGCCATGCTCCACACTATGTTTGAAGTTCACCTTTGCTGCCAAAGACCGCCTTGTGCCTACTGCTAAAGTTGGGGGTAATTTTTGAGGACCTGAAGGGCCCTAGAATAAAGCATACTCAAAGGGAACGCTTGTGTGTATAGATAATACATTTTCTACCCTTGTAGCTCTGAATGCTATTTGGTTTCCAAGTTGTCAGGAAAGGATTGGTCACACTGACCCCACTTTAGGTGAAAAATGTTACTTTCCAATCAGATTTGTATCTTTGTTTTATTAAAGATGTTGATAAGGCTAAATTAAACCCCAAAGACAACATAAAGCCGGTTTTTTTTGGCACAAACTGCTCATGCAGGCTGTACTTTATAGCAGAGTCTAGCCTTTCATCAACTGGTGCTGGCATGGAGCTGGTACCCAGTGTTCATCACGACAGAAAGACAGAAGACAGAAACACGGTCCTGGGGGAAATGACTCTTCATCTGAGGTAGCAGTCATGTGGTTGTTACCGGGTAGTTAAAGAGTTCAGGAGGGGAGGTGACTGCCCCTGATGTACACTTAGAAATGGCCAGTTCTGCTCTCAGTTCCACTGCACTGTGGAGAATGTTCATCTTCATCATCAAAGAAGGCAGCTGCACCTTGAATGGAGATGCAGAAGAGCCTCCTCACTCTTTCCCAGAGCAGTGGAATTACACCTCCAGTGATGAACTGACCAAAACCCCCAACTCCCTTGTCCCCTTGTGCTGTTGGTAGGAAGGAGGGAGGGGTTGGGGATAAAAGGTTATTTTTGTAAGGGCTGATTTTACTCCTCTGTTAGTAATGAATTCACTTTGTACCCGTAAGTTGAGCCTGTTTTGGCCTTAGAGGGTTTTCTCCCTTATCTCAGCTCATGATCCCATCGTTAAATTTTTTTCTCTGTCCAGTTGTGGCAGGGGAGGGTGAATGTGTGGCTTTCGTGGATGCCTGGCATTTGTCCAGTCTCCAACCATGACAGGAACAAAATAATGAACTTCTCATCAGTCCCTTGAATTATAATCGGGATTTAGAAAAACCTGAAATGGGAATAAAAAATATTTGCCCCTCCATGTTTTGTTGAAAAAAATGTACGAGGTTGGAACCTCAGTGTGGTTTTAACACTGAATGGGGCTGTTTAAAGTTCTCTGTGCCACTATATTTAAAACTATAATGTCATTCATTTTTGAAAAAATAAAGAAATCAGGAGCAGATATCAATACAAACTGAGGAGTTATTTCATATAACCTCCCAGGGAAAAATTAAACATGCTTCTAGAAGGACAATCATTCTGTGTAATATCATCATACCAATGGATATGAACATTACTTAAGCAGGAAAAAGATGAAATAAAGCAGACATTTTATAATTTATTCCCCAGAAGACCTTCTTACAATGGATCTCTTCTTTAGACACAGCCAACTAGCATTTGCTAGTGGCTCAAGACAGCCATTCACTTGACCAGGAACAAAGTTAAAATATCAAAATTTTGAAAGATTATCTTTGAGAAATGCACACCTTGCTTAGGTCGGAAAAACAGATCTATATATTCAGGAGAAACAAACTGGCTGCAAGCTTTCAGTCTGGATGAGGGCTCTACCTTTCCAAGGAAGGTTAAATAAAACTGTTTCATATTCTGAGATGCACTTTTTAAAAATTCTCTATGATTATGACAGCTGTTCTTCAGTATTCCACTTGCCATTTTTTCTCTTATTGTAAATGACAGTTTTCTTAGACTTCTTTTTTGTGTGAAGTTCTGCTGTTCTTTCATGAAAAATGGACATCTTGTTACTGGTTGGTTGGCTAAAAAGTGTTTCCCTATATTTAACTCCTGTTAGGTGTCATATTGACCCCTTTACTCTTTATAAAGTCCTGTTGGTTTTCCAGGCTCTCCATTGGTAAGGCAGGTCCCTGTCCATAGCCCACACATCTTTTTGTGGGCTACCCTGCTTCTTGAGGTGTGTTGGATAAAACTCAGAGTTTCCAGCTTTCCTTCATGTCTGTACCATCCTGTGAACTCTGGTAATTTCTGGAGTGTAGGTGTCAGAGGTGGACTTTGTATGTTAACAGAGCTTTACGAGTTTTGGTTTTGTTTTGACAGAAGCGAAGTCCTTACTAGTTTTGAGACATTATGTCCGAATCCTTTTTTTTTTTTTTTTTTTTTTTTTGACACAGCACTGCACTGGTAACACATTGAGCACTTTATCCAAAATCCTCATTCAGAAAAGCTTTTCAAAGTAGTGGTCCCTATCTTGTTTAAAACTGACACTCGTTGCCTTATGTCTGGTTTGTGGACATAAGAACTAGGCTGTAGTAGAGTGACCTGAGTCCTGATACAGCAGTGACCTTACATCACTATTTATCTTGTCAATTCCTATGTCATTCAGCAAAATTGTCATAAAGTTTCTTTAGCACAGAATTGATCATGTAGAATATTAAAATTCTACAGGGACTCCTACCAGCTCTGCCATGCAGTATTATCCCCTTATTCTCCAATATCTCTGTGGGTTGGTTTTACACCCAGATGTTATGGCCAAATTCATTTCATATACAATCTGTCATTACAAATAAAATTTCTTGAGCAAAATTCAGACATATGATACTAACCCTACTATTTCTATTGACCAAAGGCATTCACCCTGCCAAAACAGAAGCAAGCTTTGTTTGACAGGACCTACTTCCACAAGACTGTGCAAGAACAATTATATTCTCACCCTGGAAGTATTTGTTAACACTGTGGCAGATTATTCTGTATAATTATATTTATATAATTATTCTGTTATTGAAACAAAGTTCAGTCATAGACTAACTTGTCCATAGTTAGTTAAGTCTAATTAGCTAATTAATAGAGCTGCTTGCTTTTAAATGTGCAAACTGCATCACTATACAGATAAATGTATGAATTCCAACATCTGCTATATTCCAGTGGAATGAAAATAGAGAATGTTTTAAGAATGAAAACTCCAAAGAAGTTATTAAATTTCCTATGATAACAAAGCTGACAATGGTAAAGCTGAGAAGAAAAACTGCTCTTTGAATATGCCTTAGGAGAGTACCCACAGCTGAGCCAATGTTACTAACATAAATGGAAAGCCAACAAACATTTGATGGTAGCTAATATTTTAATGTAACAGTGCCCTAAAAAGGGCACAATTACCATGTTTCAGTGCTATGCTAGGAAAAAAAGAAAAAGGAGGTATACATCTTGGTAACAGCTGATTTGGCCCTTTTTTTGAAATTCAGTGATCCAACTCCATCTTGGACCTTCCTTTTGGCACCTTCTGGAACCACCAGCAGCCAGGCAGATGAGAAGTCACCAAACCAGTTCAGCCAACTGCTTCCTTGTCAGTTTCTTTAGCATGACATGAGTGTGTAATTAACTGTTATAACCAGTTGGAGATGACAGATTTCTTGAGGAACAGCATAGGTTATGCTGGACAACAGAGAAATACTGGACTTAATTTGGCTTTAACAGTATTAATACTCAGTAATTACATATCCCAGAATTGCTTCATTAATTACTTATGCAAAGTACCTGAATTTAAATACTTTTATATGTGTCATAAGACTTAATTAACATTGCCCATTTATAAAGTGGCTGGGTTTGTTTGTCCTTAAATTCAGAATAAATTTTATTTACCCTCTGATGATGTTCCTTGCTTTTCTATACACTGTTTTTTTTATCTGTGTTATCCTAAAATAGAGTGCACATCTGATGTAAAATAATTTAGAGAAGCAACACTTCATGAAAAAATGAGGAATAAACCTACCTGCTAAAGCAAGTAAAAGCCAAGATACCAGTCTGTCCATTTAAACATTTGTGTATTAAAGGATTCACAGAGTTAAGTCAATTTGTAGTTATTTAGTGGGACAGATGGGGTATAGTTGAATAATCATTACCTTAAGTATTTCACAAGTTATTCTGCTGTTTGTTTTTTTTTTCATTTTACCCTGTTTATTTTAAGTGTCTGAGATGTTCTCCACTTGCTTACAAAGTATAAGAAATACATAATGCAACTCCAGTGCAATTCGTAAAGCTGATGTTTCTTTCTGTGACTAAATACTTTAAAAATTATTATGTGGCAGCTAGTATTGGAATTGATACTTATAAACTTCTGTTACATGTTCATGAAGAAACTAGATGGTTGCTGAAATGCTGATAAAATATGCTTGGTTTGACATGTAAATGATGGGTAACAAACTTTACCACTTACTTGGTAAGTTTGTTGAAAATAATATGACAGCACTAAGATTACTGAAATATGAAGAGTTGAATTCTTTTGAAAGTACTGCCTCATTTGCAGTGGAATGCAAAAATCCCCCACAAATAATATCATTGTACTTGGTCGAATTTAGAAGAGGATTGCCATTGCAGTAGTTCCACACAGCCTTGCAAAACCCAAGTAGATGAATTGGTTTCTGCTAATTTTCTGAAAAAGTCATGTAAAAAAATACTGACCTGGTTCCTTCCCCTCATTCTTCATTGACCTCGGTGCCCAGAGTGTTGTTTCATTTACTCTTCTCTCTAGCTGCAATTGTGCAGTTGAGGATCCCCCCCATCTCAAATCAGTTATTCCAGAGGTGCTGCCACCATTGCTGATGGGCTTTACTTTGGCCAGCAACAGACCCATGTTAGAGCTGGCTAGCATTGCCTCCATCAAACATAGGGAAAGCTTCTAGCAGCTCCTCACTGAAAGCACCCTGCTATATAAACCTAATACATGAGTTCTCTGAAACCTAAAAGAAGAAAGAATGCAAGTTTTAATTGTTATTATTATTGGCTTTGTAAATAAAAAACCCCTTATATTTTTCAGCATCCACCAAAAAGGTGTGGACAAAGGAGGCTTTGCAATGCATGTCTGTAACTTTGGGGTGAGGTGGTACCCAGTGTGATGTCTACTGGACCCTTAGTAAATCTGCAGTTTCTTTGGAAGTTTGGAAGAGAATATTTAGGTGGAGTGAGATAAAAAATCTTTGGTTATCAGAGGAAAGGAAAAGGTATGAATCAATTTTGTGAAGGAGCATGGAAAGCCTACTCTGTTTATGCTCAAAACAAACAAAAAACATCAACTGTGCCCTCCCCACCATTGGCTTGAAGTTCAGGCCTATCCCATCTCCATTCAATGTCTGAGATTAACCTTCCACCTTCCAATAAAGTAGCTGAGAGAAAATGAGTCAGAAAATGCCTGGTTACTGGTATATTGCTTTAAGTGAGTGCTGGCTGGTTCCTGAGCTACATAGAGTTGCAGAAGTCACTACAGGGGGACATTGCCACGACCTGGTGGATATTAAGGAGGATGATATTAGTCACAATTCACCCCTCAGCCTTTTTGTTAAATCTGATCATTCTCATTGCTGGAGTCCAAGACACAAAATTTGGTATTCCTTCATTAGAATCCTCTTTACTTTCTTCCAACCCCCTGTTCTCTCTGTAAGCAGAAGAGAGTTTATTTTGGTATTACAGTAGTGTGTCTGCTCAAAAGAATGTAGAAACCAACACCGTGGATGCAATTTCTGCACAGCTCCTGGCTGAGTACCGCCACATATCATTGTGCAAGTTTCAGAAAAATACAGAAGTAGGCTGCTTGAACATAAAAATGTAAAATTAGTGGTAAACTTCAGAGTACAACAACAGCTTCCAATCCCCTTGGAGGAAATTTCTGCTGTGGGCTCTGGGCAATTACTTCATATTTGCTTGTGATTGTGTTGTGGCTCCTATTGAAGGAGCTGCTCTGTGCTATCTGTCCTGAAAGAACTGTATGAGAAGAATTTGGAGAGGGAATAAGGGACCAGTAGGTACTGGTAAGAATAAGGAATATTCCCCTCAGGAATATTTACAAATGATTCATCAGCCATTTGTAACCATTTCCTTTCCATCCCACTACCTAGGAAAATCTATCTACCAGAAATCAGATTTTGCAGCTGACTACATGTATAGGCAGTAGTTTTCTAAAGAAAGTTTTATTTTGGATCTTTTCAGGTGGACATTCCAAGTGGTGTAGGGCTCAAAAACCAAGTGGAATTTTGTGAAATTTTCCTCTTTGCTTAAAAACAGCCACTGAGAGCAGTCATGGAAAATATCAGAAATCGGTTGAGAAAGTCACAGCCAACAAGTTATGTACATGCAGAGCTATGGCAATGGGATCACAACTTCAGTAGCAATGGAACTACAACATGGGCTACCCCAAGAGTTTCTAATACAATTAATATTTTACTTTTCTCTTCATGTGATTTGCAATTCACATGGACTGTTACATCCAAGATGGTCTTGATAACAGCATTTCTAGGGATTTGTGTAATTTTGTTAAATGTGTTATAGGAATTCTGGCATCTTTTTACTCTTCGATGCTTACTTACTTTGACGTAGCAGAAAAGGTATGTAAAAAGTGGGTCTGTTCCACAACAGAAACATGTGCTGTTTTCAGCTGGGGTGAAGTTAATTTTCTTCATACCAGATAGTATGGGTCTATGTTTTGGACAACATGTCAGACATTTTAAAATAGTTTTTGTTCTAAAAGCCTGCTACGTTTGTTTTTAGTTTAGAGATCAATGTATCAGAGGTAGGCTAGAAATCAATAGTCAGGAAGAAGTATGTCTTCATGAGGAGCTTTATTTCTAATTTTAGGGGTGGAAGTTTGTGTTAGAGAAGGACTTTAGAACACCATACAAATGAAATCTGCTGTATCAGAGAGGATCATACCTGTGTTTTATACTGCATGTTCTCAAATCTGTTTCTAAACCCTCCAGAAATCTAGTATACTTTATAGATATACTCCCAGCTGAACTCCCATCCTGTTTGCCACTGCACATGAAGATATCTGTAGAATCTTATGTGTTATTTTAAATTATAATTTTAGACATTATACTTGAAGGGGGCAACCTTTCTGGTAATAATTTTGAGCTTATGAACATTTAAATAAATTACTTCAGTGTTACTTTTTAATTTGCATAACGTGAACTTTTGTAAATTACAGATATATATTTTATTTATGCATATGGATTTATTTATAGACAATGTATAAGAAGCATTTGCCAGTTCTGAAGTGTCCGTATGCAGAGAATCATTTGCCAATTTTATTTTCAAACACAAATATCAGTATACATACTGTGATCACACTGCCACGGTAGAATTTCCAGCAGTCCTTAATTGCAACACTTTGGAGAAACTTGTTTTAGAGGTTTCTGAAAACTGAGACAAAAAGCAGAGTCAAGGTTCAGATATAAGAAAAAGAGAAAGAGTTGAGAGATTTCTGAGCCATGTATGCTACTGTTGTAAGTGAGTACAACAGTAAGTAAATTAAAATTCTTTTTTAAGGTCAAATCCAATTAAAACATTAATATCTGAGTCTTGAAAAAACAGATCCCGCTACTGTTTCTGATGATGGAGAAGTCCTGCTGATGCAACCCAGTGATTACAGGACCATAGCTACAGGGAGCTTGTCTTCATTTGGGTTTCTTTGTTAATTAAGCCACAGTAAATCACATCATTTTTACAAGCAAACAAAACCATCTCTTTGGCAGTCTGTGAGCTGCTGCTCTCTCTCCATCCCATTCCTCCTGGCTGCCCACCAAGCAGCTGATGACAATCTGGGATCAGTCTTTCTGTCTCCACACAAAATGCCTACTTTTACTGTCAACAGCGGCAGTTTGGATGCTCAGACAGCTTTCCCACCAATCTCCTTACCATCACACAGCCAGCCTCTGATAGAAGCACTCTTTGGAGCTGGAGGTAGACATAGCACAGCCTAAATGGCTGTAAGTTGCACAGCTCCAGATCAATTCAGTTCAGTAGCTGCCTACTTTTCAGACATCCAGAAAGGTCCTAGTGTCTTCCCACAGTTCTGCTCTAAGGCAAAACTAGGCTTTCCTTTATTTATGTCACTGGACCAAAACATATTAGTATAAAGCTCCAGGGTACCTGCTCATACACATATGCAGAAATAGAAAAAGCACTCCAAAAAAATATTCCTGATGGAGTCTCATATCCCGTCTAGATACAAATATGCAAAGTATTTTCTATTACTGGTGGTAAGTCATCACTTTTTAGCATCAGAAGTCAGAGAATAACCTGTGCCTTGGAGCCATTCTGTCCTGTGCCAGGACTAAGAGAGGAAAATGAATAATTTCTTCAACCTATTCTTGGCTACTGTGAAATGAAAGTGAAAGAAAGGGATGAGAGAAATGAAAGAAGAACATAGAAAGAAATGGTTAAGGTTAAAGGGAAAAGAAGATAAAAGATAAAAGTAATTGTAAATATAGAAACAGAGACAGAAAGAGACAACTAATAGAAATATATGGAAGAAGGGATGGAGAAGAACAAAAGGGAAGAAATTAAAGGATTGAGGCAGCACATCAAATTATCACAATGTTTTAATGTTGGCAGATTCTCTCAGTGCCTTCCTATCTGCATTTTTGCATCACAGGAGAATTTAGTCAACAAAAGCAGGCTGGCAATTCATACCGAGGTGTATGCAATCAACTCTGCCAGACCCTGGCAGGTGATGAGCAGAAAGCAAGGCACTAGCACAAAGACACATCTCCTCTGAGCTCCTCTGAGCAACTTTGCTTTCTTAGGGGTGGTTTTTTTCTGGCTGTCTCCTTCAACTTCCATTGGTGTTGCATTGTGTTTTAAGTCTCCCCTATATCTCCTCCCCCTATATCGGTCTCATAGTCCCTCTCTCCTTCCCCTTCTCCCCTTCCTATCTGTCAATCACCCTGGTTATGTAACCCTCAACGGTCACCCCTCGCCCCAGGCTTCATCCCTCCATCTAGAAGCTTCCACCAGAGGCCTTGGGTAATAGGCTGGTCCCTGGGGACTTCTCCCCACCTCTCTCCCTACTGGAAGTTTCCCCTGAGTGACACCCCGGTTCCCACTCCCTCGTTATACGTCATTGGTTAATAGTTGTTCTCTCCCCTGGTTACCGCCCCAAGTTAAAAAGGCGTGGACACCCGTGCTCCCCACTTTTTGGGGCAGACTCCCCTTCGGTGCTATTGTTCCTCGTGCAGATCTACAATAAAACCGGACTGCAGTCTACCTCAATGGGATGGCTCCTTTCGTCTGTTACCGCTGTGTTGCGCTTCCCCCCACTGGCTCAGGCGGGTCTTTGACCCACGGGCCACGACTCTCACCGATGCACGGACGCGCGGCTATAGGGCGTGGTTTCGGCTGCCAGCTGGTGCCCAGGAGCTGGGCTAGCCGTTTTACCAGTGGGCACCGTGGCAGCATTGGCTCCCAACACATGGCTCTGGAAAAAACGTCACCAGAGCCCACGGCAAGAACCAGTGGGACCACCGTCCCAGGACTATAGAGCCTGCCGTTGGTCTGCAAGAGGTTCCAGGTCATCAAGGTACCCCCAGTGGGAGCAGACCTCGTTTTAGAGGTGGCGTGCATGGGGGACAGGAGAGGAAGCCACTGCCTCAGTCTCTCCCTGACAGACGCCCGCCCTGCAGTTTTCTTTTCCTCCCCTGGACAGGGAAAGTAGGAAAATTCCTACAGGGTTTTTATTCTTTCCCTCTTTTCTTTTGCGGTGAGGGACAAGGGGAGGCGCTTCTCTGTGTCCTGTGGGTGAGGGGAAAGTTTGGGTTCGTCCAGAGGGGAGTTTCGTTTTTCTTTCGGTATTCTTTTTCCGGGATGGGATTTGTTAGCATTCAGTCGCCCCGCAGTTACCATGGGAGCTAGACTTTCGACCAAACAGAGACGAGTCTATCTCCAAGCTGTGGGAATCCTTGTTGGGGGAGTTGGTTTCTATTAAAAAACGCAAAGTTAAGGATTTAGTTAGATGGCTCTTCCTTAATTTTCCAGAAGATACTACCCCCAAAAATCTAACTGATGTTTGCTTTTGGGACCGAGTTGGATCTAAATTAACCCAATCAGGAAAAACAGGGAGTAGTGCCGTTGCCAAATTAACATTCTGGGCTTTGCAAATTCGAGTGCTTTTGAAAGAAAAGCGGGAAGTGGAGGAAGACCCATCTCTGGGTGGTTTGTCCCCGGTTTTTCCCTCTCCTAGCCCTCTTCCCTCCCCTATCAGTCCTAGACCTGGGATTCAGCGGGGAGCAACCCGCTGCTCAGCGCGGGGCTGCTACTGTCTCCCCAGCTCTCCGCAGAACCCCAGATCCCCCCGCCTGGGGAGTCTTCGGTACCAGACTCCTCGGGACCTTTCCTCGCCCCATTTGCCCCGAAAATGTACAGCCCCAT
The DNA here is from genome assembly GCA_003676055.1 of Chloebia gouldiae. NCBI lineage: Eukaryota > Metazoa > Chordata > Aves > Passeriformes > Passeridae > Chloebia > Chloebia gouldiae. The sequence continues at coordinate 1,596,662 of QUSF01000060.1, forward strand.
CCTGAAAACCCTCAGTTAGGTTTAATATCCCCAGTACTCCTAAACCCCAGGATGGCCCCCGGGGAAGACAAGATGGCGGATGCCATGTGGAGTTTCCCACCACTTGCTCCTCTCCTCCAAATTGCGCTGGCGCCACGGGAGGACAAGATGGTAGGGACCGCATGGTTTTTCCCACCACTCACTCTTCTCCTCCCCAGAATCCCTCTCTCCAAAGTTCCGACCCTTTCCTCCCATCAGGTCCCTCCCCGAGCCCTGCCCACTCCCTTTTCCTAGACCCATCCTCTAGCTCCGCCCAAGTTGTACACGGCCCTCACCCCTCCCCTGGTTATGCCCCTTTTTCCCACGGGGGTAACCCCACCCCAAGCCACTCCTTTTAGGCAGAGCCCTCCCCCTCCTCCCAGCTTGCCCAGCCCCCCGGCCCCTCCCAGCCGGGACTGACTCCTGGTTTCCACGGTCCCCCTCCCGGTTCCCACGGGGGTGGGGCTGGGGGGGTGGGGCCTGGGGCTGGAAATGACGCTCCAATGCCCGGGAATGGTTTTGCATCACCCCCTGTTCCTTCCCTAAACCTGTCCTGTCCCCAAAGCACCTTTCTAGCAACCCCAGTCACATATATCCCACATGCTTAGGGAGGCATTCATGCCAAATGGACCCCACTGCCATTCCAAGTCACAAAGGACTTGTGTAGAGTGCAGTGGGAGTTCACTCGGAAAGGGGAGTTCTTCTGGGGAATGCTTGCGGCCACCCTTTCTGCCGACCTCACCCCAGCTGACCTCTGCCAGCTGTTCTCCTGCCTTCTGACTCCTACGGAGTTCTTGAGGTGGGAGACGGAGTGGAGGAAGGAGGCCCGGGACACCCTATTCCACCTTTGGCAAAACCTGGCCTCCGCTAATGACACAGGGGGGGCATGCTCTCCATCAACCACCTCTGCGGTCAAGCAGAGTGGGCTGATGGGGCACGGCAGGCTGCTGAAATCCCCCGAGCGGCGCTGCGGGAGTCGGTTAGGGCAGTGGAAAAGGCCTTTCGCCAACTTAAGCCTAAAGGCCAGGTACTCAACTATCTTAAACTTGTCCAGGCCCCTAATGAACCCTTTCTCGAGTTTGTAGAAAAACTCCACAGGTCAGTGGAGCTGTAGGTGAAAGATGAGAGGGCCAGGCAGGAGGTCCTGAGGGAATTTGCCAGCACCAGTGCCAATAACAGATGCTGAGCTGCAATCCTCAGCCTTCCTATGGAGCCGCGGCCCACCCTCCAAGACATGTTGGAGGTGTGTGAGAAAAAAGTAGACCTCACTCCACTGGAAGAAACATCCCACGACAAACCTGCACCGCGGCCTGGACCAATTAGAAGAGCCTAAGCCGCTGGTGCCGAGGCACCACCCCTTCCAGCGCACTCTCAGTCATCGTATCACCACCTGAACAATGACCGCTGCTTTCTCTGCGGGACTCCTGGACATTGGTGAGGGAACTGCCCCCTAAAGAACGAGTTCCATCGCTTCAAAAAGGAACAGGGCAAGGCCCACAAACTTCAAAAAAACTAGATTATTAGCACAGCCCATCCCTGTGCTCTGACACAAATTGGGTGGGCACTGAACTTTCACAGGGAGGGGAAATCCAGCAGACGCCCACAAAAATCCTACCTGACTGGACATTCTTTCAATGGATATACAGCGCACCCATTATGAAGAACAGTGCAGGCGGCCCATCTTAACCACTGTGTCTTGTTTTTCCCCTTTCAGGCTCCAGCTGACGGGACCACTTCATCTTAGGGACTCCGACCACCATCTCATTTCGGTACTTGGAGCCAGCTGCGATGTAAGTACATCGTTGTCGGGGACACAAAATACACACCCCAGGAGATCACGGTGCTGCCTGGGTTAGTAACATCAGACCCAGGGTAGTTTGTGCTTCCCCTGTATTGCGTCCACCCACCTGTGTTCCTTCCCAAGGGCCAGATTGTTGCCCAAGCCATTCCAGTCCCTGAACCACCATGGGACCGGGAGCAGGCAGAGAGCCTCTGCAGGAAGCTCGTTCCATCTGTATACTGGGCACAGGCCCTTGGGGAGAACAAGCCGAAAATCACCTGTGGGCTACATTTGTGCGGGGAGTGGCGGACCATACAGGGGCTCCTGGACACGGGCAGATGTGACGATCATTCCCGCCTGGGAGTGGCCATCACATTGGGAATTGCAGAACGTGGCTGGCAGAGTACAGGGCATAGGGGGCATTCAATTCGCGAAACAGGGGAAGACCATAGTGCAAATTGAGGGGCCGGACGGGCAATTGGCCTCAATACGCCTGTTCGTTTTAGACTTCATGGAACGCCTGTGGGGAAGAGACCTGATGGCCCAGTGAGGGGCAAAAATTGACATTCCTAAGCCCCCCCAGCTTTTTCGGGCAGTGGTCACTGAGAAGCGCCCCCCCCCAGAAGCTGAATTGGCTCACAGATACACCAGTCTGAGTGGAACAGTGGCCGCTAAGCAAACTAAAATTAAAGGTGCTCGAGGAGCTTGTGGAAGAGCAGCTACCAAAAGGCAACATCGTGGAGACCACATCCCCGTGGAACTCCCCAGTCTTTGTTATAAAAAAGCCTAACAAAGACAAGTGGCGGCTCCTTTACGACCTCAGTGAAATCAATAAAGTAATCGAGGATATGGGGTCTCTTCAACCAGGGATGCCGTCTCCTGCGATGCTCCCCCAGAATTGGAATTTGGCAGTTATTGATATAAAGGATTGTTTCTTTCAAATTTCCCTACACCCTGACAACGCCCCGCGGTTTGCCTTCTCGGTTCCTACCATCAACCGGGAAGCCCCAAGGAAGAGGTACCATTGGAGAGTGTTGCCTCAAGGCATGAAAGCCAGTCCTGTCATCTGCCAGTGGTATGTCTCTTCCTTGCTGTCCCCCATCTGTGTAGCTGTGGGAGATGCCATCATCCTACACTACATGGACGACATTTTGGTGTGTGTTCCTACCAGTGATGTGCTTGCCTATGCGCTTGACCTCACAACATCTGCATTGGTTGCTGCAGGGTTCGAGCTCCAGACAGAGAAGATTCAAAGGATGCCACCTTGGAAGTACCTGGGACTGCAGATGACGCTGAGGACCATTGTTCCTCAGAAACTGGAGATCAGGAACACCGTCTGGACTCTTGTGGATCTCCAACAGCTGTGTGGGTCTTTAAATTGGGTAAGACCATGGCTAGGCATCTCCACCGAAGACCTAGCCCCTCATTTCAATTTATTGGAAGGGGGAGAGGGACCAAGTTCCCCATGGACTCTTACCCCAGAGGCGGGGAAAGCATTAGAAAAGGTACAAAGCTACATGTCTGCCAGGCAGGCCCATCGCTACCAACCGGATGTGCCCTTCAGATTCATCATATTGGGTAAACTGCCACACCTCCATGGGGTCATTTTTCAATGGGACACCTCCACCAAGGACAAGGACCAGGGCAAAAGGAACCCTCTCTTGATCATAGAGTGGGTCTTCCTGAGCCACCACTGGTCCAAAAGAATGACATTGCCACAGGAGTTGATGGCTGACTTGATTTGGAAAGTGCGTCAGCGCATCAGGGAGTTGGCTGTGTGCAACTTCGACATCATCCATGTACCCATTCAACTGACAACGGGCCAATTCACAAAAACAATGTTAGAGCACCTGCTCCAGGAGAACAAGTCCCTGCAGTTTGCATTGGACAGCTACACCGGACAAATTTCAATTCATTGGCTAGCCCACAAAATTTTCAATTCAGAGGTTCAATTTTCTCTATCATTAAAAAGGGTTCAGAGTAGGCAGCCTCTAAAAGCCCTGACAGTTTTTACAGATGCGTCCGGAGCATCCCACAAGTCAGTTATGACTTGGAGGGATCCTCAAACTCAGCAGTGGGAGGCAGATATTGCCGAGGTGGAAGGATCACCTCAGGTAGCTGAGTTGGCCGCTGTCGTCAGGGCCTTTGAGAAGTTCCAGGAACCCTTCAATTTAATAACTGATTTGGACTATGTAGCTGGTGTAGTGTCCAGAGCCGAGAATGCAGTACTGCAGGAGGTGCCTAACACTGCTCTGTATAAGTTGCTCTCTAGGCTAATAGATCTCGTCTCCCACTGAGAGCAACAATTCTATGTGACGCATGTCAGGTCACACACTGACCTGCCAGGGTTCATCGCCAAGGGCAATCGAAGAGCTGATGCCCTGGTGGCCCTGGTCCTTATGGCACTGCTCCCTGATAAATTTGAGCAGGCAAAAGTCAGTCATCACAAGTTCCACCAAAACGCACCTGGCCTGGTCCAGCAATTCCAACTGACCCACGATCAGGCCAAGGCCATTGTGGCTACATGACCCCAGTGCCAGAACCACCAGATGCCCGCACTTAGTGCCAGGGCAAACCCCAGAGGTTTACATAGTTGCGAGGTGTGGCAGATGGATGTAACCAAAGTCCCCCAGTTTGGCAGACTGAAGGACGTACACGTGTCCGTAGACACCTTTTCTGGCACGGTCTATGCCTCTGCCCATGCAAAGGAGAGGGCAAAGGATGTCATTAACCACCTCATCCACACCTTCTCTGTGTTGGGGGTTCCAAAGGTTTTAAAAACGGACAATGCCCCAATGTATGCCTCCAAGGAGCTCAGGAGCTTCCTGCAATAATGGGGAGTGGAGCATATCACCGGCATCCCCCACTCCCCGACAGGTCAGGCCATAGTTGAGAGGACCCACCAGAGCCTAAAAAAGATCATCGAGTACCAACGAGCGGCGATGAAGGTGGAATCCCCTCATGTCTAGCTGGCACAGGCATTGTTCACCTACAACTTTCTCAATTGCGCCTTTGAGAACATGAACCCTCCCATAGTACGTCATTTTAAGAGCAACCCTCAGCTGGAGCTGAAGGAGAGGCCCCCTGTTCTAATAAAAGATCCCGAGATGTGGCAGCTTCAAGGACCATTCAAGCTAGTAACACGGGGGCGGGGGTATGCATGTGTTGCCACTCCCACAGGGTTAAGATGGTTCCTGCAAAATGGGTGCACCCATACATCGCCAAGCCAACACAAGCCACACTGGTCCGGCAGGTGGAGGACGTCTGCTGGAGGAGGAGGAGATGGACCCATTCTATTTAGTTTGCCCCCATTAACCTTTTTCAGTTTCATGTTACAGCCTCAGCCCGAGACCCCAAGCGAGACGTCATGAACATCCTCTGCATCTTCGTCCTGTGGTGCCTCGCCATCCCCAGGAACTCCTGGATTGTTCCCCAGCCCTCCAAGAACGTATGGAGGACGCTCACGCAGGCCCTCGGGCAAGACCACATCTGCCTTACTACCTCGTCCGCTGACGACCCGTTTCTATCCTGCCTTGTGGGGATCTCTTATAAGTTAAATGATTTTCCATTTACCTTCCCAGATCCTAAGGCGATTCCCCGCAGGAGGACTCGCTCCTTCGTCGTTCGCCAGCTGGATGCATGAAGGAGCTGGGTCAAACTGCTCCCCGTCATGGAAAACAACCCCCAAGAATTGGATCTCCTCGGATCTTCCCCAGCATTTACCTGCATCCATTTTACTGTTATTCCTGATCCCCAGGCCTGGCCCGATATTGAAATCAAACAGTATATTAAAGATTATACCGCCCAGGAATGGTGCCAAAGGGTCATCCAAACCCCCATGTTGTCTACCCCAGACAACAGACCCCACATGCTACCCAAAGGCACCTTCCTGATCTGCGGTACCTGGGCCTGGGCAGGCATCCCCCCTCACCTGATCAGAAGACAGTGTACGTTTGGCCAGCTGAGCTTGTTCACTCCCAACCAAACCACAGTCGCACATTGGAAAAAAATGAATGAGACTTCTTAATTGGGCAGACAAAAACGGGACACAAAACTCACTAATCTGGATGAAAATTGTGACTCTGAAATTATTCATTGGGCAAAGCCAAAAGGCGTCGCTACCATTGCCCTATTACCATGGGTAGCAATAGCCCGTGCCTTCAGGGAATTGGCAGGCCTGGACTGCTGGGTGCTGAAACAAGCCAATGTTACATCAGCTGCGCTTGCTGGCCTCCTATTAGATGAAGAGGTAGGCAACCCTGCAGAACCGGGCAGCAATTGATTTCCTCCTGCTTCTCCATGACCCTTCTTGCGAGGAATTTGAGGGCCTGTGTTGTATGAACTTAACATCAAGGGCCGGGGACGTCCGAAAAGCCATCGCCAGAATGCAGGAGATGATGAAGGACATTAAAAAAGAGACTGGGGACTGGCTCAGTGACTTGTTTGGCATCTGGGGCATCTCGGGTTGGGCTACCTCTATTATCTGGTCCGGACTGTTAATTTTGTTTGTCCTTCTCTTAGCCCTCATTATTTTTGGAATTCTGAGGCGGGTGGTGTCCAACCTCATCAAAAAGGCACTAAACATTCATACAGTGAATCCAGCTGTCCTCGTCTCTGCCCAGGAGTCAGATGATGAAGAGGAAGATCAGGAAGAAGAAGAATTAGAAGATCGACCCCAGGTAGAGACAGCTCCCACCCATCAACCGTGGTTCGGGGACACCTACCCGAACTCAGAATTCCTCCCCCGGACTGAGTTTAATTCATTGTAACAAGAGACTCTTGCTCTGTTTTGGTTTTGTTTAATATGTAAAAGGGGGTGTTGTATTGTGTTTTAAGTCTCCCCTATATCTCCTCCCCCTATATGGGTCTTATAGTCCCTCTCTCCTTCCCTTCCTCCCCTTCCGATCTGTCAATCACCCTGGTTATGTAACCCTCAACGGTCACCCCTCGCCCCAGGCTTCATCCCTCCATCTAGAAGCTTCCACCAGAGGCCTTGGGTAATAGGCTGGTCCCTGGGGACTTCTCCCCACCTCTCTCCCTACTGGAAGTTTCCCCTGAGTAACACCCCGGTTCCCACTCCCTCATTGGTTAATAGTTGTTCTTTCCCCTGGTTACCGTCCCAAGTTAAAAAGGCGTGGACACCCGTGCTCCCCGCTTTTTGGGGCAGACTCCCCTTCGGTGCTATTGTTCCCCGCGCGGATCTACAATAAAACCAGACTGCAGTCTACCTCAATAGGACGGCTCCTTTCGTCTGTTACCACTGTGTTGCGCTTCCCCCCACTGGCTCAGGCAGGTTTTCGATCCATGGACCACGACTCTCACCGATGCATGGGCATGCGGCTATAGAGCGTGGTTTCGGCTGCCAGCCGGTGCCCAGGCGCTGGGCTAGCCGTTTCACCAGGGGGCACCACGGCACATTGAAGGCAAATCTCAGTACTTTGGCTAGGATTGCATAGGCCCACAGCATCAAAGGAGTGCCACTGTCCTCTCTACAACTGCATTATTTTCCTTCATCTGCATCACAATGGGATGTGAGCAGGGTCAGGCTTGTTCCACCACTGCAGAATGAAGTTGTCTACTTTCACTGCACAATTTCAAGGTAAGAAAAAACCTCCAAAATACAAACCACCAAAACCCTATGAGTAGCTTCAGAAGAGACATCACTTCACACAGAAAGCCTTCTTTCCATTGATTTGGCTTAGCATCAGCCCAATTTGAGTGGCATAATCATCTGCCCATTACAGAGAAAAGTATAAGAGACATACTATTCACTGAGGGAAAAACAAACCAACCCACCAAAAGCAGCAAAACCAATGTGACTTGGAGAGCATAAATAAGGTAGAAATTGAAGGATGTCATTCACTAATAGTGGGAAAGTGTCTTAGTTTAGAGAGAAGATCAGGAGAAAAACCACTCTAGAATGAGTGTTTCTTCCAAAAACAAAGAAGAGTTTCAACAATGCCTTTCCTCCAATAAGAAATGAATAGTAGTGGATAAAAGTGAAAAAAAAAACAAAAACAATTTTTGACAAACAGAATGCGCACATGGCACAGTAAAAAGTAAGTAAATGCTAGATACTGAACTGTCAGATCTTCCCCCCACAAATGCACACTCACACCAGAACAAAACCCCAAAATTTCAGGGAAATAAAAGAAAACAACAGTGGTGAAACGCAAACGGTGCAGTGTCTTGATTTGAAAGACAGGTGTCTGCCAAGGAAGGTGGGAACCTCTCTTTGAATAAAAAATATTACTCCCTTCCCTCCAAATTATTATAACTTTGAAATTAAGTGGTTTTTAGGCAAAGATATGGGGAAAGGAATAACAGTTCTTTACTAGCATGTATAACAAGGCAAACAAACAACCACGTGGCATCACAGCCAGCAGAACAGCAGCAGAAACTCACACGCAGCCTTCTCTCGGCTGTCACACACTTTCCCCTTCTCACCTAAAAGCTACAGACTCACCTAAAAGCTACAACAACCATTTTTGGGCCTAAAGCAGATGATCAGGGGATAAACTAATTTTCATAAAATCACCCAGGACAGAAAGGAAAATAGCTTGTGTGAGTGTTTAAGTATGACTGAATATGGTGATGAGACACTAGAACAAAAAAGAATTAAAGGAAACTTTCCAGGAAGAGTTTCATATCAGAAAGGTCAAAACTACCTTTGGAAAGAAAAAACAATTAACAAACCAAAGATGACAGAATGAAAGCAAGATGACAGCAATGATAAATCAGAAAGGGAATAAAATATGCCTGTACCTATGATTGAAATTGGAAAAATTTACTTAATAGATTCATGGAGAAAAGTCATTATCTCACAGCTAGTAAGTGTATCAGTGTTGCACAACATGACTGCCTTACTGAAATTAATTATTCTTGAAATGTCTATTTTGTCCTAAAAAGAAAAGAGTAGGATGCATTGAGTGAATCTTTCACAATAATTTGTCAGGAAATGCACATTTCAAGTAGTACTATATGCTACACTAAAATACAAAAAGCTGCTTTGTGGAGGTTGTTTTTCTGTGCAGCATCCCGAAACAGAGTGCTTGTAACCACAACAGGAAACCACTTTCAGCACTTTCATTAGTTTTTCTAGGTATGACTAACCATGAAATTGTTTCACAACAGGTAGGGCACCAGAGGCATTATTTAGCCTTTAGCTGTGCTTGGTAGTTAAGCATAATTTTGAAAATCCAACACTATTCCATAAAATATCAGCTACGAATTATGCAGAGCAGTCTGTAAACATAGTAACATACAAGAAAACCCCCAAACTCCTTTCTAAGTAACTTGTAGGGTATCTTAAACTGATTGCAAGGTTGAAACAAGTTTTGGTACAAAACACTGAAATTTTCTATTAGCAACAACCAGTCTTTTAAGAAGTGAATATTCTTACCAGTAGGAAGCTCTGAAATGATTCTCAGTACTATTCTAAAGGTTCCCCAGGGATAGAATTCATTCATTTATCTGTAGAATTAATTTATGATAAATAATTATTATATTGTATGCACATGCATTATCAACAGCTTTGTAAACCCATACTAATGACTTTGGTTTGTTCCCTTTTAGAAGCTGTCAAATGCCAAAGAAAAACCTGATGACCTGTGGGTTTTTTCTTCTCCATTCAGAAGCATTCATGGGCAGCAGCTATCTCAAAAGTCCACAGCTCATAGCTCTTTACAACTCAGCAACTGCAGACAAAATTAAGATTCAAAATAATGATCATAAAATATTGCACTTTGGGGTTTTTTTCGTGTAGAAGCCCAGGTGGCTTTCACATAAAGACCAAAATCTGTGTCGTTGCATATTTTGTGGTGTGGGATGGAGGCTTAAGCATTCAATCTCTAACATTTTACAAGTAATTTAGGAGAAATCCTTATTTTATATATCAGAATTCAGTTTTTCTGGCAGCCTATCTATGCATGGAAGTGATATTTCGTTGGCCATGAAAAAAAATTGTGGAAATTCAAGGCAGTTAATCAAGAAAGTTTAGGTGGAAAAGTTTTGAAGGTAATCAGGTACAACAACTTCAGAAACGATTGGTTCAATTTTACATAAAATAATCACTAGCCCTAATATATTTCAAAATGCATGTGTGTGTATATGTATATAAAATGGAAGAATGTCAGAAATCAATTTGTTGACATCTGATAGAAAAGCAGCCAGAAATACTTTTCATTCTTTGCACAGCTTCCTGACTTATTTCATTTGTGGCTTTCTCTGAAGAGACTAATTAGTCTCAAGGCAAGAAGAGACACAGAGCTTTTCAGAGACTGGAAAATCATGTGTGTCTGGATCAGACTGATTTTTTTTTTTCTTTCCTAAAAAAAGCAAGGAGGGGGAAGGAAGCAAGCTCTTGATAGAGAAACAAATTTCTGTTAGAGACGAAGGCAATCTCACACAAACACAAACCCAGATATTAGAACTAGGTGATCCTTAAGGTCCATTTCAACACAAACCATTCCACAATTTTATTATTTTGGGTAAGAGAAGGCCCAGCTGTTGCTTGCATGTTTCAGCAAAGCAGTCACAGTCCTTCATGCCTATGTACATTTTAATAGTGTTTTCTTCTCAATCTAATTGATTTCTGGTGTATATAAATACCTCAAAGGCAGATGCCAAGTGGATGGTGCCAGACTCTTCAGTGGTGCCCAGTGAGAGGACCAAAAGCAATGGCCATAAACTAAAACACAGCAAGTTCCACTTCAACTTGAAAGTGGCAGAACACTGAAACAGGCTGCCCAGGGAGGTTGTGGAATCTCCTTCTCTGCAGACCTTCCAAACCCATCTAGACACATTCCTGTGTAACTGGCTGTGGGTGACCCAGCCTTGGTAGAGGGATTGGACTATATAATATCCAGAGGTTCCTACCAACCCTAATATCTTAGGTTACAATGTAAGATGTAACCAAAAGTATATATTCTCTCACCACCTACATAGACTGTTAAGATAGAGGGGCAGTGTTCTTTATCTTCTCCATAATAACTCCCTCTGGTTGCTGTTTTGGCTATGGGGCCATCAAGGTCTCCCAGCATGACTCAGAATTACATCAACCCAGTGTGAAATGCTCCACGCAAGGGGAGGAACCAAACAGTCCTTCCTGGATATAATCTTAGACTTGGAACATCACGGGCAGCACTGTGCACTGGATTCACAGAGGACAAGAGCTCAATACCCACCATTGGACCTCCAGAGAAGGACCAGATTTTCTACAGGATCATGGTTTTGACAGAATAACATCTGTCACTCCAACAGGACTGTAGCCTCCATTTAATTGGATTGCTACCACCACACTGACCAACAGGGTGTCAGGTCATATTCTGACGCTGTCAGTTAAAGCCAGTGTTTATGTCCTATTGCCTTTATTTTAATTTTCTACTAAACTGTAGTTCTGACTTGGAACCTCCCACTGATTTGTTTTGAAACTGGTACACCTAACAATTCTATGATTCTTTGATTGTTTCTGTAAAAAAAGATTGTGTAGTTGAAAATGCCTCTTGGAGTCAAATCTTCAAGTTTCAACAGTTGGCTCTAAGCTTTAGACCCCAACCTCTGATTATACCTGCAAAAGTATCTAACACCCTCTGTTCAAATCTGTGAGAGTCCTCAGTGTCCCCAGAAATATAAAGGAAACTTCTGACATCTTCAGATATCGAACACAACCTGGTGTGAGAACAGCACTGAAGGGATCCCTGAATCAGAGCCACCCTCAGTAATCATCTGTAATAGAGGACCATCAACAAAGTAAATTCCATTTAAACTTGGAGTTGTGTCTTGCTTGGATCAAAATGAAGAAATAATGCCTTTCTAATGCAGAAGGACCTCTAGAGAGCATTTCTCTGCAGACCATCGTCAGGATAGTGAGACGGTGGTGTAGACAGTCCATGACATTTAATATATACAAAAAACAGGAGACCCAGTCACTGGTGGGTAATGTGCAAAAAAGTTACACACTTGCTTCCACCATATTTCCTTTCCATTAAAAGCCAAATAAAACCCCAACCTAGACAATTTGCAGAGAGGCATTTACCTTCTGATCATCTTGATAATAAAGTGCCAGTACTAGTTCCAGAAACCATATAAAAGCAGTGGTAAGGAAACATTGTTCTGAGCTGGTGAGGTTTTCATAGGCTGGCTGCCAGCTCCAGGTGAATCTCTCAGCATTTCCTGCCTGCTTTTTAGCATTAGACTATCAAAGTAATTAGAGAAGGAGAAAGAGGAGAAAAAAGGTAGGGGGGAAAATAAATCAGTGTAATCTGGTTATCTGTTCAAAGAACAAAACTCCAGTGTAATGGATAACTTGTGTAATCATCCCAAAATAACTCCTCAGACACATTTAAGAACAAATTCAATTTCTTCAGGCTTAGGTCTGAAAGTTAATTATATTGATCTGGATTAAGTGAGTACTTTTTTCTTCTCAGAATAAAATTGTGCTCCAAGGAATCCTTCAGTTACAAATATTGTAGTATAAACCCATACCTCCCATGACCTAAGTTGATTTTGATGTGTAGACCTGTGTTTTGAAGAAGGACAAAATTAAAAATTATTGCTATTAAAACTATTTTAAAATTATGCTTTAGAAGCTGCATCATGAACATGGGAGAAGGAATAATTTCAAGGTTTGGGGACTTTCCTTTGGTTATTAATCAGTAGACCTCAGACCAGAGTGAAAACTGACACCACGGGGAAGAAGCCACTGGCTTCCACCTGGTACAAATCAAATTTATGCTGGGGTATTTTAGATGTATCTCTGGACTACCATGCTCTGTATTTGAAATGTATTTTGTGTCCACATGTGCCTATATGGACAGTCTCTCTTTCTACTAATGGCCTTTGTAATCAGGGGTGCCCACATTTTTGTTTCCAGGTGTTTACCCACATATTCACATGGAAGGTGGTGGTCTGGTAATGGCCAGAATAATATAAAACATCTGTAGGATATTTTCATGGAGGAGATTTTCATTCATGCCTCACTCTGCTCTATTGTCTGTGGCCCTGAAATATTTATTCAATAAAGCTGCACTGCCCACTTAACAAATTAGATCTTTCAAATTTATTTATGCGGGATGACAGATGGGGTTACTGTGCAGGGGAACACTGATGGATGGTGGGAGCATATTACAACACTAACACGTCATGAAAAATTATTATTTGATTATTGAGAAGGAAGAGACCTCTCCTAGCACAGATAAACTGCTGCACTCACTAGTATCTGCTGCACCTCCATTGTCCTCATTGGAAGAGGAAGGACTGACAAATCAGGGAAACATTATTGCTAATTTGCATTTAACCAGCTTATAAAAATGCATGTACTAAAGCTCAGAGGTTATGAAAGAATACTTATTTTTACAAGTTACTTGGCAGAAAGATTTTCTTTCTCATAGCATATATTTCAGTGGTAAGCAGCATCAGAGAAAATTTAAACACTTCCTCCCTTTGAATCTTTAAACGTCTTTTAAACAATTACATTAGTTCAGACAACAGCCAGGTCACTTCCATGGGCTTTGCTGTGTTGCTTGATCCACAGCCTTGCCCTTGCTCCTTTGAATTTGGATTTCAAAGTGCATTAAGCAATCTACCCACCCTCACCCTTGCATCCTCTTTGTGAAGCACATCACTGTTGTCTTGGCTCTGTTCAATCTCCAGTAGCACCTAGGCCTGGATAGGAGCTGGAAAAGGGGGGGCACTCCACTTAACATAAAAATATACCCTTCTATGGCTCTGTGAACTAGGGATATCTGAAGACAGGGCCAACCAAGCTATGCCCTCTTCTCTCACTGAGGCACATAAAAAGCCTTTCTCACTGCAAAGTGAGGGGGGTGCATTTGGAGAGGAGTTATCCTTCCTCTGCAAGAAATGGAAACCTTTGCCTGGCAAAGGAGAGATCCAGGAGAGCACGTTGCACATTCTGACAGTTCTGCATGCTGTCTTTAGGTTGCAAATGCAAGATGTGGCTGGGGGTGTGTATTCTATTACTGCCTGTTAAAACCGAGTGGGACAGTTTGCTTTATCTCTTCCAGGACCCATCTTCCCTCCAGGAAATATCTTCTGTTAATGGGCCATTGAGTGTCACTGCATGACTGAGAAAATTAAATCATCCCATTCGGAGATGCTGCACCCAGGGGGAGGAGCCAAGCATTCCTACCTGGATATAATCGAAGATTTGGAGCACCACAGGAAGCCTTTTCCCACTGGATTCCCAGAGGAAGACCAGACCCATCTACACCACCTCTGGACCTTCAGAGGAAAACTCCACTTTCTACAGGACCACTGCTTCAACAGAACCACATCTGTCACTGCAGGAGGACTGCAGCCACCATTCAATTGGACTGCTACCAACACCCTGACCCACAGGGTGTCAGGTCATATCCTGACTCTGTCAGAGTTGTTTTGAATTACTGCATTTTAATTTTTCCTAATAAATAACTGTTATTCCTACTCTTACATCTTTGCCTGAGAGCCCCTTAATTTAAAAATTGTAATAATTAGGAGGGAGGGGGTTTACCTTTTCTATTTCAAGGGAGGGTCCTGCCTTCCTTAGCAGACACCTGTATTTTCAAACTAAGACACATGCCCAGCAGCTGAGTATCAGCCTTGGAGGCAGTGCTTGCTCATCTGTAAGGCTCAGCAAGCTGACAAGGATGTGTCATGTGACCATGTGTCAGTGACCTTAAGTTTCAAATGAGTGAGGCAGTGAGCTCAGGAGGAAAACAAGAACCTGTGTGGGGGCAGAGAACCTGTTCCTACAGAGACATCAGCCACCAGTCAGGACACCCCTGCAGCCCCACTGTGTGTCAATGTGACCGCTTTTCTGTGTGACCCCTTTTCTGCTGGGTGCCCCCCAGCCCTCCCACCCACTGACTCAGACAATACCATGGGTCGGTCTTTAAAGGATGAGCACAGGGATCGATGCAAGTGATGTTGCAGCATCCCCATGAGCACCTACTCAGCTGGATGCAGAGGCACATCCATGCCATGGAGGCATCAGGACCTCTCACAAGGGGACCCTACTCCAGTTTTTTTTTAATGTGATTTTACCTTCATGTGCTCATCACAGCTGTGATGTGCAGGGAGAAGGTGAGAAGGTGATTACTTTTGAGGTAGAAACTCTATTTGGAGGATGTACCTGCTTGTGCTGCATCAAGCATTATGAGGTCTGTCAAGGAATCACATTTCCTTCATCTTTTAAAGAAGAGCACCTCAGAAATATCAAGCTAAAATCTTTCCCCTTCTCTTCCTTGTCCTGAATGGCAACTTTGTTTAGCTACTAACCCTAGCAAGACATATTTTCATGTACTTTAACATACAGACTACCTGAAAACATGTATAGAAAAGCTTATGTACTCGAATGGATGTCTTAAGGACTGTGTGCTCATCCATACTTCTGTTGTTTTGGTCCTGACTCCCAGTATTCTGGACACTGGTGAGGAGCTCACAAGGGGTTGTGAAGGGACTGCCAAAGCTGCAGCAAAGCAATGCTCTCTGCCCAACACACACAAAGCAGACCAATTTACTGGACAGGTCATGCCTACCCTTGTCCTTGATGTTTCTAACAGTTTGGTGCATCTGAGTGTGCCTTTTCTTCTCCCCTTGCCGATATGGGTAGCAACCTTTGGCTAAGTCCCATGTAAGAAATCAAGTACAAGGAGCAAAGACTTCCAGAATTAATTAATGGAAAAGGTAACTCTGCCAGCAAAGCATTATCTGGCAGTAGCTGTCAGGCCCAATGTGCCCACTGTCAATTCATTCCCTTATTTCTCCAGATGAAGTATTTCAGATCTGCCTTTACTGCCCTTAGACCACAAACCATTTGGTGTGCCTGGCCCAAGGGACATGTGGCCACCACAAGCTGCTGCTGCAGTGTTTCAACCTGCTCTGGCACCACATTGGCTTTTAGAGAAATAAGATCAATTTTATTTATTTTCCAAGATTCTTGATGGTGCTGTTGCCAGACGCTCTTTCAGGTATAGCCCCAGCACGTGCAGCAACAGATGTTTCTGGCACTGGGGTATTCTCCCCTGCCTTCATCAGCACCTCTGTCCCAGCTCTCCTGCCTAACCACAGCTCAGAGAGCAGCTGCTTGTCTGTTGCATTGGAAGACACTGCACAACTGGTGCTGGAGGGAGATTTTAACTGCAACAGTATTGGCAAAGCAGATCTGTCCCTTTGGGCAAGTGAAACTCCTCCTGGCAAGGGGCTTCCCACACTCCTCTGCCTGACAAGCTCCCACAGCTGGGCACAGGCACTGTGGCTGATCCTCCACCGTGTCCCTGGCTTATGGTTGTCCCCAAACCACTCCTACTTCTACACAGACCAGAGTCACAATACCATATTGCTCTCAAGGATGAAAGATTTGCTTCATCTTTAGCCCTGTCCAGTTTATAATTTCTCATTCTTCTTCTAGAAGAAACACACTGCATTTCCAGCCAGACAGTCCCTCTAGCCCTTTGCTAATTTTATACTTTTTTGGGGAGGATAAAGAAATCTGTTTCTGCATTACCTGGAACAATTTGGGCTTTTTTAAAACTCATTACCCATAATATTTATTATATATTTATTTATTTTTTAAAGGCCCAGCTCCATAGTTAAGATCAGGAGCAAATCTGGACTTACCTAGGACTGTGAAATTCCTTGTTAATCAGCCAATGACTTTGGCTGGGCTGACATTTTCCTGGCTATTTTTAGAGTGTGACTCAGACTCTGCGCTAGGAAGCCAGCAGAAATCCCTGTGGGCTGATATCAGAGCCTCATTCAAAGCTGTGCTGAAGCATCGTGAGAGGGAAAGGGAGTCAAATGGGCAAAGGATTTTGTTCACCTGCCTTTGGGGCTCTCCTTAGAAAAGCAAGTAAACATGGAAAACAAGATATGGCAACATAAGGTGATATTAAGAATTGAAAGGGAAATTGTCTTACCTGGCTCTGACAGGAATATTCCCAAGACATTTTTGGGCTGGTGGATAAAAACATAGAGCCTTATGAATGTCTGCTCCTAGATGTGCAGCTGAAAACCCAGAAGACACATTTTAAGGCTTTTTCCACAGCCAGTCCTATGAGTATTTAACTGAAGCCTGTTTCCCTGCCTGTGTGAAAGTCCATTGCACAATTCTCAGTTCCCACCTGGCCTCCTGACCATTTGTTACTGTGAAGAGAAGACCCACAGATCTGATTAATGACTGTTTGGTAAGATCCAAGGGTACAGATGGATATTGGGGTTAAGGGAAGAAAATGGGGATGCAGAAGAAAGGCATAAGTCTTTTGTGGTCTGCCTTGCTCTCATTAGTAACTTCACAGAAGGCTGGTGGGATAACTCTGGGGGCTTGTTTTTAAATCCCTGTGTGGTCTCCAAGACCTGCCTGTTGAAGCAGCTTATCACTGGAGAAGAAGCTATTTCTGTGAGTAGGTTTCTCTTATGAAGGATGATGCAACCCGAGTCCTCATCGATCAGCTTTAATGCAAGTTAAAGTAGTCAAGCCTTCCCATGAAAAAATTCCAGTCACTGGATTTTATTTTTAATTTTTTTTTTCCTTTTTAATAGAACAATGTATATTTGGCCTGAAGTGTAATGGACACTGCTGCATCCTGAAAAGAAATAATCTACATTGTCACATATGACTTCAAACAAGCAACAAGGCATCTTAGTGCTCAGCCTGGAAGTTCTGTGAGGGTGGTGAGGCCAGGAGCCCACCCCCCCGTCCCCCGCAACTTTTGAAGAACCTGACCCTCTCCTTACCCTGAAAAAGGAAGAAATAAAAGCTATTTTAGCAGAATCTTCAAAGTAGGCTGTTCTAGTGCACACAGCAATGGTGCTTAGGGAAAGGTCAAGCTGCATCCTTACTACCACCTATCCCTCAGCTCTCATACAGATTCTGTGTTACCTGGGTTTGCTGGGCTACTGATTACAGCCATGTATTAACTAGGGCTTGGAATGATGAAAAATGCTTTCCACTACAGCTCTGTTACACACCATAATTAAAATGAGTAACTTACTTATTGTCATGGTGCTACTGATCCCACCACACCTTCCCTGCTACCTTGTGTTATCCAAGTCTCAGCACTTTGGTCCCTGGCTTGCATTGGGATGCCAGGCTATCCCCCTAGCAGAAGCGGGGTTTTCCTTAATTTCTTTCCCTCTTATCTAGACATATTCTGATTTTATTTCATGTGTGAGCTCCCTACTGGCACTGAGGTGGGAGTGAGCTGGCTGAGCCCATTGCAAGGGCAGATGGTTTCCAGAGTCAGCAGCACTACATTGGTTTCTGTCAGCCAAGGACCTGGCACTCAACCTGCCCAGGGAAATGTTACCAGTGGCTCCACAGTGAGACAGAAAAGACTCATAGCACATATAACTGGGCATTGCAGTAATATACAGGAATGCCAGAAACCCCTGGACCCCATCAGCCAACTAGTAAGAGATGCAGAAAGCTTTAAACCCTAAGGAGTTTTTGTCATGGTTTGTTTCCATCCTATAATTATTTTAATTCTAGTTAGTACAACTACAAACATTACTTGTGGCGCCATCACCTTAAGCAGTAGAGAATCCCACAGGTCAATAGGATATTGCATTATGTTTTTTCCTTTCATTGCTTTTAGGTCTCATCTTCCATGCCTTTATCTCAGGCAGAAGTAAATAACTACATGACTGTTTTCTGCAGTGGCATTTTACACATCACTTAAGCTTTCTCTACAAAACAAACACCCATTTTCATATCCATCTTTAATGGGGGTAGAAAGTGCTTCGTGTCCTACAGAATTTATGACTCTCTAGGTGCTTCTTATAGGAGATATTGGACTGACTACCAGTGCTCAAAGCAGACAGACACAGAACACTAGATAACATGAACCCCAGCGTGATTTCCAGCTCCATCCCAGGAGTCAGTTTTGAAGGCAGCTATGGCTTCTCTGCCCAAGGCAGCTCCCCAAGACAAATTGCAAAAAAATCTCCAATCAAAAAAACCCACCATACTTCAAATTAACTCATATACATCCTAGAGAACTGTCTTTTCCACCACCTTTTTTTTTTTTTTTTTTGGTGATAATCAAATACCAGGCCAGAGTTGCCTGAGCACAGCCAGCACAGAAAGTTGTTGCTGCAGAAAATAGCTCCTCCTGTGTGATCAGAATATGAAGAGCTGAGAACTTGAACTAAAAGGAGAGAAGAAAAAATGCTCTGCAAAATACAGCAAAGCAGCAAGGCTGCCTTTGGCCAGAAATGTGCTGTCAGCTTGTAGCCAGGGTACCTCACAGGGACACTGCAGAGAGGACTTCTGCCCTTATCCTTCATGAACAAATTAAAATGCTTTCAATAGACTGCTCCCTGCAAAAGAAAAATGGACTGGAAAAAGCACTGGGAGGCCCATACAGTACCTGACACTTCCTGTTGCCTTGGTTTAGATGATGCTTATATTTACCTGGCTTCTCAGATATGTGCATCAAGCAGCAGTAGGCCTGACTGGTGGAGGGGATTTTCTCTTGCCAGGACAGCAGAAGGAAGATAAGCCTTTCCACATGGCCTCAAGATCTGCATGGAGGAATTGGCACTTCTCTTCCAGCTTCAGTGGTTGCATCAGAAGCACCAACTCTGGGCCCAGTGGCACCACTCCTCTGCACCACAAGGAACAAGCTGGGCAACTTCCTGGGATTGCTAGCTACTGACACAATAAAGCTAATTCATGTAGATTTTCTAAGCTCCTTTCTCAGTTTTCTTTTTGCACCTGTTCCATGAGCACATGCACCCAGAATCACCCTGGAGTTCCTTGCATATACAAAGCCAAATACTTGTTGAGATGAGCACATGAGATGTGCTACTGCAGGCTGAGCCATCACTGCCTGGCCTTCCTGCACTTTCCCCTCTCCAAGCCACTGCTCCTGGCACAGAACCCAACAACCTCTACTCCCTCCCCAGTCAGCTCTCCTAAAACAACCTCATCTCACTGCCACATGCATGCCCTGCCCCTTCTTTCCTACTCCTTGCTTCTGTTTTGCAAGCCGAACTACATCGTGTCAGGCATCATACAAATATCCTGCATCACTGTAACTATTTTTAAGGGACAATTCTTCAAAGCACATCTTGTTTGCAGCTGTTTTTCATGTTTTGCCGCATGACAAGCCATGTAAAGTCAGGTAAACACAAGGAAACATAGCAGTAATGGAGAAAAGGCAGGGAAGGAGGGAAAACACTCCTTAGCATCAAGGCTTCTGCAGAAGTGAGCAATAAAGGAAATATAAGCATTAGTCAAGGAATAGATTACCTAATTGCAGCCACATTCAAACACCTCTTCCTTAACACACCCACCCACCATGCTCAACATTGAATCCTCCCTTCAGCCAGCTTACCCCTGAAATCTTCATTAAAAAAAGTATTTTAACATGTTGCTTTCAAAAGATTTTCCTTTTTTTTTTTAAGACATCAGCAGTGTCACCTCATTCTGAACAGTAAAAATGGATTCTGAGCTTTAAACACTAATATAAGCTCTCCACTAGGTCCTGCAGCTTCTGTATCCCCTGTTCAGTGTCAGAGGGTCCTAGTCCTCTAAAAAAGAGTAACAAATGTAGTGAGATAGGAGCAACGGGGGTGACAGCATTTACAGTAAAGTACTAAAAGTAAAGATTAAAGCAAAAAGAAATTAAAAGCTTTTGGCTCTCTGGCTATAAGCAAGCACTACAAACAAAAAGGCAGAAGCAATCTCTGTTACCATCCAAGTCCGAGGATAAACAAAACAGATAATGTGTCCTAACACCAGCAAGAATAGCCATATTTGGGAAAGTTTCTGGCATTACAACCAAGGGCAAACTAAAATGAGCTGACAATTCTGCTAGAAAGTGAAAATCATATTTATGCTTTGCATGCAGTTTGTATTTAATGTGTCACTTGTGTGGAGTAAGACTTCACATCCCTGAAGGGTCAAATGCATTTCTGAATTGCTCTGATAAATATCTCTAGTGCCTGAGGAACAAGACTCAGTACCATGGATTTGCCTTGTTCCTTTGCTGATGAGGTTTCATCTCAAGGGACATGATCTCACTGCTGCACACAATTATTATTTTCAACAAAGAAGAGAGAGAAATTCTTATGGTCGGAATAAAGCTGCTTTGCCACTGATGGAGTTTGGTGGCCAACAAAACACATGTACAGCACTCAGAAAATAACCATCACCTCCTAGCCATTCCTGTTTCCATGCCCTTGGTCAGTACATTGGACACTGTCAGTGATTTGCCCAAACTAAGCCCATACTAAGCAGCTCAGAACAATGCTCCCCCCTCACTTGACAAGGAGACAAACTCAAGAGAATCCCCCACCCCAAGTTGTTCTGTGTAAGAAATACAGCCTTTTATTAAATAATAAGGAATGCAAAACGCACCTCAGGAAAGTGAAGGGTCCTGTGTAGCAATGCACAGGTGCACTCAAGGGAGAATTTTAGACGATGAGCTGGTGGTATGGTTTAGCCCCACCTGTCAATTAAGTATCACACAACTGTTTGCTCACTCCCTTTTATTCCCAGTGTGTGGGGAACAGAATCATGGGGAAGAAAAAAAAAAGAAAAAGAAAAAAAAAAAAAAAGACCCCCCCCTTCCCCCAAATCTGTGAGTTGAGATACGAACAGTTTAATGACTGAAACTAATTAAAATAATAATGAAAATACATTTTAAAAATTAAGAAAAACAGCTGATGCATGATACAATTGCTCACGACCCACTGACCAACACTCATCTGATCCCCAAAGAGTGGTTGGCCCATTCCTGCGTAACTCCTAACAGTTTATATCCTGGGATGATTTTCCATAGTAAGGAATATCCTTTGGACCAGTTTAGCTCCACTATCCTGGCCATATTCCCTCCAAACTTTCTGTGTATCTCGCCACTGGCAGATCATGGGATACTGCAAAGTCTTCTATTTAAAGTAAGCATAACTGAGCAACAGCCATCACATCAGTGTGCTACCAATGTTGTTCTCATATTAAACCCAGAACACAGCATTGACCAGGTACTTAGAATAAAATTGACTCTACCCCAGCTAAAACAAGGACAGCTGGGCAGACTACTCCAGTAATGGATAACCAGCTTCAGGGAAAAAACACATTTTTCTTACCAGTCAAAGCACAGGCAAGTCCTTAACACCCTGAAGAACAGGGCCCCCATCTTTGCTGTGGTCTTTTTCTTCTATCAAAAAGAAGGAGAACAAAGCTGAAACACAGCAAGCAAAAGGTAAACAAGCAAGCAGTACTTCCCTTTCAGAGGCTTAGTGGGTCCATACTACCAGCCCCCAGAGGTACTGCAAATGGCAGGACCTTCCAGCCTGCAGAGCACGTCCCTCCCACACACCTGGCTCAAGCAGGAACAGCCCCAGCTGGTCATTGCTGACATGCATCTGGTCAATTTGGGCATCTGCTTGTATTGAAGACTTTGCTAAAGCAAGAGCAAAGTGGTTTTTTTTTTTTGGGTTTTTTTTTTTTTGTTTGTTTGTTTTGGTTTTTTTTTTCCCTTAACACTAATGATCCTTTTTTAAGGATCATTGAGGATTCTTTAAGGATAAGCTGAAAGCCAGTTGGGGTAAATTTTCCATAATTTTCCAGGAAAATTCCCTGCTCTATTGTTCTTTAAGACAATTAATTTTAAGCCACCACCCTCATCAAAGCAGCACTATAGCCAACACACCTCTGTGCAATTCTCCTCACCTTCTCTTTGGTGTTTTCTGACTCTCACACTCAAGCTAGGCTGAAACCAAAACTCATCTCCTGCCTGCCTGGGTGTGAATAACCTCCCCTGTTCCCAGGCAGCGCTGCTGGCAGGAGGGAGCTGGTGCCAAGCACCTCTCTGCTGGTGAATGGATGCACCCCAGGGCTGGAGGGATGAAGTAATTCGCACCCTGAAGCTGTACCTCCAGCCTGTGTTGTACCTCAGGGACATGAAACAGCCTGGAGAGGAGGGGTGATAGCTGAGCTGATGAATGGCACTGAATCAGATCTGGTGGAATTGTGTCCTGTAAAGGTGTCCGTGTAGAGACAGAAGCCTCTCATGGTTGGGCTGAAAAAGGACATGTGATCCAGTATGCTACAATGGGCATCATGCTCTAATTTGGGATTTTACCTGCCTCAAAATTCCACTCCCATCTGAGTGCAACTCCCAATGCAGGGTGACTGACAATTCATATCTGGACCTGTTCCTGCACAGTCTGATACATACCCCAAGCCATGCAAAAATGACCTGCTTTAAAGTGGTTTAAGTGCATGTACAAACAGAAGTTTAACCAATTTACTTTAACAACATCTTTTAGTCCAAGTGTAGATGAAATGTGACATTTCCTTCCCCCATGGCATCAGGCTGTGGTGGGGGCTGCAGTGCTGGTCTCCAGTCCCACTTTTATCCCTTTCCTGCTGCTCACCTCCTGCTGAAGCCACTGTCACCAGGTACTTTGGCTGGGTTTTGCTTTGCTTTCCCTGGCTATGACCCGGGGTAGCAGTTCTGCTCTCCTCCAACAAATCTGCTGGCTACTGGTCAAGACACACCTTTCCTGGGCTTCCCTTCAAATATACCCTGGGTGGCCTGGGGAATCTCACCGAGTCTCTGACAAGGGCTAATTTCATCTTTTAATTAAGTGACCTGCAGCCCATGCCATAGGTGCTGTGCTGTCCAGAATATGGAGCTACTCATGCCCCAGCCTGGAGGGTTTGGTGGCTTCCTGTGCTTCCCCTCCAGTACGATGGACACGGAGCTCCCTGGGCAGCACGCAAGGGGGAACGTTCTAGGAAGGTCAGAGAAAACCTCCACATTGGGACTTTTCACTTGTTTAACACAGCAAATGGTCACTGATTTGGCTCAATAAATAAAGCCAGGAGCGGGTAGGCCGCCCGAGGCTGGGCGACAGATTCGCGAGGCGGGAGAGCCTCCTGCTGGAGAGACACGGCAGGATGCAGGATGCAGGATGGGGGATGAAGGATGCAGGATGCTGGATGCAGGATGTGGGATACAGGATGCAGGATGTGGGACGCAGGCAGCTGCCTCTGCCCACGCAGCTGTCGCTGTCCCCACGGAGCAACAAACACCACTTACTGCTCCTTTTTGGAACCACTTCCTTAATCCTTGAGGCTGCGCCTCTGCCTCCCTTCCACCTCCTCCAGCCATTATTCCTTTGCCTCCAGGAGCTGAGGCTTGGCACCCCTGGGAACCTCTGGAGTAGCCCCGGGATATCCAGGAGGGGGCCACTGCTGGTGCTCAGGGCTGGGGCATGCAAGTAACATCCAAAAGCCATGGGAGTGGGGAGTGTTTCTGATGTGATGCTGGGCAATTCCTTGGCTGTGTTACTGCCACAGTGTTTGTCTCCATCTTCCATTCCTGACATTGTGCTCTGCCAGGGACTCCATGCCAGGCAGTTAAGGAAAGGGCAGCGAACTCTGGAGAAAGGCAGCAAGGACATGGAATCATAGAGCTATGGAATTGTTAAGGCTGGAAGATATCTCTAAGATGATTAATCCAACCATTAATCCACACTGCAAAGCCCACTGCTAAACCATGTCCCTGGGTGCCACATCTACATATTTTTGAACCCTTTCAGGGATGATAATACCACCGCCTCCCTAGTCAGTCTATTTCAATGCCTGACCACTCCTTCAGCAAAGAAATTTCTCCTAACATCCAATCTAAATCCCTGTGGCAACTTGAGGTCATTTCCTCTGTCCTGCCACTCATTGCCTGGGAGAAAAGACCAAATCCCACCAGGCTACACCCTCCTTTCAGGGAGTTGTAGTGTGTGATAAGGTCATCCCTGGGCCTCCTTTTATCCAGGATAAAACCTCCCAGATGCTTCTCATAGGATTTGTGTTCCAGACCCTTCCCCAGCTTTGTTGCCCTTCTCTGGTCACACTCCAGCACCTCTATGTCTTTCCTGTAGTGAGGAGGCCAAAACTGAATGCATGCTAAGGCATGGAACAGCATCCCACAAAGTAAGACTCTGAGCTCAGCCCCTGAGCCAGGCAGCACTTACACCTGTTTTAGCAGTTGAACTTGATGATCTCAGAAGTGTTTTTGAACCTCAAGAATTCTATGATTCCATGATATAGTAGACCTTTTTAAAACCAGGTGCAGCATGAAGGGAGGTGACTTATCCTGGTGTTACTCCTTTGTAGGTATCTGCTCCCAGCCCTGGTTGGGTCAAAGTGGGCTGCTGGTTGGAGTCAGCATGGCTGCCCCAAGCAGGGACAGAGAAACAACTTCATCTGAGCTCTGGGTTCCAACAGATGAAAGCTGGGGCTCTGCCAACTCCTCTAAGACATTACCACTCCCAGATGGCTGCTCTGTCCCTCTGCCAGGACAGACATGCTTCCTAGCTGGAGTAGGAGGAGGGACATCTGCCTGTGTTTCAGTCACCAGGAGTTGCTGCTGGCCTTCCTGTGCAAGCTCGCCTTTGCTCTCAGGTGAGAGGATGGACTGTAAACCCAAACTGCTGATGCAGATGTCCAGGAAGATGTCCAGAGGAACCACGCAGCAGCCTGCAGCAGGGACTGGCCCAGGCATGTGAGGGTGATGACACTTTGCCCACTTCCACTGCTGCCAGGGCTTGCCAGCAACTTGTTTGCACAGTGATCGAAGCTGAGGAATGAGCATTTTGCAAAATTATAGCCTCACCTATTATGCACTGATTTCTCATAGCTGAATTCTGATAAATGCACTGGCTCATTAGGTTTCTTTTGGGCCATAAAGTCTTATTCCCTCAGGGATGCCCCCAAACACAATCTCCATATATTAGAGAAATGCCTTCTCAGTGTTTTTTTCCAGAGTGGCTTCCTGAGACCCAGCACAGGTGAATGGATCTCCTTTATGAGCACCCTAAAAGTGCATTTTCTTTCTTAGCATGGTTTGGATATCACGGGACCCCGCATTGTACATACTGCTGTGCAGTGCACACCTGGATAAATTCCCTTTGAATCTCACGTCTTCACCATTGGCTGTGATGCATCTGAGTGTCACCTCCTTGAATCAGAGGAGCAAATACAATTTGCCTTATTCCTTCTGGAAAAAAAACAAACCCACAAAGCAACAGAGCACAGAGTAGCACAGCTTTATTTCCATATTTTGACCAGAAATTAATTCTATATAGAGCAGAGAGTGATGTAACATGAGCCCCAAGCAGGTGCTTACATTCAGGCATGAATTGCCTGACACCCTTCGTTATTTACAGCCCTGGTGGCATTGTCAGCAGCTTCGTGTGGCGCTGCCCCCGCTCCCTCCAGCTGTGCGGTGTGTGCAGCTCACACAACATCTGCACACAGCTGCCTGCTGAGGAAACCGGGCCCACTCCCCCGTGCCAGCTAGGAAATGCAGACAGGGAACAAAGCATCTGTCAGGCAGAGAGATGCGCAGGGAAGAGCGAGACCAAATTTCTTGGCTACCAAGACATAAATCCTCTTTGTTTTGGTGTGGAGGGCTTCTGCCCTTGGAGTGGGGCTGGTGGGATGGGAGCTTCAGGCTGTGCTGCTGACAGCAGTTGAGAGGAGAAAAGTAATTCCCGGTGTTGCTGATAAAGGCGCATTAAATCGCATGCAGTTTTCCTGCTCTGAGCCAGCTGTTGCCCCTCTGTCATGGACAGAGCAAAGATGAAACGCGGTGGGGCTGGGTGCACAGGAGCAAGGAGGCAGCAGGGTCTGGGGAGCCGAGAGTGGACTCGTCCACAGCTGCTGCCTTCCCAGCTCCTGGGGGCAATACAGTGCCGGGCTCCAGCCGATCTGGCATGTCGTCTCCGTGAAAGCGTCGCTGTGGCTGGAAAAGAAGTGTATGTGCCGGCAGCACCAGCCAGAAAGCAAAAAAGGTAAGCCAGGATGCGGGCAGGCTGGGACCCGTGGCAGAGCTATAGCTTGAGCCATGAGTTGGCTCCTTCAGGGATTTCTCTCTGCCTTCTTTTGCATCCACTGGAAAACTTTTCTGTAAGTCTCTTAAATTACATTTAGGCAGGATTTTTACTGTGCCTCAAACCTCTAAGAAGCAGCATACCTGTGCTGGATGACACAACAATCCCTGGGCTCTCCTCCACCTCCTGGTCCCAGGGATACATAGTGATGCCTGATAAGTCAAGGGAAGAGTAGCTGGATGACCCCTCACAGAGGGGTGCAACTCTCACTGAGGCATGGCACAGCAGTCATCTTTTAAAGCTGTTTTAACACATCATGCCGTGTCTGGGCTGAGGCTGCAGCTTTCCCTTGAGGTAGCAGAAGCATTTACCTCTCACACAGATGCTGCTTTCTGTTTAGAAGCAGCTGAAGGGCAGAGGGGACCAGAGCAGTAACGAGCTGGAGATATTTCATGACGACCACGCAGTCACTTGAGTCCCTTCCCACTGGTACCTTCTGCCTCCTATGAATGCCGAAGTGTGCAGTGGCTGAGTTCAAGAAGAAACAACCCACAAGTTTCACACATCAGGAAATTTCTGTATGTTAGAAAATACATACAACACAATAATCAGATTTTTTTTTATTAAAAAACTTGCAATAAAATTCCTTGGAATTCACCATCTCAACTTTAAGAGTTGCAATATTTTACTAGTACGTAATAACAAACACAGTCTCACATATTTACATTATAATCCTTTATATAACAAAAATAGCCATGTTGGACTACTGATTAATGCTTCCAAGTATTAGCCTCAACATTTTGGTATTTCCCCCTTTCCCCCAGCTGAGTCACTGTCTATGCTCTTTAGCATTTACAGTATCTAACAAAGCAAAAAGGACAGAAAATAATAAAAAATATGTGTCTCATGATTTCAGGCAAATCCCTTTAAGATGGTAGTTCTCCGACTCCCACATTTTTCAAGAGAGATAAAGTGCATTGGAGAGGAAGATGTATATGCTATAAAATGTCAGCAAAGAGTTAAAAGTTTATTTGCAAGACTGTACAGAAGGGAAAAAAGGCAAAAAAAAAATCTTCACAAACTGCTACTGCACAGCTTTGGCAGCACATTAGAGGTAGCGGGGAAAGGGAGGGAATGAAAAAGCCAACTACAAGAAGAAGGATGGCCCATGCCATCCATTCCCAAAAATGACACAGTATGACTTTGCCATGACCTTTTGGTAGGTGTCTCCCAAACCAAAGCTGCAGCATAGCCAGAGTCACAGTGCAGGAGTATAACAACCCTGCATCCCCCCAGCTTGCAGAGGCTGGTGGCTCTTCCAGGCAAGGGACAGAGAGCTGAAGCCTCCCAGTAAATCTGCTCCTGCTGTCCAGAGCAGGACTGATTACTTTGGAGAATTTCACTGGGACAGACCATTGTCTCTGAACTTAATTAAGTTATTTTGTTAAGCTGTGCACTGATACATGTGGTATTTATTTCATCTGGGATTTGAATTCCCTTTATAATGCTGGCATTTGCTGGTAGGGCTCTTCTGCATGGGAGAAGAGACATGGCTGGAAAAAGCTTTGTAGCCATCATTGAAAACCAGGATACTGATGCTTTGTTCAGGAATTGCATATAAGTGGGATGTCACCTTTTTTTATTTTGGTTTGCTTATAAACTACTCTAAATAGAAATAATTATCTTCTGGAAATGGATGGAATGCATATTTTGACAAGTACAAAACCATTTTAAATGTTCACTAAATACAAGGAACATTTTGGTATAAAAATAACAGACCCTCCCACCCACTGTCCCCTCTTTACATATCTAATTATAAAATGGTACAGTCATTTCAGGTTCCTAACATGAAACAAGTATTGAGGATGGCATTACATACACATATAACGCATTTAGATATTTGACATCTGAAATAACTGTATACATTCAGAGCAAACAAGCATCTTGATCTGGCTGTTGTGTTTAATGCTACTCAGGACCAAGAATCAAGAAATCCACAAGAAAGGGAAAAGACTATTACTCTTTTTTGTTTTTCTTATTTTTTTCTTTTTCTATTCAATACAGAAAGAAGTAACTTCCACCAATTCACAATTAAAATGTTTGAAAGAGACAAGATTAATTTCAGATGGAAAAATCACCCATTGGCTTTTCATTCAAAATCCACATCTTTCATTTCTTTATTTCTCCCTTTGAAATACAGCTCCCACTTAGAAGGGCATTTCCTTGAAACAGAAATGGACAGATAAAGAGGCCAAGAGGGTGTCCAGCCCAGTGGGGTAAGTGGTGCGGCAAAGGAGAAGCCCTCATCCTCACTCTCTGCCCCAACCTGCAGCTGTCATCTGCTTCACAAACAAATCCTCCCTGAGCAGTCCATCTGACATCCCTCATTCTCTGAAACTATCAATTAGTTCAGGTTACAGCTCAGTAAAATGAAAATAGTTCTTATTTTGGATCAATTTCTCCTATTTAAGAAGCCTTTGAAAGAAACACCTCCAACCTCATTTTCCCTCAGCCCTAAACTACTCCACATTGTGTCTCCTGCTTACGCTAACCAAACCGATTCACTACTGTGCTGCCTGCCCCAAATACACTCACAAAACAAATGAGTCCACATGGGCTCAGTGTTCATCAACAAAGTTCCAGTCCCAGGGTCAGCACCAGCCATGAAGAAGCTTGGCTGTCCCCAGCCTGCTGAAAACCCCTGGCCTGCTTTTCACCGAGCCCTGGAGCTGAACTTGGGCAAGATCTCTTCCCTTCTCAAAACTGCTCTGAGAGATACTGGCAGCACAGAACACAAGACAGGAAGCAGCACTGTGCAAGTTTGATCCCATGATCTCCTTTCCCTGCAACAAAGGCTCACCCTTGGACAAACACTTGTGAGACAGGCTGGGAAGGAACAGGCTGGATTTCTCTGCCATTTTAGTCCTGCAAAATGATGCACCCCAACACCAACGCCCTTTTTGCAATGACTTCCTTGGGATTTGATCCAGGGGTCCTTAGTGAGATCCAAGGACCACTTATCATATGTGATTTCAATAATTTCTTTTTCCAAATTGTCTCTATAAAACCTTTTTCTTTGTGCCACAATCTCCCTCAAATAAAAGGCCTAAAAATGACAACTACTTCTGATTTCACAACAGTACAGTTTCCATACTCACGTCAATGCACTTTTATATGCATACATGTCAATTTAATTCTATAGAGTGCTTAAATAATGAACTGCAGTGCTATGATAGTCCTGATCCTGGTTTTAGTGCTCTAAAGCAGTCAGAAAATAAAAAAACCCCAAACTCTCAGTAAGTGCCAGATTTGTATCCTCACCAGAATAGGTGAGCTGTGGGGAGGAGATGTAGATCTGGTGCCTTGCACATCTGCATGCACACATCAGGTCGTTTGTGAGTGCAAAATTCTGCCTATGCCTATGCATCCTACCTATTGAACAGACCTCTGGGAAGGCAGCTTAGTGAAACCCAAAAAAATCCAAGTATACTCTGAGTACAGTTTCCGTCTCACCAGGTTTTATCCTGCAACCCAGCCTGAGTGATGATGAGCCTCACTAAGACAAATGCTTCTCCCACCTACCACTTGCTCATGGAAAAGTGCTTCAGATGACAAGCCAGGAATTGCTGGGAGAAGTACAGGACTAATTTAATGAAAAGAGTGCCTTTTCCTGGGAGTCACACAATCCCCTGGCCACTGCCCCTGTGCAGAAGGTGCCCCCGATTCAGTCATGGCACCAGCTTGCAGAATTATATCCGTGAACACTTGCTTGTCAGAGGGCTCTAGAGGATTTTGTTTTTCCTGGCTGCATGCTAAAGGCTGCTCTCCCTTCTGAACAGTCAGTACTGCATCCCCAGCAGCTGAACCCCACCTACTTAATGCCCAGGCTTAGTGGGCAGCAGTACCAAAATGTGCATGGGCACACAGATATACAGAATTAAACTTTTCATACATATTACAAACACACGTCAGGAGGTCTTAATGTTTATGAAGCACCTCACATTCCCAAGGTAGTTCACAGGTTGTATATGCAAAGAATATTGTCAGTCAGGTCAAGCTTCAGGAAAACATTTCTTTTTGACACAGGGGCTTTATTATGCTCATAGAAGACCTGTTGAAAATAATGCATTTTGATGCAAGTCCAAAATTAATCGTGTTTTTTTTGAAGGAGGATGGAATAAAACATTTACTTAAGTGCTTTCCTTATTTACTTAAGTTCAGCTTTCAGTGATGTGTAACCCAGCTCTGCCCTCATCATCACTTAACAGTGCTCAGAGCTGCAGAATGCCTGAGAACAGGGATGGAACAACATCTTCCCTGAGTGAACCTGCAAGTAGAACTGGGAAAACAAAAGTAGAAAGCCTCCTGACCCAGATTTGCTAGGATGACTCTTCTAAAAGGCATATCAATAACTGGTGATATATCAAAACCACCCCACCCAGCTTGGCACCCTGCCTCTGCTAGTGGCCACCTGCGGATCCTGAGGAACCAGATCTAATATGGGATATTTAGTGTGTGCATAGCATGAAACCTCTACAAAGTTCCTCATTAACTGTCAGAAATAAAGGCAGGGTCTGAATTACCAAATCTGTGGTGCCTTTTTGAGCACACCTCCCTTCAATGATTTGCTGGGCAAAGGACCCAGCTCAGTATCAGCTGGAAGTTTCCCGTCCTGCCTCACTTTTCCAGATTTTGCTTGTTCTGCTGTGCCATGGATGGTTCTGCTGCAGCAACAGCTAATTGGTCAATCTATCCATTGAGATCAACTCCATTCAGTTGATGAAATAAAATGAAGACTTTGTGACAGCTCCTCCGAAACCCAAGCAGTTTGGCCAGGAGTTCTCTGCCTGTGTGCTGAGCTACTGTGTGCCTGTATGAAAGGATCACTGACAACTTGGACATCGTGTTTGTGATGGTCCTGTGACATGTAGTACCCAGGCTCCAGTACTACAGAAGAAATTGTACAGTGTGTGGACTTTCTAAAAGGAGCCCTGACTGTATATAACCAGCCTCACTTCTTCCCCTGCAGTTGTTTGAAATTAATTTAATTCCTGGGTCAAAATTTGATGTAAGCACCACTTAAATCTGATTTCAGCATTTTTACAGAACTTAAGTGGAGCTGATGCAGTACTTTGTGCAAACGCTTGTGTGGAGGGATCAATTTCAACATTGCGTTGAAATTGTGTCACGTTGAAACATGTGTCAGGCTTTTCCCATAGCAGCAAGGAGTAGAGAAGACATAAAAGAATAAGGAAAATAAGATTACAGAACCACAAATATTGTCAAGACTAACCTAGTGTACCCTCTGGAACAGTCTGTAACTTTCTTTTTTAACCAAGATTTCCAGATGCCTCTGTCTCTTTAATTGATATCTCTTTAAAAAGATTCTCATTCCAACAGCTTCTAAAGATGTAACAGCAAATTTATGTGTCATTTCCATAGAATCACAGAATGGCTTGGGTTGGAAAGGACATTAAAGACCATCTAGTTCCAAACCCTCTTCCATGGCCAGGGATATCTTTCCCTAGACCAAGTTGCTCAGAGCTCCATCCAACCTGGCCTTGAACACTTCCAGGGATGGGGCATCCACAGCTTCTCTGGGCAGCCTCACCACCCTCACAGTAATAATTTATTTCTAATATCTAATTTAAATCTGCCCTCTTTGAGTTTAAAATCTTTGCCTCAAGATTACCCTGCAATATAGAGACTAAGAACATAGAACAAAATTAAACTAAATGTTTAATCAGTCCTAAATGGACAAAAGAGCATGGAGAGTATTTTTTCCTTCTTTCTGTACTGAAGAAGCAAGTCAGCCAAAATTTTAGGGATAAACATATTTGTTCCTGAATAAAATCTGACAAACACAAATTTTGGCTGGAAGCTGGTTTTCACATTTAACAAGTAAATCCACAATGAGATTAAATGCAGTGAGCCCCAACAGTTGCATTTTGAGATGCCACCATGACACTGCCAAGTCAAAATGTTTGACCTCTTCATGAAATTTCAATGTAACACGAATTGTTGATTCTGTGGACTGATTCAGGAGGCAGTAATATGATTCAAATCACCTGACTCTCAACAGAAACTATGTATTCCTGTGTAACAGTTAGCTTCTTCACAGCTGACTATTTTGACTGAAAAACCGTATCACACACTGAACAATTAACAATTAGCTCTTACCTGGAAAGCAGAGCTCAGGATGAAATAAATTATTATGTCAGGTCATTATTATTTAGGTGTTTTGATTTATACTAGTTCTTTTATTTTCATATTCCCTCTCCAATATATTTTGGTGTATGTATCTCTATACAAATTGCAAATATTCTGTTATGCTTCTGACAGCATTGACAGGGACTCTGGAGGGCAACAAACCACCTGAACTCTTGTTAGATAAAAAGCAGACAAAAACTGCTGTCAAAATGTAAGAAATGAAACACACTAAGGGAAAAGACCCAAAGCAAACTAGGAATTAAACATTTCAAACAGCTGCTTCTTGCTCCCTTAGCAATTTCTGACACTGACAGCAGCATCTCCAGACCCTTTGTATGAATACTGTCACCTTCTTAATGCAGAACTGTTAATAAGCACTCTCTGGAAACCTCTCAGATGCTCCTTCAGCCCACTGATCTGATTTTGTTCTGTAAAATTAAGAAGTGATGTTATGCTAGATCTCTTTTACCAGCTACTGAATTGTCACTTGGAGGAAGGACTCCAATGTAATGACACCTCTGAATAGCATAAAATACAGGACAGGACTACATGGATGGAGTGATTCTTTAAGCTCTTCTTTCTCTTCTTCACACTGTACAATACTTGTTTAGAACAGAGCTCTAAGTAAGAGACAAACTAATGCCGTTTTAACCCAAATTTCTGCTAATTCAAAGCTCTCTTACAAATAAAAGCCTTCAGAAGATACCATTTCCAAGCCAGCCACTTAATGAAGGCAGGTGTTCCATTAATGCAGGGTGCTGGTGCATCATCATTCTGAAGCCAGCCACAAGTAATTCATGCAGAAATAACAAGGCAATGATAAATCCTGGTCAGATCATGAAGTGAATGGGAATTCAGATTTCTGGACTGAACTCTTGAAGAAGCTGGGGTCAGTCAATAAAAACAGAGCATCCATCCATAACAAACTATAAACAAACAAACAAACAAAATAAACATATGCCTTTTCAAAAAAACACAACAAAAATTTGATTGAAAAAGTGTAAAAAACACTCAAGCTGTCATTTCAGTTGCATGTTTATGAGCCCCTGGAGAGTTCCATGACTGCTGTCAAGCACATGGGTAAACTGGAAGTGTCCATTTCCCATATGAAGGTGTGTAGATGATGAAACTGCATCCAGGCAGACACAACAGTTGCTATTGCTTTTCATGACCATCTCAGTATGGAGTGTGCAGGAGTGACAGTGCTCTGGAGGCATATGCATGACTGGTCCAAATCCTAGAAAGCTGATTCTGTCCCTACCTGTGACACTCCCCTGTAGTTTAGTGTTGGATCTCTGTTTTTCAAGATTTCACCTCTTCGCAGTCTTGATCAGTGGAAAGCTCCACATCGGAGAGTCCAACCTCCATTGCCATAATTAATGAAATATCTGAATCACTGCTGACTGCTGGATCCTGTTCATCTGTGAGGGTAGAAAAGACAGGAAAAGCTCATGTCTTTCTGTAAATGTATTACTAATTTTTAGTTCTGCAGGTGGAATCCAGAAGTCTCTCCACCAATGAGACTGTGATTAGATTACAAACTTTGCTCTTATTCAATATCTGTCTAAAACACTTCAAAAATACCTCAAAATTCAAGCCATTCATAGTGAAAAACATGATGAAAAGGAGCCTGTATGGGTAACATTTTTTTCTCTTAATCCTCCCATGATTCCTTCATGAACTTCCTCCCACCATGTAAGAATTTCCCTCCCTGTTCCCTTTCACTTTCTCAACTTGGTATCATCCTACCCTCCCCACAAAGATAGCAAGGTAATGACAAAGCCACAGCTACCTGGTGGAGCAACTCAGTCATCAGGAAAACATTCCTAACAGGAAAAAAATCTGCCCAAACCCTCATTAAGTGACAGAATCTCAGAGGATGTTTTTAAGAGGGCACTACTCTAATGTAGGAACATTAGCACTGGACAAGGACAAAACAAATCCAGGACTTTGGATCAGGCTATCTGCCTTCTCAAGTGGCTTCTCTCATCCTTTTCTACTCTGCTTAAATTCACTCTTTCCTCTGATTTGAAGATACCTTGCAGGTTCTTGATCTAGGCCAAAGGGATCTACCTTTGTGCACCATGACCCCAAATACACTAAGAGTTGTATTCTTGACTTCTGCCAAACTGCAAATCACATAGTTGGAAGAGCAACTTGTTTTTGTTTTGATCCCACAGCACTTACCATGTGTATATTTAGCAGCAAATAAAGCGAACAGATTTTAAAGGACTAAAAGGCAATTCTATTCCAAGAAAAATCAGGAGAAGCAAAGCACACTAGGGAGATTTTCAAAGGCACAAAACCCTCATAGGTGGCTGAGTCCCTGAGAGAAAAAATTTGATGGTTCATATTTTCAAGTGGGTTAATTACAAAGATGGTATTTATACTGTAACAATACAATGTATTTAAATCTGTGGCATTTTTCCTTTACATATTTTACTTTTCAGACAATAGAAGCAGAGACTGATTGATGCTAAAAAGTCTGGGAGTTGAATATCTAAGAATTAATAAGTAAGAAACATGACAGAGAAGCCAGGAAAATAATAACTCCTCACAGTTTAATTATTCACTTGAAGCTAAGTGAGCAGTTAATCACGTCTCAAGAGCAGCATGTTTTTTTAAACTTTTAAATTTTAAAACCCCCACATGTGTTTACTTACACTGGGATTAAACCACATATTCTGTGGAGAAAGCTTTAATGGGGTTTGAATTATTCAAACTGAAAGAGTCAGTGTTTTCCTTCAAAATTCTTCCCAGTTTTCACCCTGGATTACTTTCATACTTTCTTGACTGCAAGATAAATAATTAATGCACACAACATCTTTACATCTCAATCTCTTTTTCTCCCTTTCAATATGACATTAGTAAACAGTTCAAGGCATTGCTTCTAACTATAAATGTTTCCACCAGAAGTGGAGGAAGTATTTACAAGCTGAATGATACATCCTGCAGACTTCAGTGCAGGATGTATCGCTGCAGAAGTCCTTCAGTGCAGGACTTCTTAAATGATGTTGAACCTTCAGATGAGCTGCTAGATCCTAGAGTACATCAGAGCATCTCATGCACCTCCAACACCAAAAACATCATCTTTAGCGGTAACAGCTCCCTGAGTCAGAATAATGTGGTTTCAGACCACTGGATTATTTATCATTCCTCTATAATTAATAGGATTCTTAAAAACAATGAAAATTATGCTTAAGAATAAGTTCATATTTTCAAGACAGAGCTTCTGAGGTTTAGCCATGTTGAGCAGCCACTTGGAGCACTCTTGAGAGACAAGTTGTTTCCCATCTGAACTAGCTGTGCTGAATAGTGACAGCCAATAGTGACAGCATGCTGAAGAGGCAGGCAGAGCTGCCAACACCAAATGTCAGAGTATCCAACAAGCAGTGTTTAATAATGCTGAAATATTATTTCAAGAATTGTTGTTTCTTCCAGGGTTGCACGGCAGAAAAAAAATCTCAAGTTCAGGAGTTCAAGACAGGCAGACAGAACATGACCAGATTTGCAGCTCACCTACCTAATATCTGATGGAGGTACAGCAGCACACACTCTCCAAACCAGCAAACTTGAGCCTTACTTTACAAATCTTATATAATTATTCAAATTCTTGCATCTTAGTCTTTGCAAAGTGTGGGCTTTTGTAGTCTTCTTTGGAACTGAAATGCAGGCTAGAAGGAACATGAATGATCCTAAAAACGCCCATGCCTGTGCTCTGGCGTTGTTTTTCCAGCACTGTGATAATGCCTAGAAACAGAAGCATTCTACCTTCCTTGCTTGATACCAGTGCAGCAGTTCAAAGTCCTAAAGCTACAGCTTCAGCAGAGTGGGGAGAAGAATTTGGATATTGCCATTCTTACACCTGCACTACCATTTCTTTGGAAGCTGTAGGTAACATAAGGAAATTAATGCATCCCTCAGCATTACCTGCTGGCTCTTGTAAACAGGAGTCCTGACCCCCAACATACACAGGGTGAAACTCTGGGAGGCTGCAGAAGTTACACCAAACACTGATCACTGATCAGCTGCAGGTAACTCTGGCTGCAAGGTCTGCAAACTGCCTCACCATGGCTCCCGCACCCAACATAGGCTTGCCAGACTCTGCTGGTTTGTTTTGCTGTTTTTGTTTTTTTTTTGGCTGACTGCTCAATAACACAAGCCAGCACAGTTACTGTGATTTGTTAAAGTTAAGCAAACCTCAACTATCTTGCAAGTGCCAGGAGCTTAGCCTGCATTTTGCATCCCTGCCTTTCAGATCCTATTTACAATGCCAAAGCTTATACAATCACACAGCTTCTACAGAAGATGCCTGACTCACTGTTAACAACCTTTATGTCCCTTTTGCAAGTTTTTTGTAATTTGCTGTTATTCTTAAAGTCCTGAGGTCAAATGAGGATCTCAACTTTCAATGAAGATCTCACCTTTCACTTAAAAATAAATGAAGTTTAAAAGGCAAAAAGGAAACTAAGTGTTGTAAAAATTAAATCTCTATTTTCTAGACAGATTTTATGTTGGAATACCTGACTTGTGATTTTAGCTACTTGAAAGTGGCAACCCTGTCTAACCACACACGCTATAGTACTTCCACTGTGCTTTACAGCACTTCTTGCCACGGGCAGAAAGCCTTTTGCTTAATGAAGCAAAAGGCACATCTCAAGCTGCTCTCCAGCCAGAGTGTCAGTGCCTACAGCAGGGAACTGTAGACCTCCCTGCCACATTCCTCTCATTTCACGGAAACATAATACACCACAGCATGCTGTCTGTCCAGACAGACTTTTCCCACTCACTTGTATTTCCTGTCATGCATTCATTTGAGAGATGAAATTAACCAAACTCCTTCTCCAGCCAATATTATTTTAAATCAATTACACTAGCATGGGAAGAATATCACCATGTAGATTTGGAAGTGGCCTACACAAAGGTGGTACAGCTCTTGCTTCTTGAAAAGTGCATCAAGTGATGCTTACATTTCAATATTAGTGCAATCAAATAAAGATGAAAATAGCTAATTACTCTGGTGTGTTGAAAACAGTAATATTGCACACTAGTAATAGTTATCTACTGCTGCTGCTATTCATAACCATTGGTGTAAGTCTGTAGCTGTTGTACACTAATAAATATTCCAAAAGAAAGAGGTCAGACAATGGGTTTCTAAGAATTTGACACTGCTTGTAAGAGGCTTGGGAGGGAGCTAAGCATTGAACCATGAGTGAAAATTGCATTTACAAACCCATTCTTCTACCAAGCATATAGGCATGGGCACCCGGTGAGATATACTTACAATGACCCACTTAAGGGTGAGAAACAAGCTGATGAAATTCTCATGGACTTTGCACTCATGGGGGCTTCACTCCTGCTCACCACTGTGCTCCTCCCGAGGAGGCTACATCCCATACTGTCCTTTGATGTCCCTAGGACACAGATAGTGCCATGGGGCTCTCCTAAAATTGTTCCAGGTTGCCTCAGAAGCTTTTTCCCCAGGCTCACTGAGCTGTAAAAGCCCGTAACTGGGCTCAAATGTCAATAAGCGATTTGCATCCAGGAAATCAGCAGAAAAATGAAACCACACTAAAATGTTAACAACAAAAGCTTCTTGGCATTAAATATATATAAGGTTTGTCTAAGATGGCACTTTTTTTCCTTCTCCAGACCTTTGTTTAGCTCTCTGTTGAGAGCAAGCAGAGAAGTCCTACTCCTTATTTCATATCCTCACTGTAGTGAAATATACCTTTTTTCAGAACTCTTCAGATTGTGAAGCCAGATTTAAACAAAAACATGAAGTCCCTGGTGTTAGTTATGCTCCCAGATCTAGACAAGTATCTAAAATGCATGCATTACTATGAACCTGATTCCAGTCTAGGGCTCACTTCTGAGAAAACATTTAGATGTGTCTAGAAGGATTTTGCTTCAAAAGAAACCAGAAATGTGACCATCTCCTAGAGCTTTGAGGACCTGATCAGAAAATATATCCAGTCACTAGAGGCATTGATATGGGATCTTTATCAAAACATATTCTGCTCAGCTTGAAGCCACAGAAGAATGCCAATGCAAGCAGTGCTATTCAGATTTTGCTTCCTGTATAAGAACAACCAGGATACAATTCATCACATTTGATTTATGACAGAGACATATCTAGAGCCCTCTATTTTTATTTGCCTAAGAATGCACTTTCCCGTTACAAAGTTTTTTCTTACCTCCTACTGTGGCCTTGCCATTGCATCACTTGGCTGTTTCTAGTCTAAGAGGAAGAGCATCTTATGAAACTATTACCTCAAATGGCAACTCCTTTCAGAACAATACCAATTAAACTTATCACGAAGACCCCTTCTTTTAAAATTAGTACTGGTTGTTAAAATTATTTGCAAGTTAATAATCTCACATCTCTCCTTGGATCATTTTACAAGTCTCAAATTACTTCCATATCATCTTGAGAATTTTAACACTTTAGAATGGGCCATAACTGCACTAACATAATATAAAATAAAATACATGTAAAAATATGCCTATAAAATCCCTAATGCAAAAGAAACAGTGGGGATATGTTTGAGGAGAAAGGCTTATAAAACCCCTTGCTACTAATGCTGTCCTTCTGTATACAGAGGCTAGTAAAACAAATGAAGAAGTTTGGCTGGCTACGATTGAGAACAGAGCACTGGGGAAATATTTTATTGCTGTTCCCTAGAATCAGAGGGAGATTTATCTGAGCAGAAAGGGGAACAACTACTTGTGTGGTAACTGCTTTTGGAAGGAAAGATTAGGTTAGGTTTTTGTAAATAACAAGCCAGAGCTCTGTGAATGTACTAATGGCAATACAGCTTCCTCCAGGAGGTAAAGCAGATGATGTCTGAAACATTTTGCAAAGAATACCCAGACACCAGCACACAGGGAAAGAACCACATGCCATGACCTGGCATGATTAATTCAAGAAGACACTTCAAAAATTTGTTTACCTGCACTAAACCCCTAAGTGATTGAGAGATGTGATAGATGGGTCTGGATATTACATAAAACACTGGAGGCTCTCCCAAAGTAAACTTGTTTTTTTTTTTTTTTCTTGTGACTGAATAAAAGGGCAACAAAATTAATTTTCCCTTAATCTTTTTCTAGCATATGTGGTTTGTGAGAATATACAGCATCTCTTAATGAAAAACAGTCAAACACATGGTTCTTTGTCTTTAAGCATCCTGCAGTATGAAGGGTTGCCATCATCATCATCATCTGGAAATCACACCCCATTATCTCAAGCCAAGCATCAAAATTGAAAAATTATTAGTAATATAATTAATTTTCTGAAACCTAAATTTGGCGCATGTTGTACTTTAGCAATAAACTTTAACACCAGTTACCTGAGAAGACATTTTGGGTTTTGGCAAAACCAATAAACCCATTTTCAGAGAGTGTAGAAAAGCACCCAAATGCTTTCTACAAAAGAAAGAAAAAAAATCTGTCCAAATAAGGGTAAATAACACAGTGAGGAGACAGCAAACACATTTGCAAAAGACTGAGCGAAAAAAAGAGGCAGAACACATACCAGATGTTATTGTATGGAAGTAGCTGAGCCCAACTGGCTAGGAAAGTAAAACTTATTTTTTTCCCATTTTATATACATACATACATACATACATACATACATACATACATATATATCTTTAATGAGCATATACAAAATCCTTGGGATTTTACCCAGGAATCAGAACACTCAGCCTTTGAAATTCAAAGCACATATTAACATTATTTTAGTAGTCAACCCTTTGGAAATCAGTCTCCTCTCTGTGAGAGACTAGTTGACATTTTGGGAACTTTTCATCAGCTGCCAACTCTCTCTGTGATACAGCAACATGCCTCTGCCAGGTATGACACAAGAAAATAGAATATTTTTGCTTTCAGTTTAATTTCCTCATTGTTCTTACTCTTAACATATCATACTAATCATGTTCCTGGGACCAGCAGGGAAACTCCTTCTGTGGCCTCCATACTGCAACATCATTTTATTTTTACATGATTAATCTTTCCTTTTTTCTACTGGAAACTTAGTCAAAATTTGGTCACAAAGATGGAACAGTCAATGGAGTCATCATACTGTCTCTTGCACTTTATGCTCTTGGATCAGCTCATCCCCACATTCAAGGTCCTTCACAGTTTATTTGCACATCTGGTCTTCACAGAATCATAGAGAGGCTTGGGTTGGAAGGAACTTTAAAGATCATCTAGTTCCAACCCCATGCCATAGACAGGGATGCTATCTATTTGATTTTATTCACTACAAAGTGTTTTATTCCATCATTGACCTTATACCTCAGTCCCACACTCTCGTCTTGTTTCACTAACAGACAAGAATCACTCTACTTCCTTCACAACAGAGTATCCAGCCTCTTAAACCTTTGCAAAGCGGCTTTCCTTTCTCCTTCCAGGCCTTCCTACTGTCTAGAAGGAGAGATGGACAGTGGGATGCTGCTGCACACCCTCCTTTACTGCTCACCACTGGCCATCCCCAGTACCCAAACACTGCACCAGGTGCACCTCTGGTCAGGACATCACGTTCTTCCGATCCCATGGGAAGTTCCACAAGTAAATGTGAAGGTATTTCACTCAAAGTACCAACAGGCACAAATTATTATTATTTAAAACATGTAAAATTATTCATGTCCTTGATTGAAAATCAGAAAATGACATCTCTCATAAGAAGGGAAAATATTAAAAAAACACTGAAGTGCAGGGCTGCAAGTACATGACAGTTTTGATTTTCAAGTACCTTAGCTGTCTTTGGTAATATATTACTGCATTCAACACTTGCAAGCTGTCCCTGAAGTAACCATACATCTAAAACATCAGGTGTGGCATGGGGACTATTTACTTGGTTTTCTTAGCTGCTGAATGACCAGCACTCCTTGGTGTTACTGCAAAACAATGAGCATGAAGTGATAAAGTTACAGAAAAAACATGTTTTGCCATGTTAATGGTGTGTAAGGGATCTTGCAAGGATTATCCCAGTAGCCAAAGTGAA
Organism: Chloebia gouldiae; assembly: GCA_003676055.1. NCBI lineage: Eukaryota > Metazoa > Chordata > Aves > Passeriformes > Passeridae > Chloebia > Chloebia gouldiae. Next base: position 1,638,520 of record QUSF01000060.1, read on the forward strand.
AAATGGAGAGACAAACACCCTCTGCGCAGTGAGCAAACACCTTTTCTCACATTGCCAGCCATTCAAAACTCTGAAGTGACAGCAGGTGTGGGACAAAAGCAGACCTAAATGGTGTATATACTAGTGTGTGTTGTACAACACATAGCCTATTGTCAGGCTGGCAGAATAAAGAGACTTTTACATCCAAGCAGTATAATCCCAAAGTTTAATATTGTACATCTTAGCTTCCGTGGGCTATCCCGGGGACTGCTACTTGACTGAACTTCCTTATCTATATTTAAAAAAACCATGTCAGCAGTGTGCTCTGCTTCCAGCAAGCCTGAAAGAAGGAAATAACAGCCTCACTTAAATAGCGAATTGAATGAGCAGGAGTGTTATGGTAAGAAAAATTTCAGTTTTTGCTTTCCTTAGGAATATCAGGAAGAACATAGGGTGATTTACATTTGAAAGAACATTTGAAGGGGTGACTTAGAGATGAACTGGCCAACACCACACAAGTCCCTCAGAGCAATCATGCTGCAGTGGTATCCCCAGCTAGATACAACATTAAACCAGAAGACTCAATGTAAGATAATGGTTTCCAAAACCTTTTTCTCTGGTCTGATCATGCTGCAAAGCTATGACTTCTCCTTGGGGAACTCCATGGCAGGAAGCAGCTGCAAAAAGCCAGCTCAGATTGCTTCTCCTCAGAACTGCAGGGAAATGCAAGGAAGCATTTGGTGCTTGGAAGAGCAACATACCATGGGCACAGAATGAGACTAGGACATGGAAGTGGAGATGCAGCTTTTTATAAGATGTTAGAAACTTCTCACTCCTTCTTCAGGTCATGTGCAAGGGGGTTACTAGTCAGTGAAAATCCACACAGGAGAAATTAATGCTGAGAACTTGATGTAAAACGTAAGACTGCTGTGACAAACAAAACCCTCCATATTTCTGCCTAATCACTATGAACTGCTTCCACAATTACAACTATGCACACAGCTATAACAGAGAACAGCACCTTCGTCAAAGGCATCTCCTGTTTATTTTTGAATTGGGGGTGGAAAAGCTCACATGAGTCTGCCTGAGTTTGTCTGTCATGGCAGCATGTGCATGATTTTCTAATCTGTCTCTTTAAATACTTTCTACTGCATAAGCTCTCAAAAAGCCTGGGTCACCAGCAAAGCACAGTACTGAGGAATCAGATACTGAACTCTCAAGAGCAGTTACATCAAACATCCTTGACCAAAGACATCACAAAAATACCTGTGCATCTATTAGAGAATTTAATGAGCAAATGCACAAGGAGGGGGCTGAACAGCTCAACAGTGGTGGAATTACTTGAATGAAGATTGTGCATGTCTTCTCTCCCTCTCTCACACATGATCATGCCTTCCTATCCAACGCTGCTAACACTGGGCTCCACTTGAGATGCCAAGACCATTTCCAGGATAAAGGGAGAAGCTGTTAGCCCCCTTAGAACTTTGTGGGCTTTAATTTTGTGCACATTGGTAGGAACTCCCTTCTCATCATGCATGTTGGGGACAGTGAACCTTGGCTGAAATCCAATACCATTAGAAATGCCCATAATAAAAATTTCACCCAGGGGCATCTTTCTCATTAGATATAAAAGAAATATATATATACAAAGTCATGAAGTCAGAAGAAAAAAACCCCACAGAGGTGGTAGAGGAACCTGCATATCAGATAAATAATTTTTACTGCCATCGCTAGCAAAATACAGTTACCAGCTTTGAAGTTTAACTTCTACTTTAAGGGAAAAACACTCTTCCTTTGTGTTCAGTATAAGGAAACCACATGACTGAGACTAGGCTTGACTCTGTTTCAGCAGCAGCTCCAGTGCCTACAAGCAGGGCACAGCTGTTGGACCACTGTGCCTGACAAGTCAGAGCAGATTAGGACAGCATTCCATGGTCATCATCATGTCCACACACCCTTCCCCATCCTCCACACTACCCAAGGGCTGCCCACAAACAACAGACATGTGCAGAGACCCTAACATTGTATGTCACACCTTTTTCTTTTTACCCTCTGACACCTCACAGTGAAATCAGTGTCCCTCCCACCAGCTCACACATGTGGACTTGCAGAAATTGACTATTTCTAGTCTCCCGCCACATGCTCACAGGACTGTCAGGTACACGTCTCCAAAGACCTTGGTGACATTGGACCAAAGTACACTGCTTAGGCTAAAGATTAATTCTTGCAAATCCTTAAAAACAGAGAATACTTAACAGAAACAGCGCAACTCATAGAAAATATGGTTTTTAACTTTACAATATTGTCTAACCTGATTTGATTTGGACATCTAAGTTATATATTTTGGCACAGGACATAGCTTAGCTACTTACTGTAGCTCAAAAGATAAAGATTGAGTTAAGTGCAATTCATCCGTAGAAAATTTGTAACAACATTAAAGAACCCGAAAATCATGAAGCCCCACCAATTTCTCAATGACTCCGTAAAAAGTCCCAGTTTAAAAGCAAAGAACATGCTTTTCATTCTCCCAAACTCCATCGGGTTGTAGACCTAGTCTTTCTTGATGGCATGGCACCAGCAATAGTACAATATTCTGTGGGCAGGGCTGATGCATATATTGAAACAAAGTAAGAACCTGACCCTGAACAGCTCACTACAGATATACCCTATAGCTTCACTGTTTCTTCCCTTCCAGGATGGGCACATAGGCAAACAGATTATAGAATCACCAATTACATAAGAATATCAATTTTTCCATACAGAAGAAACAATTTCTGCTGTTTATATGTCTGTTAGCAATGAAGGAAAATAATGTGACAAGCTGAAGTGTAATCTCTTAATTTTGTAAGAATTGCAGAAGTTTTTAAAAATAAATTGTAGCTGCTTTCAAAGCATTCTACCAGTTTAAATCTCCTCCCTGTTGGAGCATCCCATGAACTCTCCAGCCTTAGTCAATTCCCAAGTCCTCAGCCCTGGCAACTGCAGTAACCACTTACCATAGAGTCAGTCCTCCTGGGGGGAAGAACAGACTCCCAAATGGATTTCTGTGCAGCAACTTCCCCTGGTTTCTCCTTTCCCTGTCCCCTCACTCGGTTGGTATCCCTGGTGGCCACCCCCCTTTCCCCAGAGACCAAATCCCTCTGCCCCACCCTTAGCTCTGCCCCTCACCCCTTCCCCCATGTGAAGCTGGCCACTTCACATGGTTGTCGTCTTTTCCCTCACTGTGCTCCCTTCAGCACATGTGATATCCTTCGCTGGAATAAAACCCTGCAAAAAGAGCCTTTCTTGCCTCTGTCACTGAGGCAGCTGCGGTGAGTGTTGAGTGAGGGTCTGACTGTATTGCCTGAAGGTTAACTCAACTTGCTGTTCTATAGGACAAACTCTCTCAACTCTCCTTTCTACAGGAGAGGCTTGTTGGGAACAGATTATAGGCAGCAGCTCCCTATGGGTTTCCTACAGAATCCATACACTTCCTCTTTTGAAGTCCCTAATTAAAAGTTCTGCAAGGAAGCCTTTTTTAACATTCACTTTCACAGAATCCTTACAGAAGGAAGTTTTAATCCTAATTGAAACCAGTGTGCACTTAATTTCTAGGGCCCCCTGTTCAGATACACTCTTGGTAGGTTCTTGTATCTGGTCCTCCCTCATAGAGACACAGAAAGGACAGCTCTGACCTTTACTGACCACTGGCAACACTTACAATGAGGTACTACCAACTTCTGGAGCTTTCACAAAATGTCTCATTTAAACTAATTACCCTCAAATACTTCACTATTCTCAGATTTTTCTTCTCTGGAGCCTTACATGTTGATGTTTTAAAACAACAGCAGGAAAAAGGGCAGACAAGTAGAAACCAGTTCAGTGTAACAGTACCTCTAACACAGGGAGTATTACTCTGGGAGTGAAGGGGAAGCTGTCAGAAACCTGCTCTGGAAGGGATGTCCTGGGTAGCTGAATTTACTCTCCACAACTGTAGTGACTGCATGACACAATCCCTTTCAGATTTGCTAGCAATTAGCATCATTTACTGCACCAGCTTCCCAACCACTTCATTCATCCTTGTGCCAGTGCAGAACTGCAGATGGGTGGCAGCTAAAAGCCATAATACCCAACTTTCATAATAGCCCTTCATGCAACACCAAACCACAGAGATGTAATTTTTTTTCAACATCCTAGAGTGACAGATGAGTTCAGCTGCTAATTCTCCTTTCCTTAAACCTATCACAAGCCTATCAAGCCATGCAAAACATTTTATATTCCAGTGTAATCAGACCTGCAGGAAGTTCTGATCTTCCCTGCAGCCTACTCAATAGTTTCACTCTCAGTAATGTATCTACAGCTGTGGCCAGTTCTCTGACTGAGAAGCAAATCTGATCAAGACCCCCAACATAAAAATGTGAACGTTTACACCTAAAAGTTTGTAACTTCTCACTATTTGGATAGTCTGTGTACTGAGAAGGTCTTTGCATGCCACTAGGTCTGTGGGTCAGCCTTTTGCAGAGGCTGCAAATTACTCAGACTGCTGCTGGCATTTATGGATTGGCAGGTAGGAGATGACACTGTCAGCTCATAGGATGTATAAACCTCATATAAATGGGACAGAATACTAGCAAAAAAAGTAGAGTAGATTTCTGCAGTCTGAAACAGCCCATAGTTTCCATCAGGAACACCTCTACAAGGACTTCTTGAAAAGTTAAGAAAAACTGCCCAATTTAATTGATCTATGTATACTTGTTTTTATGAGAAACCTGTCTCTTTTCATTAGTTTAGAAATAATAACGCCCCCCTTAAGAGATTATAGCAAAACTAAGAGATTATGGCAAAACCTTTTCTTTTGGAAAAGTAAACCCTTTTAATGTCCTTTTTATCCTCTTTAGCTTGCTTTCATGGTTTACTTGGAGGATTAAACAATATTTTTTACCTAATCAAAAGCATTTCACAGGAAAGAAAAATGAGTGAATAAAAACCCCATCACATGATATGAGGATTAAAATATGACTAGGAGGTGTACAGAACCACTGTTCATTTGGAACAGAGATGTCCAAAATGTTACTTGTGTCTTGTGGTGGGGCTAGTGTACCAAGTACATTAATGCCCATTCAATGCACTCACAGAGAACACAAGCTACAGAACAACAATAAAGAAAAGCTTTCATAAAAGAAGAGGTCAGCTGTTTATCTCATATGTTCACTTTGTAAAATTTAAATCAGTTGATGCCAATCACCTTTTAAGGAATGTTCCTCTGACAATCATGCAATAGCTCAACATTTTTTTTCCCCATTAAAAATAAATCTGAAGTGCCAGGCCTGGCCTGCTATACTCAAATATTGTGTGGAAAAAAAAAAAGTATGAAAATAGATTTATGTAAAGAAGAAAGAAAAATAAAAACAGCCTTTACAACAACTGAAACCAAACTGACAATTTTGATTTAAAGAGTTCAAATTAATTTAATGTGAGTCTCCTCCTGATCCTCTATCTCCTTTCTGCCTACCTTCCTTTCTGTCCAAAATGACCCTGTATTAAAAAGAACATAGCAGAGTTTTTGCGTTTTGTCTCTCCAGCCTAATGCAAGAGTGCACTCAGGTTCCCTCCTCACTTATATACTCCTTTTGCTTCCTTGCTCATGGTTCACACAAGTAACATGACAAAAAAGTGAATTCAATTTACTAGATTGCAAAATGCTGAGTGTGACAAAACCCAGAGAGGGGCAACCCGGAGCAAAACTAACACTGAAGAGGGAACTCAGTCTCACCTAGAGGCCACTAAAGCTGGCTAAAGGGCATCTGAGGATAATCTCATTTGCAAAGTGCCCTTGGAGCCTTGGGTCTGGCTGATAGGACAGGGATCCTGGAGGAACATCAACAGAAACTGGTTTTAGGCTATATAAATCTGGGGCCGTTTAGCATTTCCTTTCAAACAAGCCTCCAGTCACAGTGTAGTTTCAACTGAACAACTTCTAGCATCAGAAAATCCCCTCCAAAGCCCAGCTTTTATCAGGGACGCTTGCTGAAATGCTCATGGGAACATGACAAAGGCCAAACCCAAGACATCCATTTTCTGAGTTTCTTCTTAGAGCAGTGGATGGGAAAGGTCAATTTAAGTTTCAACAAATTGCAGCTGTAATTTTGCTAAAAAATATGTTCATTAGCTCACTTGGCCACCACCACTAGCATCAAGTCATCCCTAACACTCTACATGTGAATCTCAAATTGAAACAGAATAACTTAAAACTACTGTTTCTGTGCATGAAAATCCCCTGTCTCTGTTTCAATGTTTAAAGTTATTATATAGTCCTGTTCCTCCTTCTTTTGTGTTCTGAGCATTAACACTACTTGGAGAGGCAGAAGAAAGAGTTTTTACCCTATATAACAACACATCCCTAGAAAAATAAAAGTAACAATACCACTCTAACCACCTGGAAACCAACCATGTAACTTCAGAAAATGTAAATGCATTTGCACTGTTCATTATTATTTCCCTTGGGTACACCACTGTAAAGTTAAAGTCAAAACTCTGCGACATTAAGTTTGGTTTTAACCCCTTTTGCCATTTCTTTTTTATTCAAGTTTCTTCACTTTACACTCCTCTCACTGAAAAGTGGTCATGCCCAGGAGGTTCCCAGGCAGTTCCAGAACAAGTTAGACTCCGGGAGCATTTAGAAAACAAAATATTAAAATATTTGTATATTTTATATCTAGTCTGGAAAAAGGGTTTTTAGAAGCTGAGTACCACTTTATAGTAAATTTTAAGTTTTTACAAGGGAAGTATCTTTACAAGGGTTTTGTATCTTTCAGTCACAATCAAGCAAAAACTGAAGGATTAATTTAGGAATAAAGAAGAGACAGAAGGAATTACTGCAAACACATGTAATTGTTTCTGCCCTGTGGAATATACATTTATAGTGGTTTAATTTTTGAGGGTAAACAACTAAAACCACAACCTTTCTCCCAAAGCTTTCCTCCAAAACTGTTTCCTTGGAAGTACACTCTTAGGCTTCAGGTTTCTCCACAGATGGAAGGATGCTCCATCTCCCAGAACAGGTTGGTAGAAGGTCATTCTTCTAAAATTTCCTTCTTTAAGGCTATTTGGTCTTACAGATTGACAGGTACTCATGCACAAAAAGATAATTTGGATAATTTGCTGGTGCCTTTTCAAAATGCAATTACAGGGAAGTAATGAAGTTTAGCAACACCTTAGTTGAATTCAATATCCTGAGCACTGGGAGGCAAAATCTGAAGTCAGGTTTCTCATGTATCAGTGACATACCACATTTGGTGGCTGTCTCTCAAAGAAAACTTAGCAGCTGAAAACACTTTTATAATAACACTGTGTTATTTAATTACCTGTGCAAGGAACTGGCAGATTTTTAAACCCCCTTTGTGTGACTTTTCCCCCCTACTGAGATGTTATAATTTAATAAATTTAATAAAGCTATTGCAGCTAAGTGCTTTTCATATTCTGACTTTGCCTATACATTTTCTGTGTTCTTTTCCTGTAGGAGCATTTTTTTTTTCATTGTCTTATAGCACTATGCTACCTAGAGAGCAGAAAATAGAGCAAAAATTCACAGTAATCTCCAGGTAAGTTGTTTTGCACATTGTGTATATTAATTCATGACTTAATTATTGCCACCCAACAGAGCCTATGTTCTGTGTGCCTCAGATATGTTAACATGAGTTACAATGAAAAGAACAGTCAAATGTTTTGGCACTTGCAAAAGACAGTCACAATGAAAAGCCAATTTAGGTGGATATTCATTAATGCAATCCTGATGTTGTGTGCACCCTGCTGAGTATAGCCTGAGTAAATTCCCCAGGATATCAGCCTTGCCACTGGAGTGGCAAAAATGGCATCTAGTTGGGCAAAAATATATCCACATGGGTCCTACTTTCAGCATCCCTAAATGGGAGGGCTGATGCACCCCTCCCATTCCCAGGCTCCCAGGTAGGAGAAAATCCTCTAACATGCATGCCAACAATTGGATATTTCCTCTTGGATATTGGGCTTGACTTGTTACCTCCTTCTCTTCCAATCATTCCTATTTTCTAAAAACACTCATAAGCCAGTTTCTCCATCTGGTCTATCAGTCTCAAAGCATCAGTTTCAGGCACTGTCTTCACTTAGAATTGCCCACATCCAGAACAACAGAAGGTCCAGGAACTAAGAATTTAGTGAGAACTCTCACTTCTAGGTGAAGTGGCCAGGTTACTGTTGCAACCCTGAAGGATCCCTGAAGCACCCTAATTTCTGCAGGGGTTGGAGGAAAGTAGGAAAGGATGAAAAAATGAGTAGCCTTCACTATTATTTTATGAGCAAATACCACTGATGATTTTTTTTTTTTTTTGAGGCTGAAATTGTAGGGTGTTAGCAACTGTGAAAGTTTTAGGTGTTGCCCCTACAGGAGACTGGAGAAAATTTAGAACAGAGCAGTTCCAGATGCCTCTTGCAGGCCAAACATCTCCTGTAAGATTGTTTTTCTACCTTCCAAAAAACTCACATAGTTACATGCACACTCCCCCCTCCCTTTCACTTGATCTCTTCTAAATGCAACTCTCATGTTTTTTGAGAAATGAACACGATCCTTTAAAATCTTATGAGAAACCAGTCATCTTCCCTGAGCAACTGCATGTTCACAGGTTCACAGCCTGGATTAAAAAGGTGAAAAACATTATATACCTCGAATGACTGGAAACATTTTATCAGCAGAGCTCTTGCCTGACTTCTTTCATTTGAGTTACCTTCATTATGGAGCACTAAGGCAAATGGACACTCATGAAGCAATGCAGCCAGAACAAAATAGATGCGCGGAGAATCAAGAGTGACTGCTGCAGAAATGCCACTACTTTCTGACTGCCTCCTGTACCTCTTTACCCTCCAAAAGGCACAGCTGCCTTTTCATTGTCTTTTTTTCCCCACTAAGTTTACGAGACCAGTTTGCTTGCTGTGAGCTGCTCTTACCTGTGAGGTTTCTGGAAGTGGGTCCATATCTGTGTGTGTACTGACTGATTCAGCACAGCCTGACCCTGGCAGGGGTCTCTGAGGTCTGCACAGTATAGGTGAGCATTACTTTTGCCTTGCCTATCCAGAGGCATCCTCCCTTCCTCTGTCTGCCTTACTGTAGAACCACTTCTTACTTCTTACTTTCTTACTTGCCATACTTCTTACATCTTATTTTCAGGTGCTGATCCAAGCTGGATCCTTGTGTCTCCAATTTGGTTTTGTTTCTGAACTGATGAGAAAAAGATTCAGAATCAGAGAAATACATTGTATCTTAAATAACACTTCCTGACGATTTCAGTAGATGCTTTTGTGTAAACACTGATGAGAATAAAAACTTCACAGACATTACAAGTGTAAATAATCAAGTCAATTGTATGCAAGATACTGAACATCTCTTGCAAGGTAAGGCTTTTATTGTCAAGTAAAAATCAAAGAGATTAGCTAGTATGAAGTCATCTGGTCTCTGCATTTCAGATTTGTATTTTACTCTACATTGTCAATTTTGCTTTGAAAGCTTTTTTGTTCAGTGTTTTATCCAGATATATGCTAAAGACATTGGAATATAGAGAAAGATAACAAACTATGTTATGAGTGGTGCTGGTCATCAGGTCCCCTTTTTCCCTGCACACGTGCAATGCACATTCAGAGTAATTGGGAATGACACATCTAAGGACACACATCTGCATTGACACAGTGTGGTGCCTGGACCCTGACTGCACACCAGGAGCCCACTAAAGTCACTCTATCTTTCTCCTCCTCATCTGGGCAGAGTAGAGAAAATACAACAAAAGGCAAGTAGGTTGAGTTAAGGACAGGGAGAGATTACCACCAATTACCATCAGATGCAAAAGGGACTCGTCTTGGGCAAAAAAGAATTTAATTTATTACCAATCAAATCAGAGTAGAGTAAGGAGAAATAAATCTTAAAACCCCTTCCCTCAACTTCTCCCTTCTTTCTGGGCTTAACTTAATTTTCTCGCTGTTTTCCCCCTAGCAGCATAGGGAAGTGGGGGTTGTGGTCATTTCATCACATTTCCTCTGCCACTCCTTCCTTGTCCGGGGGAGGACTCCTCATACTCTTCCCCTGCTCCAACATGGGGACATTGGACACAGGCCTCCAAACTTCTCTAATGTAAGTCCTTTCCACAGGTGCAATTCTTTACTAACTGCTCCAGCAGGGTCCCTTCCACGGGGTGTAGTCCTGAAAACATAGGTTGCTCCAGCATCCTGGAGCTAGCTGGCACTGGCTCCACTCGACAACAAGGAAGTCTCTGGCAGCTTCTGACAGAAGCCACCCATGTCGCCACCCTGCTACCAAAACCTTCTCAAGCAAACTAAATACCTACACTCTTTACAGGAGCACTTTTCCTTCCTTAGTTTAATTTTCAGAGACAATAAATCCCTTAAGTCTCTTGCATTCTCTGAATATTAATAAAATGCTTGTGTACTCAGATATGAGCATTCAAATGAAACTTGAAGTTTCATCCTTTCTTTGTCTAGTTGCCTATTATAATTTTTGAGCAAAATAGACAGCTGTGTAGGGCCCAGTTGTGATGGAGATAGTGTGCTTGCTTTTGGGAATAGTGTTGTGAAAGCTGGCTTCTATGTCCTTCTCTTCTCTCGTGCTCCACATTTCTTTCTTCCAATTGTACTGGCACAACAACTTCTGGATCAGAAAACTGATCCAAAAGAAACAAAACCACCAGGAAGAAATTGGTTGGCTTCTGGACCAGGCTTCCAAGGCAGCTACACAACATAAAAGCAACATGGAGGCAGGAATTTAATTTGAGACGGAGGCTAGCCAGGGACTGTCATAGATTTCAAATGTACAGGCAGACTTTAAAAATTGAGTTTCCACTACTGAAAGTGAACACTTTGTTCTATATCTCTTCCTAGACTCAAATATTAAGCAACTTTCATGGCATCTGCAGCCTTTTTGGGACCCTAGATCAGTCCAGACAGCTGTGAGTGCTTACCATGCCCCCTGAATGAGCCACATTACAGCTCAGTGGGGACGAGGGACCTTATTGATCTCTTGTCTTCATCCTTGATCTATACACAGTGCCAATGGACACAGAAGATGTGAAACAGAAAACAAGTAAATTAGAATTTAAATTTCCTCCTTGACTCACAGCAGTTTTGTACACCCCTTTTTGCAATTTTCCATGCAGAAACACTTCACATTTCGCTTATCAACATATGGAAAGGAGAAGCAGTTTTATAACAGAAAAACTTCCCTGTCCATTCAGAGTATGGCAGGAGTCCTGTAGGTATATGTGATAATCCAGAGTACATTTTTAGTGCCAGCTATGTTTCACTTGATAACTCTTTCAAACCACCAGTGCTATATTGGCATCAGTGTTAGTCCCAAAACAATCTAGGAACTTAGCTCATTGGAAGTTTTGGTCCATGACAATTATTTAGTGCAATATCCTCACAAGAGCCACCAGGACTTATATCACACAGCAATCACATGGGACCCAATCTGCTCAGTCTTTAACTATGTCCCATCAGAATTCTCTCTCTGGGACAGTATTAGGACTTGATAATGCAAGTGTTAATAACTTGCTGTATTAACTAGTATCTAGAGAGTTTTCCACCTTTTCCTCCCTCTTTACATTCCACCTATAAAACCCCACTATTCATAGCAAGGAGGAACAGTCAAGTGGTTACATGACAACAGTGGATTATATTCTTATCATGCACTTTCATCCATTTCCAAAGGCTGACTATTCTTCACAAAGACATTTTAGACATATACAGATCAAAATAGTTACTTGAAAAGTTATATTAATAGATTTAATGAAGAGCAGTGAAGATTTGAAAGGGTCCTAACAGTCATGATGAGCTGTACGTTGGGAGGGTTTTATGGAAAGAACAAAATGAGAGACAGAAAGGAACTACTGGTATTGTATAGACTGTCCACACTGTTGTACAGTGTGCCAAACTCTGTGGACTTTGCAGGTAATATGACACCTTGGGGGAAAGTTTATGGTTTTTCACACTAAAAGTCCTGCTCATGTGTGCAGTAGAATTATTTATGTGTCTTCCTCCAGCTACAGAGACAGTATAGTGGGATTTCTGAGGCCCTAAGCGGTGGGATGAGACAGCACACTGAATGGAATATGAAAGCTTGTCTAAATTGAAAAACAGGAAGTATTTACAAAGAGATGGCAAAGACAGTGCACATTATTTACTGCAGAAATTAGTAAGTGCTTGAGGGAGATAAATGACCATGGATGCTATAGAAGAATAAAATCTAATAGCTACTTTTCACCTGCCAGTGTTACCATGCCTTTAGAATATTTACATGTTACTTTCCCAGAAAACTACATTTTTAAAACATATCATTCCATCCCAGCTGATCCTGACCCAAGGAATATTGCAATGGTCTCCTGACATCTTAGATCCACCCTCGGAAGCTGTTGTAGCTCAAAGCTCCTTCAAGTTCAGATCTTAACCAAGTCCAGCTCACACTCATATCATATGTAGAGCAGAAATTCCACCTGCACTGAGATTTCCAAAAATGTTAGCATTTTGAGTAACTCACTAGTAAAAATTAGGTGGCACAGATTGCTATGGTGCATTATTGTAGAAAAAGATCCTTAGGTTGTCATTTGTCATCTGTCATACACTCTGGACAGGTGAAAAAGTTAGAGCAATAAACTTAGTTGAGATGACCTCTTATGTATTTCACACTATTTCCCCCTGTCCACTCTCCCCCCGCCCCTTTTTTTTTCCCCCAAAACTACAGTTTTTCATTTTTTCCATCAATACCTTTTCAGCAACCTGTTACAGAAATTACAACATGCTATCCCAGGATCCTACACAATATCTCACCACAGACAGCAAACAATCACTAAGACTAAACAGACTTTGGGCTGTGGATATGCCCAAGAGGCTTGGAGAGACTTGAAGGCTTGGATCTTGCTAAAAAGCAGCTGAGAGAAACTGCTGGTCCAATTTTAACTGCTCTGTGCTACTAAACAGGAGATTCTTGGTTTAGCAAGGAACTCTAGGGTTTAGTCCCATCCAGATATTCATAGTACACTACATTTCCGAGGGTTCCGCAGATATCAGGAGCATGGGGAGCAAAAGGGAGGGAGAGAAGCCAAGATGTCTGCTGAGCATACACACATAAATAAGAAGAAAAGCACTGTCTGAGTTTCAGAAATTAAAATCTGAGCCCACTGAAGTAAGCAGGTTTGCCATCATGGAGACAGAATTTTACACAATGTGAACAGTATTCTGGGAATACCCTCCCTCCGACACACTGAGGGAGGTCTTCTGGCTCTGAATAATAACTGGAAACACAGGATGGGAAATTAAACCCAAACCAAGACAACAATACCAGAATGATTAATCAACAGACAAAAAAATAATGTAACAACAATGAAGTGAAAAGCCTTGCAGAAGTGGATGGAAAGAAGGTGGCAAGTCCTTTACCTCCTGGACCACTGCACTTTGAGGAGCAAAGGAGGATGCAAGGACTTGTGATGCTGGGTACAGTAGGCCACATCAAGGCTGCACTGGAGTCTTGGAGTCTGCACAGATTCAATACCAAGGAGGAAAAAAATTGTAGTGCAGATTCAGCCTTGGAGTAGGCTCGCAACAGTAATGCTATATAACGAGGCCAGAACCTAGCAACTTCAGCAAAGATTCCTAGGAGCAATAAGTGTCATCACTTACAAATTCCCAGGCAGGCTAGTTCACAGAAAGGGCACACTCAGCAAGCTCTGTGGTTGTGTAACTGAGCATTCTGGATATGAGAAATACAATAAACAGACACAATGCCTATAAAGTTCCATCTACTCTGACAGCTATGATCCAGTTATTTAGCCTACAGTTGCCCTCTGATTTAGTTAGCATTTGGATTCATACCACAACTATATATAAGGTCCTGGATGTTCCCTGTTCACTGCCTTAAGAGTTCAGGTTGCCTACAGTGTTCTACCTTTCAGACTGCCTGAACCCTCCAAATTCACATGAGGCAACTAGAGAGTCAAATTCCCATAACTGCTGTAACTCAGCTTGCCTAACTCCCAACCAAAGACCTCTTTGCTGCAGCTCTGCTGCAAAAGGGGACTAAGTGACTTTTCTGTGAAGTATTGCAAAATGCACCACACTGGATGTGGTGATGACAGCAAGGAAACTTGCACATCCATCACTGACAAATATTCAAGCACTGCATTGCCCTTTAGATGAGAAATCCAGATGAAGATTCATGTCTACATGTCAATGATGAATGAATGAATGACAGCAGCTAACGAAGTATTAAACCAGATTTCCCTGAGTGACTGTGTGACAACCACAGCCTAGGCAGGCCTACGTTTGCTTTTGGAAGGTCCCAAAGTGCTTTGAGCTTTCCTTGGGCCTTTGTTCCTCTCAAAGCCGCTGGGAAGGCTGGCTTCCCCACCCACACCTCTGACAGCATGAGGTTTACAGCCTTCAATCTGCCAGTTTTCTCTCTCTGCTCTCTTCTCTTGCTCTCTCTCATATAACCAGAATTATAAAAAGGAACAAAGATCTTTTCACAGTCCTTCCCTGGGCCTGGCCAGTCTCTTCAGGAGACGATCTCCTGATGATCCGTAGTTTGTTGTCTGTGCGTCTGGTCTTGGTGCAAGTTCCTTGCCTATGGGCTCTGCTGCCAGCCCTCAGGATTGTCCAGTCTTCAGGTCTATTGTCCAATATTATCAAAGGTAAGGGGGAAAATGGAGGATAAGGTGGAAAACAAAGGCCACCAATGCAAAATCATCTTTTTAGCCTTGCAGTATTCTCCTGGCTCTGAGAAAGCTTTTCACCCAGTTACTTAACTTAGCTGGCAACTTGGAAAATCAATTAAAAATGTGTTTGGTCCTTCTGCAAACTCTTGAAACAAATCTGGAAGGAAGAAAGTGCCTGGAGAGTTACCGAGCTCTTGTGCCTCCTGGCACCTTCAACACCATTGTTACGCCTGGTGAGAAACCAGAAGAGCTGCTTCTCAGCTTGACAAGATCCTGGGATGAAAAGCACAGACTGCTCCCATGTTGAGCTTGGGACCAGGCTGCTGGCTTTTCCCAGCATGTGTCATGCAGTTGTGTGTATAAGGGGCACCCCACAGCCCTCCTTCCCAACCTTAACAGCGTGGATCTTGCAGAGAACTGTAGGGCAAAGATCATTATTCATAAGAGGATCTACTTGTGTCTGGAGTGCTAAAGGGCAGAGCAGAGACCAGCATTTCCCCCAGTCTTTATTACACTGTGGTGCCACCTTTCCTTTGTTTTTAAAATCAGCCTTAAATGCATTTAAAAACAATTACTGGAAAGAACAAAATCCCATCTTGTTCTGAACAGCTCTTGCCAGCACTCAAGGAGACTTGAGAAAACTGAACGTCCCCAGCTGTCAGGCTGGCCATGGAAAATGGCTGGGATTATAACATTGCTGCTCACTCCTTGCTGGATCCAGAATTTAGACCATAAAAGAACCAAACCTGAAACCTGAAATCCACAAAACAGAATATAAAAATCTGGGTCACCAGTATCTAAGGTCACAAGTCCAGTCTTTCTAGAAGTTATTTTCACTTCCATGACATGGCATGACAATATGAGAGAAAATGGGATTATCAAGTCTCTCCACAGAGTAAGAAGAGTAATGTAAAATCATTTCAGCCTAGTGTCATCATGTCTCTCCTACCTTTTATACATAATATCATTATTTACCTTCTTTTTCATTCTCAGACCCATAGCAGTACCTAGAAACCTCTGAAAATGAGTATTTTTTCCAGAACCCACACAATGTCTGTACACAAAACTGTATTTTATCACATTCTTCTACCTCTCTTCAAGTCTATCTGACAATTTTCTATAATAGTCTTGTCAATATACCAACTGGTATCAACCATATAAGTATTTTCTACTGATCTCCTATTTTGCCGAAAATGTGAATTTTAGACTAGCACTGTCCTCACTCAAAACAGCTGACAACAATCCTTTTAAACTGTCAGAAACAGATTTTTTAACAGAGAACATAATTTTTAGGAACAGATAGACATGCAGACATTTTGAGGATTACTTGTTCAAATGGTACCACTTACACACCTTACACAAGTGAAAACTAAAGACACTGAAAACATGTAAAATTCTCCTTTTCTTTGTACAAATCATCAGTGTTATTTAACTGCACTCAGGCTTTCAAGTACAGGAACTCTGACCATCAGTGCAGTACAGCAGAACACATGATAATTACATTTACTTACCATGTAGATTCCTTCTGGCCTTAAAATAAGGCCATTGCTCCAATGAAAAGCCCTCAAAGGCTGCTCACTAGAGATGGGTTTGTGGTTGGAGTTTCTAGACATTTATTTCAGTGCAAATCCTGCCAGAAATTGGAACTTACTGCTTGTTGTGAAGTTACCCTCGCCAGCCTGGGGTAAGGAGTCTACATCTTGGATGACTTGTAGCACTCCCACGGGCCGGGCTGGGGGATCCAGGGCCATGGAGCTTTCGTTCACAGTAATGTCACTGGCTCCTGTGATCTGGTTGGTCGGTGGTCCTCCTATGGATGCTTCTAAGTCTGGAGGTATATCATCCATGCAATCTGCATTTGGCTAATGGGAAGAAAAAGGAGAAAAATCGAGCTCCTATCTGATAAAAAGATTCAATTTACTTCTTACCTCTTTGTCAGATTTTTTGGCTTTATTTCAGTATTGAAAATGACAACATAAAATTAATAAACACACAGTGTTTGTCTTCATGTACTTAATACAATCTGTTGGAAGAGAGACCCAAAGTATGCCATGGAAATATTGAGTATTAAACTGTGTAACCTACAATTGCTAAACACTCTTATTTATACTCTTAAAAAGGTTTGGGAGTGTGCACATTAAAAAAGTAATTCACTTATTGGTATGATCTGCTCAACATAGGCAGATTGCTGAAACAGATCACAAGTGTAAACAGAGACAGGAGCTGAAGGGGAACAATTATATTTTTTAATAATTTTTTTTTTTTCAAATATACATTTTACAGAGCCATTATCTGAGCTTACAGGAATACGAATTCAATAAGAACTGCCTGTGGGTGCATCTATGCATATGGAAGCATATGCATATGCACATGGAAGCTAAAACTGTTTATAAGACAAGTCTAAACATCAAAAGATCATTTTTGCTAATACTGTATTTCTTACAAAACACAATTATGAGAAAAGAAACAAGTAGACAGTAATGTGAAACTGAAGAGAATTTTTTTATTCACAGTTTTTCTTGCTATGTGATGCAAGACCAGTGATAGGGAGAGGTAGCAAGACTGAGCTGCAATATGCAGAGGCCTTGTTAAGTTAGGAAATGTTAATTTGTTTCCATTTATATATATATATATTTTTTTTTTTTCTCCAGGAACCAGACAGCTACTCTGGATCAGTCATTTAGGTTTCCTGTAACTTCAGGGGTTTGAGACATTTTTGCTATGTGATTAATCCCTTAGCCCTAGGTATGAATTGCTCCCTCTGCTCAGCACTAAGCAGAGACAGGGCTTACATTGGTAGACTGAAAACCCAACATTCAAATGATCAATGTCAGAGGAGGTGTACTCTGTTTGATGCATCTGATTTTTTTTCCTATGCTTAGTTGTCTCACATGCCAAGGCACTTTGGAAAATCTCACTATCTGCTTATCTCCACAGCAGGTATGAAGAAACTAAGCAAAATATGATACAGCAAAGACTTAAAGAGAAATTTAACTTTAAGCACAAGAGAAATCTCCTTGAATTCAAGTACTGAAGGGTACCGTATGTTTACTTTTTTTTTTTTTTTCCCAGAATCAGGAACTTAGCATGTTTTCTCTTTTTCAACACATTCCCTGTTGGCTTGTTGTCACATCTTAAGTATTTTTTTCAGAAGTGTTCCTAATGAAAAAGATAGGCAATTTAAGCAGGCTTGTACCCACAAACTAAAGTTTGGAATGAAAACTAGATCTGTTGTTGTCTGGCTCCAATCTAATCCACAGACAGCAAGAATGCCTCAGATTTGGGATAAAAAAGGCAAAAAGGCACATTCAGATATACCAGGTGTTAATGAAACTCACTGAATATGTACTTTTCCAAGTGAAGCCCTTAGATCTATCACTCTTTCCCTCTCACTTAGCTACTATAAAAGAATGTTTTCAGAATTTCATTTTTAATTTAGTTCATCATTGATGGCAGTGTATATTAAAAACAAAAGGCCTATTTTTCTTTCTCCTATAGGCAAAATTATTTCAATTTTTCAGGGGACTGGTTGTCTGTCCTTTGTTCTGATTCCAGTTATTCCTAGAATAGGGTTTTATCACAAACTTTTAAACCTTCTAAAGAGGGGTATTATAATTGAAAGTCAAACCAAACATTAAAGATGCAAAAAAAAAAAAATTTGCTTGATATAATTAATGTCTTTACTCCTGAATAATTTTAATTATAAAAAATGCCACAAACGAAGCAGCATGCCATAAAACTATTTATATTAAATACTGATCAGAAAAAAAACCAAAAAAAACCCCAAACCATTATGGCTCTGGCAACCAGAGTAACCCAGATACAGTTGCTAAGTTTAATTACATTGGTTTCACTTGTGCCCAGCATGTAAGTGCTTTGAGAGCACAATTCCACTAAAGTCAAGGGAAAGCTTTGTATTGACTTCAGAGGGTTTGGCTAAGGCTCTTAGTTAATAGCTTCAAGTCATACAATCTGCTGCCAAAAATGCAGCTGACTGCATATCCAGCAGATGTTTGCAGGAAAGAGGGAGAAGCAGAGGGAAACTATTTTATGTGATATGATTGTCCCAATAGCAATGTAGCTCTTTGAAAGTGAAAGACACTTTCAGTGGTAATCCTTTTCAAATATTGCAGGTGTAGTCTGAGCTGGATTTGTCAGCAAAAAGTGGAAAAGGTCAGGCCAACCATATGCTGATAGATAGTTAATAGTCTTCTGAAGCTGAAGAGTGGAGAAAAGTGGAAGTGTTGGGGTGCTCAGCAACTGTGAAAATGAGTGCAGGAGTTTTGGTGCCTCATGGCTGCCTGGGGAATCTGAGCTTAGGGTAGATAATATTTGAAGTCTTATTACAAGCTAAATGCAGAGTTTAGTTGTGAATTGAATTGAAACATTTAGATATTTGGGGTTTAACCAATCCTTTCCTGGAAAATACAAAATCTTCCAGCTAAATGAAGCACCATATATCCATAGACACACAAAACAGGTCTTTAATAACAACCATAGGACAAACATGCAGCTGGCAGGAAAAAATTCCCCATAGCCTGTCTATGGTAAGATTTCCTCATTCCTCCCATTGTAAAAGCCTGCAAAAGGGCTTTGGCCAATTTGTACCCAAAGCCTTCATTAGAGGCTGATGCCTGCTTAAGGCTTTCTTCTTCTTTTGTGTGTGGAAATTTCAGCTAAGAGGGTTCAGCGAGACTCAAGAATGTGGTTAGGAAATAACATTTTGCTTTATCCACTCTACAGAAATCTTGGCCACCTCTCACTGAGAAGCCCTACAACTTCATAGGTTCTTTGAGGGCAACATCTTTTCCCCCAGCAGCCTAGGGACATCTGGCTAAGTGATGAGTCTCTAAAAACACTAGTTCATGTGTACTGGTGGCTTTTTTGGCTCATGGGAGCACCAGAAAGTACACCTTAGTAATGATGTCCACCCTGGGCTGTCCTCATCTGGTGCTAGGCAGTGAGAAGGGTGAGGACAATATGATTTCTGTGCAGGTGGAAAACAGGTCCTGGGAGCTGAGCAGGAGCTCAAAAGGACACAGGCTGAGCAGTAGGGATTATGCAGAGGAGAAGGAGGAGAGAGCATAAGGTAGGAAAAAACAAACAGGAGTTGAGGTGTATTTCAGAAAGAGAAGGTAGAAAAAAAAGAGGAAGAGCAGCAACTTAGCAGTATAGGAATTTTTAGGCTACCAGATGATCTTATACCTCCACTTCCTTTGCTGTAAAGGTGGAGGAAACATGACACATAGGCTACCATCTACTCCAATTTCTCATGGACAGCAGCTCCTACTGTAAGTCACTTTGAGGGATAAGACTCTCCCTTCATGAACATATCCAATGATCCATGTACGCCAACATGCTTCATCCAAGAGATGAAGAGGGCTGTTTTCAGCTTGTTGTCTTAGAACAACCTACAGGAAAGTTTTACAGAAATTCATACAATAAAATCCCCTAAAAAAAAAACTTTGCTAGTGGAACATTAACATCCAAGCTCTTTATTTTTAGTGTTAAGACAGACCAACACGAAAGCTGATTTGGAAATCTTAATTTGAACCAGTTGTTCATGTAGGTTACAGCAGCATCTTTAATTACATGCTCAGTACAATTATTTCCAAAGGAGCTCCAAGCAGAAAGCTCTCAGTGAGGAGAGCAGGATAGATCCCTGTTCTGCTGTACTGTACAGCAGAGGAAAGGGAGCTATGAGAAGGGAAACAGTGGTTGAGGAAATGTGATGGTGTTTCAATTATTCCTGGTAATTAGGTACTTCTACACCTGCCACTACAGAGCTGTTCATAGGCAGTGAAATCCAGCCATGTAAACCAAAAATTCTACACATGGCCTCTGGGCATGTTTTTTGTTCCACTAGCTGTGCCCAGCCTCAAACAGCCTGTGGACATGCTTAGCCTTCAGCAGCAGCCAGTAAAGCCAGTGAGAGTGATGTCCAGGATGTAAATTCTAACACTACTAAACTTTCTGGAAAGCCTTTAACATCTCACTGCATGCCTCCAGAAAGCATGGCTCTGGTTTGCCTATATCCCCTGATTATGAAGCTGGACAAAGAGGACATTAATGAAGTGCTTGGACAAGAATGTGAGCGAGCCAGTGTGAGAGCAGAAATGGTATGGTGCTGCCAAATACACAGGGAAGCCATGGAACAATACATTGGGTAGGGAGAAGAAGTGTCAGAACCCAGTGTAATTGCTCACAGCAGGCCTGTGAGCTCAGATAGAACCTGGGGAAATACTTCTGTATTTAAGTCTAGGTGCCGAGATACTGAATGGCAGAGCTAGCCTTCATTTGGGCTTTTCATCTTAAGCACTGATTTAACAGATGCATCACCTCTAAATATATTAAAGACAATATACAGGTTTAGCAGATAAAGTAGCCAAAGTGTTTTGATGCATTACCCTAGCTATAATGCCCTCCTTCTTTTTCCCCTTTGCATGTTTTCAGTTTGGATTATATTAGGTTTATTAACATATCTGTCTGCAACCTGCTTCCTTGTCTCTGTGAAACTGATTTTTCTGAGAATGGCTATATCAGCTCCTCAATATGTTCATGTCAGCTATTTTACTTTATATAGCTCTTTCAAATGTGAACTGGTGCATCACTGACTGTACATCGGGGGGCTGTTTACAGCACCTGGTAATGCATCAGCTGGAGGTGTTTTGGTATTGAACATCACAAGCCTTGCACAGTGGAGGAGAGTGACTCACTCCCTCCTAGTGAAGCCCTGAGTTCTGTAATAGCTCCAGTTGGCAGACAGTGTATGGCAGACAGGACATACACTATCTGAATGCAAACATGCGACTTAGAAAGATCAATTACTTTGGCAGTTTTGAATGTTTGAATGTTCCAAATAATAATTTAATATAATAATTCCAATAATAATTCCAAAGAGCGTAATAATTTGTTGTATGTGATGTGCTCCACCACATGCTTAATAACTGGGAGAAATGGCCCTTAACTGCAATTAGGAGTACAGACCTTGCTTCAGATAGACTTTAAGAGAAATATGACAGAAAAAGAGCATTGCCCAGAATGAGCAATTAGTTGTCCTTGGTGAGTGTAGCAAAGAAAATTTTATTTGCAGACTTCCTGCTTTCAGATTTGAACCAAGGACACGATTAAAAAAATAAATCCAGTCCTGAAAGCTATGTGAAAGATTCTATAAATCCACCAAAACACCAGTGAGCAATCTTCAGCTTCACCAAGCAGGCAGCCACAGACACACAGATCCTGCCACTCAACCAACGCCCATACACACACTCTTCCTTGCTAATACAAGTGGGGTGCAGGACAGAGGTAGATAATAATTAATTGAGGTTATAATTATTATCAGAAATTAATAATAATAAATTATATGATAATATATATAATATAATAATTTATTATAACAATCAATTATATGACAATATAATAATAAACAATTTATTATATTATTATTGTATTATATTATAATATTCAATAATATGGCAAAAAGAGTAAGATGGGAACAGACAGACAAAGGCTAGGGATATACTTAGGTGGCTGGTGTTTTCTTTCTGCCGTGATGGGCTGCTCTGCAAAGTGCTTACCGGAATCCCTAGAGCTTTTAGAATATTCATTTTACACATCGGGCAGGTACGATGGTCTAGCAGCCAGGGGTCTACACAGGACTTGTGGAAAAGATGCCTGCAATGAAAACCAGGATATCTTAATTCAAATGCACCACAGTACAATTTACCACTTAGTACCAGATGATTCTGAATTCTTTTAAGTGAGAGTATTTCAACTGGTGCAGTTTGTGACCTCTTCAAGGACTGCAGAACTAGGTCCTACACACCCAAGGCTAAAATGATTCCTGCAGCAACTCAAGCACATATGCACATTTCAATGTGTTTGGAATAGAAGACATAGATATTTAGAGACTTAGTGAAAATATACAAAATGCATTAGCAAACCCGATATTTTTTAAATGTTAAAGACTGCCAGTAAACAAAAGCTGGTTGCTGGAAAAGGTAAAAATCATGTCAGTTTTTCTTAATAGTTCTACAGACAAACCTGATTACATGTAATTTAAATGGGAAGCCATTGAGGGTCTAGTATTTTTCAGGATAAAGGAATAAAGAAATAAACTGAATTAGAAAAAAAAAGATTCTTTTCATTTAAACAGAAAAAACACTACAATGCTTTTATAAATATTTTCTCTGACTTCCCTGCTCTTTAGAAGCTGCCCATCAGAGAGAGCTCCTACACAATTCCCTGAAGGAATTGCTGTTAATCCTGTTCTGAGTCTGAAGTGACCACCAAGCAACTACCTGAGCCCTGTAGCTGCTGGGCACTACTTTTCCTAGACATTAATCAGCTGGAGCAACTGAAAGTTTTTTTTTAGCTTTGCCTTTAACAAACTGATAATAACTGTAGAGATCTTTAGTGCATGTATGGCAGACTCTATTATTTCTCAAGAGCATATTCTGTTACTAGGAATATTAGAAAACACTCCTTCACCCAAGGGGTGGTCAGGCATTGAAACAGGCTGCCCAAGGAAATGGTATCTGGTGGTATTTTACGACGTGTGGATGTGGCACTTGAGGACACCTTTAGTGGTGGGCTTGGCAGTGCTGGGTCTATTGTTAGACTTGAAATACCTAAATATGTGTAAGATCCTAATGCGCAGCCTGGAGCACAGCACATACCAGTCTCTACAAGGAAATGCAATCTCTGAGAAAGCCAGAGTCACCTAATGTACCAAAGTCACTCTAAATATTTAACTGCTACTTACTGAGCTGAATGGGTCAGCAGATACATTGTATCCCTACACAGCAAATTATTGAGTTCCTGTGCTTTGTATCATTTATACAACTATAAGAAAGGGAAAACATATTCTTGGAAGTTCGATCTAGTCTAATTATATCAGTTGGCTGGGGTATCAAATCTCATTTGATCCTGTATTTGATCCTCATTAGATCCTGTATGTCAACAGGATTAACCAAATGAAGCATTGTGATATTTGAAATTTACGTCACTACTTTACTAACCTTACTGAAGTTCACAGCTGTACTTCCAAACACGACCTGACCAACAAATGAACCAGATTTTGGTCTCTGTCCTGCTTAACATGTCCTCTCTTCTGTCTTAGGAGGGTCATGTTTAGCACATTATCAGACAAGCATTCTGAATTTGTGAAAGCATAAAGATACACATTCTTAGGCATGTATAATTTTACATTTAGAAGTCTAACCAAAAGATTTTCTTGAATTTGTTAATTCAATATTAATTCACGATGTCTTACCTTTCAGCTACATGAAATAATACTAAAATTCTTGTTAGTGATTGGTTTTCTTTATTAAGAAATTAATTATATAATCAAATTCATAAATAGGCACATTGGCAAACATCTGAAGCACATTTGCACCAAAATAATCCATTTACAGTAAAGGCCCATTTACAAAACCTGAGATATTTATTAATCTCTCATAAAACAAATCAGATTTCCAAAATCTGTTTTGAATAAAAATTACATAGTTTCCACCAAGATATTTTACCATAAACCAGAAAATTCCCTTTCATTTTTAACTTCCAGCTTTGAAAGCCTCAGTCAAATGGGGGTTCATATCAGAGGATTTCATGTTTGTTCATCATCAAAAAGCTTGGAACAATTTCATGCCTTAAAGACTTGAAAATATGAAGTTCAATGTTCCTAAAGTTGGCTTCAAAAACAATATTCTAAAATAAATCCTAACAATGACAAGTAATTTAAAAACATGACAGGTCTTGTCACTTTGCACATCTCAAGACTAATTTAGCACAGTGCATTATGACTCCATTAATTTCAGATTTAATATGTAATTTAATAATCAGAGTGAACTTGATTATTTGACAGAAATCCACAGAATAATGGAATGCTACTGAAAATCAGGTAAAGATTTGTCTTTTGTACTGCATTATACAATTAGAGCTCTTATAATATTTGTTTTGAACAAGTAAACATTAGTGCAGAAAAGCAAGGTGGCAGGTTTTGCAGATTTGGATTTGAAAGTTTATTAGGTATAGCACTATGTACATGCTTATGGCATTCAACATATTGTCAATTGTTTTATGTTCCAAATTCAAGCAAAAGAAGGGTCAGCATAAAGTAAAACGAGAGCAACTGCAGTATTTCACTGTCACATGGTAAGACAAAGATGTTAAAATATCAACTGCAACAAAAATCCCTCCCTTTGCAGTTCTGACTGGTGCAAGTTTTAAATGAAAGGAGAGGATAGAGCCGTCATGGGTAATTTCAGAAGTAATGACCCATACAGAAAGACAGTAAGACCATGGTTCAAGCTCAGACTCAGGACATGGCTTTGGCAAAGTCAAAGCTAGAAAAAAATACATTTTTTTCCCCTACTGTGTGCAACCACATTCATTGCAAAATGATGTTGATTTGGACAGGTTGAAAAGTTTCTCAAAAGAACTGCAATTGATTCGTTGACAGAGAGGAAGGTGAGATATTGTCACAAGCTCATATGAAAAGATTTTCATAAGGGAAAGGAAACAACCGTTCTCTACCTCTCCCAGGGATAAGGAGCATGATGAAGTTGTTTAAACTGCAGCAAGTGAGATCCAGGTTACACAATAAGAAAGGCTGTGCCACAGTCAGGGTAACGAAGCATTGCAATAAATTATCAACGGGTTTGCAGTCTTCATCCCAGGAGACTGCCAAGTGTGTTGGAAAAAGCTGCCAAAAACGACACATGCGTGCCAGTGCCTCAGTGCTTTTCCAGAGGTGGTGGCCTCCTGGGATCCCTCCTGCATTCTCCTGTGGCTGCACATGGCTGTGCAAAGCTCACAGAGCACAAAGGAAAAGAACCTCAAAGTCCCAGAGCATTCAATTTACTATTATCTAAAGAGCGCTTCACATTTTTTAATTAGACATTGCTTTAGTTTGAAATGCATTTATGTTTTTTTTAAAGATGCCATTTTAATAATACAAGAAATATAATCATGTTGCACTCAGCCCAAAATAACAACAACAATAATAATAATAGTAATAGTAATGATGATGATGATGATGATGATGACGATGATGATGACGATGATGATGATGATGATGATGATGATGATGATGATGATGATGATGATGATGATGGTGATTTCAGTACAACTATTGTAAAGTGTTCAGCTTGCCAATAATTTTGAGAGGCTTTTTTTCCAGATTAAGGGAAATTATTCTCCTCCCACCTTCCACTCCTAGTCTCACCTACGCAGAAAGAGAAGTACATCCCTGATAACCCTAAATAAGAGCGTCAGTTGCCTGGATTAGACCTAGGGCGGAAGTAAAGGATTTAGAATTTTTGTGAGAGACTGAGTAGCACTGTAGTATTCAACAGTATTCAACAAGAATATTTGATATTTTGGGGAGCGCATGTGCAGTATTATTTCCTTCTGAGGAGGACAAAAGAAGATGATAAGGGTGAGAGGAAGGAATCAAAGGGAAGAATGTGTGTGGCAAAATAATTTTCACAGCAAGCTAATAAAAAGACAAAGCAGGAGGGAAAATTCTGTTTCACTGGAGTGAAGGTTCAGGAGAAAAGAACAAGCTGGAATGAAGTCAGAGAATGTGTTTATTGGTGAAAGAAATTAAACAGCAAAAAAAAAAACCTATGAGGCACTCAGCAGAGATAAGGCTGAAAGAAATGTCTTGCCTTTCTGTAGAAGTTTAGTAAAGCTTAGAAGTTTAGTAAAAGGCACACACTGGGAGCAGCAGGACCAGTACTTTCTCCAAAGCTAGAGCAGAAAAGGCAATGTTATTTTGAAACTGGAGATAGAAGACAAGCAGAATGAAGTAGGGCTGTGAAAAGAGATGTCACTCTGGGAAGAATAAACTTGGTTACATTTGATTTTGTGTCAGTGCCCTTAAAGACAACTTCAGAGATATTTGTTATCATTAAACTTAAAACCGGCTGCAAGTCAACACATTTTACTTTTACCAAGTGTCATTCCTTATTTATTTAACGCACTCTGTAGAGTGAAGTTTATTACTACAGTCAATTGTGGGAGCTGCCTGATGAAGACAGAGAGGAAGAAACACAAGTTCACTTGGAATTCTCCTCTGAGCTTTCTGGAGTGGAGTACATAAAAACGGCATCCCAGTGCCAGCAGAAAAGAGAGGACATTTGGGAAAACAACCCAACTCCTAGTAAACATGACTTTTTGACTTCAGAGCTCTTCCACTGCTATACTGGAGGCTTAATGAGGTTCCCATGTTAGAAAATGAACATGGCTTAACTGAGGATGCTGGAGCAGGAAAACTACAGAGTCTGTGGATCTTTATCAAGATATAACACTCCTACTCACTTCACAGAAACAGAAATTAATCCACTTTCCTTTTTGTTTTGGATGAGGAGATGAGTTTGAAAACAGCAGAAAGAATCATGAGTGCCATTTCATGTTTCAGAAGTTCAAACCTGTGCAAGTATGTAAAACAATGCCCTTGTAGTTTGTGTAGCAGGAAAGCCAGGGTTGGTGAAATAGCTGCTTGAGAAAAACCTTTGAGTTTTTATAATTCCAGACTGCTAAGGTTCAAACTGTGGGTATTTCACAAGACAGCTCTGCTACTGCTACCCTTTTAGCATGAGTCATTTTCTGGGTGACCTTTTAAGTCAGCCAAGAACTAAACACCACCTGTTAACTCTGTGTTTCCTATTCACTGTGCTTGATGCAATGCCGTGGGTAACAAAGACTCATTGAATTATGAGGTGGGACACAAGTGAAAGCTAATGCTTAGACATATATTTAAGCTGTTGTAGATATACCTCAAAACACTGCCTATCTCAATCATGCAAAATTTCCAAGCTTTATTCTGCTTCCTGTGCAAACAGGATTGATGCCAAACCAAGCTCCACATTTTATGGTAATTTCTCATTTTTCCATATATCTGCTTCATGAAGTGATGTGTTTCTGTCCGCTTATAGAAAAATAAAAAAGAGTTCACATGGAATTTGTCACTGTGGGGGATTTAGAGTAGGTCAAATTTATGATTAATCCATTGCTTTGTGTTAGCCATTTAGTGATGGCAGTAAACAGATTCAATGAATCACATGAACTAACAGAAATGGACAGCTTGTAACATTCAAATATCTACTAGGGTAGAACATAGCAGGAAAATAAACAATTATTTCTGTTTCTCAAGCCAGTGAACATGACTCAGGAGAAGCAAGAAGTTCTATTGAAAAAAAGAAAATCTCTGCTCTATATGTGCAGCACTTCGTATCTGTATTTCTATGGAAATCAAACCCTTGCTGTTGCTCTCCTAGGGGCAGCTGATCCTTGGAAATTTCCTAAGAATTTGATTTCCTTAGAGAAATCCTCCATTAGGTAACACTTCACAAATGACAATACAATAGCACAAAGATGAATACAGCTGTTAGGAGTGGCTAGAGGCTGTATTCCTGTGTCACATCACTGTGGGTTGATGTGCTGCACAGGGCATCTTCACACGAGGGGTGTTTTACTTGCTACATCTCTTTCTATGGCTGGGGATTTTTTCTGACAAAAGTAATCTTTTTCTCAGGCCCAGGATAACAAAAGAAGAAGCTCAATGGGGAGCAGGAGCCTGCTCTATCCCTGGCTGCTGTGGCCAGGACTCACCTTCAAGTCAGAGGCAAATTCTCCTAAGGCATTTATTCTAATTAAAAAAAAAAACAAACAGTGATGAAAACAGATTAATCAAAATTTTAGTTTAAAAATCCTACTGAAGACTTTGTTATAGGCTCAGGTCAGACAGAATTTCTGACTACCATACTAAACCCTCAGGGTCTCACCACCATCACTAGTTTCATTTCATGTTGAATAAAGAGGCATTTCAGATATCTTTACCAATGGATTTGGAATAGTCCAAAATAATAAACTCACCCTTCCCTCCCCAGTTTATCAGGTAATCTCATCAGTGTGAAAATGAAGGCAGAGACTGTTTTGAAGTAGAGATTATTAGAGCTAAAAGCACATTCAATTTACCTGCAAGGCAATATCCTGACAACATCATTGGGCTTGTAGCCTTCGATACAAACAGCACAGTTATCAAAGTCTGGCTCAGTCTCCTACAGAAAAGAGAATATTCATCATATTAATTTTTTACTTTGTTAGCTAATCTCTTCATACAAGAGCCTATGTGACAAAGTAAAACAGTCACTGAAGCAGATTACAAATCCAGTAATGCATTTCAAAACCAGCAAGTCAGATTTTCTGACATGTTTCCAGCTGGAAACTTGCACTGGGAAGCATGCAGATTTAGTTAGTATGTTTTAACTTTCAGAATTTTCTGCATCTTGAACTGAATCACCCTCTCTTCCACCTGAAGGACACAGTAGCTAAATAAGCAATTGGCATTTCTGTTCTGCCTCATTGTCCCAGAGGTTTGAAAGAATCCTCAACACAGACTTTAATTTAGTAACAAGCATTTTGAAAAATTACCTTGTCACCTTTCCTGATCGTCCTGACTTGCAGCTTGCTGATTGCTTTCTTCGCAGCATCTCCAAGCCGGCGCTGCAATACAAAATTTGCTCTTAATCAAAGAGCATGTCTTCATGCAGAAATCAAAACTTTTTCTCCCTAGGCTTCTTAATAATTTTAAGTACATGTAACAGGATAATGTACAAATATAAATATAATAATTCATAAAAAGGGCACAGTTTGTGTGCTACACTGCAGCAATGACTACCAGTGTAGGTAACAAGTCCAATATTTGGTTATCCCACTTCTTCCCTCTCATTTTTTAAATGACACTTGTTTAAAAAAAAAATACTGGGCAGTTAGCGCAGTGAATGCTGAACTTTATTCTTTCATTGTTCCATAACTAGTTCATGATCTTCAGCAGGATACAACTTCTGCAAGTTAATTTTTTAACAACAATAACTCTAATAATCTCTCCTATCTTGTTTCCTGCAATACAGAGTTGCCTACTTTATAAAAATGAGGTGGAAGCATCTGCAGTTTCTTACAGGCAAAGCACTATATAGTCCTGCAGTAACATCCTGCCCATACATAACCATTTGCTCATTCTTTGCCTCGCTATCATTCCCTCCACTGGACCACAAAGTGATTACCACGTGATGTTTCTGACTGTTCTCCCATATTTCCAAAACACTGTTACTGTGCTGGCAGGGTCACAGCCACCAGGATTAAAGTATGTAATAACAGCCTGACACAAAACACCCTGTCCTCAGATGCTGAAGATGGACATGTCTGCTCCTTGCAAGAGGCTGGGAACATCACAGGGCAGTTCACACAGTCACTGGTCAGCACCCTGTGCTACAGAGCTTCTTCCTGTATCAGTGCTCCAAGGACTTGGCTGCTCACTTGTGCTAATCCAGCAACAAGGCAGTCTGGAGACAGACTCACAGGCTGGAAAAGTCTTTGGGAGGTCATGTATTCCCACCCCCGCTCAAGGCTGGGTCAACTTCAAAGTCAGAGCTGTATTAGTAAAATTTTGACTATCTCCAAGAAAGGAGATTTCACAATCTCTGTGGATAACTTGTTCCAGTGCTTAACCAATCTCAGCCTTTTTTCTTCTCTAAACATACTAATGGAATTTCCCTTTCTGGTAATTTGTGATCATTACCCTGTGCACTTCCAGGAAGAGGCTGATTCTGACTCCTCTCACCATCCTTTTTGCAGCTGGAAGCAGAGCTCTTCCTCCTCCTTGGCTCCCCATCCAGCTTAGTATGCTCCCTTCACCCCTGCTCAGATGCCAGGTGCTTCTGCATCCAGACCATATTGGTGACCCTGCTTTGGGCACTCCCTATTTTTTCTATGCCTCTCTCACATGGTTTCATGCAGCAATGCCCACTCCAATGTCTTCTTTATAACAGTTCATGATACAGTGTGTTCCAATTTGCCACCAATAAATGACTTGAACTCTTCCCTTCATCTCCTCTCCCTAGCGACATTGCCAGCCGTGTGTTGCTAGAAAAGAGACAGACTTAGGGCCTTTGGTGATTCAGAAGACATTCAACTTTCTGAGCTGAGAAACTCCTGTGCCAGAGTTCAGAGGGGCCTGTCAGCAGGAAGGATTTCCAGCTGGAGGGAGTGAGAGCATGAGGCAAAAAAAAGAAAGAAGTTCGACGTTTATACGTTTATTTATATTTATATTTATATTTATATGTATATTTGAGACCTAATCACCACACAGATATGACTAGTAAATTGCCACTTTGGTCTTCAGATTAAATTAAAATCACTGGATTAAATTTAGAGAGTAAATTTATTGGATTGGAAAGGCTGACAAAACACATGCAATATTGAAAGTGTGCCATTTCAGATCTGGCTAAAGCGGTGAAAACAATCTTGACTATCAGGAGATTTACATATGAGCTTTACAGCAACTTAATTATTGTATGTGAAGGAGTATCTTGCAGTTAGACAAAGTCTTTTTCTGTGGTCCATTTTTCTCAGAGTCTCCCTTAAAAGAATCAATGAGAGTTGGAAACATTTCTTGTCAGCTATTTGGTTCTCTAATGTAAATCAAAGATAGACTGATAACATACAGCAAGACAAGAGCCATTATGTCATGCTTCAGAAAGTGCTTGTGATTACTTTTTATCATTATTATTACTTTAATAAATGAAATATCTTAGTTCTTTTTTTGCACATTCTTGAAGGGGAAGGGACAAGATTAAAAACTCATGTACATCTTTGATCTGCTTGCTTTCATGTTTGCTTTCTCTTATCTATTGTAAATAGATAAGTTCATAACTTACATGTAAATGAGAGTAATTTAGTTTTGGAGAGAACAGGAATGTCTTGGACTAAAGTCATACTTTCAAAGGATTCTCCCATTTGAATGCAAGGCATGCTATCAATAACCAATTATTTTTCCTAAAAGATAAGAGGCATTACAGCAGTTTAAGGGTTTAAAGTGAAGCTTAGAGATTTACAGTCATAAATCTCATAATCTCTTTAGCAATGCTGCAACATTCAGTACTGGACTGGAAGGAGTTAAGCATGTCAGATGCAGTGCTCTTGAGGAGATGGCAATGCTCAATTAAAAACTCGAATGGAAAGCACCACTTATGTGCTCCTGAGAAAGTAAATGGCCATAAATGCTGTGGAAGAGAAGTTAGAGTAAGTGCTTCTCCCTTAATGGTCTTACTAAACTCTCATCTTTGCAGGAGATCACCTTGTGCCTTGTGCAGAAGGAGATGCATCACCAGCATGAGGTATCAAACACATCTATCCACAGACAAAGGTTGCAGACTCCATCATGGGAAGCATCTTCCCAAACTGCTTCAAAGATTGACAACCCTATTCAGTGGCCTAAAACTTTCATTCCAAGCCACAGCCACCTGTCTTCCTTCTCAGATAAATGCTGACAGTCACATACTAAAGATTAACCTAGGACACGAAAGATCCTCCTCAAGTCCAGTACAATGGACCTGCTTTGGCTTCCACTATGCTGCAAAACTGAAGGAGTCCAACCAGTTTCAAAATAACTGTGTAGGAAACTTCCTCTGTAGAAGAAGCCACATGGAAAGAAGGCACATGGAAAAAATGCGGTAAATAAATCTGACACTGAAACATCATCCCCTCTTCCTTTTCCCATCTCATAAACAATAAAAAGGAAACTCTGCTATTGCTGGTGAAATATGAAATCTGACAGACTGACAGGGCCAGTTTGTTGTTGTTGTAGCTGTTTTTAAGTCTGTGCCACGGTTGTTACAGGGCTGTAACATCAGGTCATATTTTGCTGAATTATCTCTGGAACTTGTCATGTAATTCTAAACTGCTTCTAATTTGCTTTGCAATGTGATGTTTTTTGACTTAAACAATTTCCACAGCCTTTTATAAAGTCTCTCAACTCTCTCATCTTCTGGAGCCCTCCAGGAACAAGCTACTGAGGAAACAGATTTTCTTACACAAATTTACTCTCTTCCTGTCAAAAGGATTTATTATGAAGGCAATGACCAATTACAATATTGTATTGTATATTGTAATTGGACATCTTGCTAGGTGGGAAAAAAAGGTTCAATCATGTGAATATTACTACCTGTCTTCTACTTCCATATGTAATGTACAGTTGTGTGTGCTAGAGGTACTCTTAAAAATTAAATGTATTAAAATAAAAATTGATATCTCACCATGTTTGTAGTGACACCCTGGCTGTAGGTGCACAAGCCCATAGTCGAAGACAATTCTGTGCACTAATGCATTGATTCCCAGCCAAGTTGGGATGAATAGCCTCCAGCATTCAGCAAGAATCTTTGAAATCCTGATTCTCCACTCATCAAAATCAGGCACCTAATTGGAGTAAGCTGTGTCTTCTTTCTGGTACATGACTTAGATTTTGCACACATGATAAGGAAGAGTGGTGGCTGAAGATGTAGATGGACTATGTCCAGGTTTCATCTCACTGTGGAGTCACAGGAAATGATTCCAGGAAATTTTTCAGTCTTTCTAGTTGCCTCTCTCATGGCTGGACTCATTGCTTTCTTGATGGACAACTAAATCAGTTCATTTTGGATTTACTGCTTGCTCAGAAATTTAGACCTAATGAAAGAAGGGAAGTGGATCTGGAAAGGAGAATTACCATATAGAGAAGAACTAGACAAAAGTGTTTATGAAGCTTGACAAAAAGACAGTATGGTTTTAATCAGAAATTTGTGATTCCATCTTTGAGCTATAAGAAAATGTGTCATAGAAAAAAAAACCCAAAACTTGATGGAAAACAAAAAGGAACACTCATGGGAAGGGCAAGAGCAAGCTGTGCTCTTCTGAACTTTCGACATCGTTATATTCTGTAGCCAGGACTAAAAGAAACAAAACTAAAAAGCCACAGCAACCCATTAACAAAAAAAATAGAGTTTTGTTTGTATATTGCCACTGTTTCCATATGAAAAGAGCAAATAAAGAGATTAGATGTCAAATAAAACTGTATGAAGAAAATTTCATTAAGACTTTTTAGGTTGCCCCATATTATTGCCAAGTTTTCCCCTACAAAATAATAATAGTAATAATTAAAAATATGTAATTTCTTAGGAGGAACCCTTTCTGATTCTTCTAAAGAACAGAACTAGTATAATAACCAAGTTATTAAAACCCCTCCATGGGACAGCTTCTTGTGTACATGTGGTCTCATTCAAACTTTGGAAAGAAAATACTGAAAAGAAAATATGTTTGAACATATAAACACATTCGTTTTAAACTATAACATATTACCTGAGTGAGCTTCTTATTTTGCTGAGTTTCATGTTTATGTATGTCTATTTACACTGCTAAGCTGCCTGTATAATTATGTGACTGAAAGTACACTTACACACACAAATTAGGTATGCATGTGCTTTTGCAGACAAAGCATCTAAAAATTATCACAGCTGTTGAAGATTCACAGTGAATCTGCTGCCAATGATGTTCAAATTCCAGCTGGGATAGTTTCATTCTTGCTAGCCAAAATTTCAGACTGTATATTTAAATGGAAAATACATTATTTCTGTCTGTAAATACAGAGTAGCTGCTCTCTATCTCAGAGGATGCCTGAATTTCAATAGGGGAAGGCGAGGGATTCCTACACGTCAAGTATTTGTTACAGTGTGTGTAGCAGGGATTTTCACTACAAGATGATTATTCATACTCTGAATTTTACCTTTTCTGCAGAATAAGCAAGGCAACCCTCCTGGCCCTGACAGTAATTTATTGAGGGCTCAGAAACCTCTCTGAATTACAGTGCATTTTTTACAGTGCAGTAAAATGTTTATCTCTTCCAATTTCATACATTGATAACATTTTCTACTGTACCATTAAATGTACAAGCCTCAGCTTCCCAGTTCTGCTGAGATAGTTGCATCTGGCCAAGAAAGTATTAAATTTATTATTATTGTTGCTATTATTATTCACTGCTGAACTACCATAAAGATGGGCAGTGCTTTATAAAACCACTGCTACTGACTTCTCTTCAGTTCTATAGGCTTTGTATCTCTTTCAGGGGATTTGGACAAGATGCCAAAACCAGTAACAATGGTTTAATAACATTAGTGGCTATCACTACAGTCCTGTTCAGTGATCATTGTCAAATGAAGAGGGACAAGTTTGTCTTTCTAGCCCAAGACACTTCTAAGGAAGCATTAAAGTGAGAATAGGTTTCTTTTCCCTTTCTTCACTTATCATGAATGTTGCTTCACAAACACATACCTCAAAATGTTTTAGTCAGTATTTTGATCTCAAGAGTCCTTAGTTATATACATCGCTATGACTTTTGGCTATATGTACCACAACAATATTTTCACAAATAAACATTACCTTTCTATCTATTTTTTTGTGTTTTGCATAAGGAAAAAAACCCCATAATATACATACACTATTAATTTATTTTTTTATTGAACCACATCTATATTGACATATGTCTTGGATTTTCCCAGCCAGAGTAATGTTTATATTCCTATTCTTTTCACTTTCTTGGGTTTTCTTTTGGTTTTCTGTTTTTCCTATGCATTGTCAATTTCTTTAACTTTTACTTCTGCAATAAGTCCTGTGGTGATTTTTGGAAATGCAAACAGTTATTCCAGCCCTGCTCACCTGATTTCTGTCTCTGGCATTTGCGTAGCGGAATCTCTGGATGTAGTAGAAGACTAGCCATGCCAAGGAGATGATCATCAGCACAATGAAGGAGATAGAGACAAACACCACTGAGGTCCGGCTGACGTACTTCTGCAGGTTGCGTGTCCCGATGGTTATGTACATCATCACAGTAATATTCCTCTCCAGGAGGCTCACTATCTCTTTTCCCTTGGGTTCAGGAATCATTATTGCTACAACATCTTCTAAGCCTATCAGACAGAGAGAGAAAAGGAAGCTTAAGTAAAACAAGTGATCACCAAAAGGCAACATAGAATCACAGAGTATCCTGAGTTGGAAGGGTCTCACAAAGATCACTGAAGTCCAACTCCTGGCCCTGCACAGGACATCCCGAGAATTCCACCATGTACCTGAGAACTTGGTCCAAATGCTTCTTGTACTCTGTCAGGCTTGGTTCTGTGACCACTTCCCTGGGGAGGGTGTTCCAATGCCCAACCATCCTTTGGGTGAAAAATCTTTTCTTAATATCCAGCCTAAATCTCCCCTGACACAACTTCATGCCATTTCTTTGGGTCCCATAACTTCTCACTGGAGAGAAGAGATCAGTGCCTGCCCTGCCGCTTCTCTTCCTGATGAAGTTATAACTGCAATGAGTCTTCTCTTCTCCAGGCTGAACAGACCAAGTGACCTCAGCCAATCCTCATACAATTTCCCCTCAAGGCCCTTCACCATCCTCGTGGCCCTCCTTTGGCACTCTCTAATGGCTCCATGTCTTTTTTATATTGTGGCACCCCAAACTGCCCCCAGCACTGGAGGTGAGGCTGCCCCAGAGCAGAGCAGGACAATCCCCTCCCTTGCCCATCTGGTGATGCTGTGCCTGATACCCTCCAGGACACAGTTGTCCTCCTGGCTGCCAGGGCACTGACTCAGATCCAACTTTCCATCGACCAGGACCTCCTGGTCCCTTTGTACAGCACTGTTCTCCAGCCTCTCATTCCCCAGTCTGTCTGTACATCCAGGGTTGCCCCATCCCAGGTGCAGAATCTGGCACTTGCCCTTGTTGAATTTCCTATGGTTGGTGATTGCCCAGCCATCTGATTCATCCAGCTTTGGCAAAATAAGTAACAAGAAAGCTGTGCTTTCTTCTGCTCTCTCCTTCTGTTTGCCAAGAGGGAAGTCAGATGGATCTGGTGAAGGTTTCAACTGAAACCAATTACACAGTGTGTTTCTACATACTAATCTTGGTGAGATGTGTAAAATGCATTCCATGGGTTGACATAAACACATATTCTAGCACTACTGAGGCTTATCTCAATGGTATTGCTGTAAACACTGCAAAAAGTGAGGTACACTGCATCCAACACTCCCTATACATTTATCACAGTCTGTTTTGCAGGGTCATCAGTCTGTCAGAGAAGCCCCTCCAAATTCTGCATTCAGATCAGAAACACTTTCAATCACAGATTCCCACATGGTTTCACAATTGGAATGCCAAAGCATCACTGCTCTTGCACCAGGCTGGCAACAAAAGAGCATCTCAGTATGTTCCCATTTCGGCTCCCCACAACCCAAGCCCATACAGCAATTTGTGACTCTTTGCTGGGAGCTTGGCTCTCCAACTGATACAAGTTTAAAATCAAGATCACTGTTTAATTCCACATAAAGTTGTCTCTGCAGCCCAGATCAGCCCCTGACACAGCTTGAACCATGGCCCCACAAGGATGCACGTCAGCACAGCTGACGCAGCAAAATCCCACTAATCGGATGAAGCAGGGACTTCCTCGAGTCCTGCCAAGCCTTCTGTCATGACCCGGGGAACTGGGCCCTCCACTGATCTAGCTATCCCCAACTCCATACCAGTTTTGCTTTCTGTACAGCACTGATGTTACTTCCATCACACATTGCTGAAACTATTTTCTTTTCTTCTCAATTTTAAGTCCCCTGTGTACATGAAATATATGTGGTCTGAAATTATCTGGGATTCACCAGGTTGTTAAATACCTTTTATGGCCTCACAAATAAACTATCATTGCTTTACAGTTTAATATTAGGAATATTCTATTCTTTCACTTCATGAAACAGGCATGTAGACAATTTTTACACCTAAACTCTATTTTGCAATAGCCAATTGTTCTACGTAGTTAAGAATCAACAGGGTATATTGTAATGTAAAAATGTGCTAAGAACAACAGCAAATGAAATTATCATAAGCTTGCATTTAGAAAGGTACAAACAGGGGGTATCTGACATCAAAGAGCTATGTTGGGGTGGGGCCTCAGAATTTCACATGAAATCCCAGGAAATCAGATGACATGTTGTTAATCCCATGGCTATCTGTATTTTGACTGTGGCAGGAGGAGAAAGCACTGCGTTCATAGGGGCATTCATGGAGATGAGAAGGGATCATTTGGCCACAAATGGAGGTGTGGGAGGGTGACT
Source organism: Chloebia gouldiae (assembly GCA_003676055.1). Taxonomy (NCBI): domain Eukaryota; kingdom Metazoa; phylum Chordata; class Aves; order Passeriformes; family Passeridae; genus Chloebia; species Chloebia gouldiae. The sequence goes on from QUSF01000060.1 coordinate 1,676,193, forward strand.
TGCATTTTCAACAGCATCCCTCTCCCTCCAAGCTGGTATCCAATGTGAGCTTCACCAGTGCAGTCCTGTATACTTGTCTTCAAAGTCCAGCTCAGACATTTCTTCACTAAGAAACCCTGGGAGGCATAAACCAGGTTTTCCAATAGATTTGGATGCTGAAGGCCATGAGTTTTCTGCAGGACTTTGGATATACACAGGGGGGTGGTGTTCAGCAGAAAACACTAATTGTGGTGCAAACTTTATAAAATTCTGCTGGGTGCCTGGATCAACTGGAGGTACTGAAATAGCTGCTATGACAGAAATCTGCTGTGAAGCTGAGAACTGAACCCTCCTCTCTCAAGTCTCAGGGTAGAAGTGCAAACACCACCCCTCTTCCTCTTATGAGGCTTGCCATCATAATAATTTCCTGATTCTGAACAGGTCAGTCAATGAATAAGGAAGATCAAACGTTTGGCCAAGTCAGGAGTTTGAGATATTCATGACTGGAAACTTAACTTTCCTGTTGGTACTCTTCTATAAAGCATTATTGTTTTTAAGCTATTCTCCTTTATTTTTTTCTACCAAGACTCCACCATCAGCAGTCAAGATAAATCTAGCCTTGCAACTCTTCTGATACCTATTTATTACAAAAGGCTAATGCAAGCATTACCGTAATGGCCTAGGGAGAATTTGACAAGTCTTAAAGTAACTGAGAAGGACACTGGTGCCATACCAGTAATTGTCCTGCAGTCAAAAAGACAAATTGTCTGGAGCAGGGCTTAGCTGTCCACATGGCTTCCTTTGTTGTTTTCCTCATCTTAAAAAAAATAAAAATGTTAAATTCATTCTATGGGAAAACCAAAGCACCAATCTCATGCATAGCCAAAAAGAACCCACAATGAAAAATTCAACAGCCAAAATTACTGAATTTATTCAACTGCTATCAAAAGCCACCACTCTGTCCAATTGACTTATCCAGTACTGACCTTTAACATCATTGTCAGTACAACCCAGGACACTGCATGGATATCACCCGAAAGCCTATAAAAATGGAGATAGAGGCAAACCCATTTCCAGTAGAAAATACAGGTAGTATCTTAACGATTTAATTATCTTGGATCTTGTGTGTCTTTAAAAACTTTAATAGTGTGTTTAATTATGTTCAACTATATTATAGTTTATTATGTTTAATATAGCTTTAATATATTTCTGGACACAGGACACTAAGCAAATTGCCATGGATATATATACTAAATAAAACTGTTTTGAAATGCAATGTAGAAGACACTTATTCCAAGAAGAAAGAAGATGCTTTTATTTATTCAAACCCTTAATATATTAAAATTTTGAGCTACCTGATTATTTTCTTGGAAAACATTACCACTTGAATTATTGGACAAAGTAACCAGAGCAGTGACAAATAATAATCAGATTTTTTTTTATCTTTTACTGATTTAATGATAATTTCTTCAAGGCATTATAGAGAATGCTATTTACTGATCATGTTATTAAGCTATGGTTTTAATCTCAAATATGCACATATTAGGAAAAAAAATAAAAGAAAAATAAAGTAATTTATTTATCTTTTCTCGCTTTTTAAACAAAATATTTGTATTATCTCAGTTTCACATAAGCTGCAACATATATAAAAAGTACGCAAATTAAAGAAGAAAAATAACATAATGTGACATCAGTGTTAGAGGTGCATTTTTATGCCCAGTACACATTTGCTCAACAGATTAAAAAAAGAGAAAGGATCTAGTAACATGTACTGATGTTTCCGTGGCAAGTTAAATGCTACCACTGCCTTTCATTAAACACACCCACAGCGGGAACTGCATTTTGTGGCACTCTTGTTCCTTAACACATTTCTTTTTCTGACCAACATTAATGCAGAGTTTGACATGAATTTTTATCAGTTGTCAGGATGACTCAGAGTCCATAAATCATAGGTATTCAGGCTGCAGTGAATGGATTTTATACTTGGGGTTTTTTTTTTGGCTAAGGAAACATTTAACATATCAGTGTTCTCCCCTGATGAGCCAATAACAAAACAAGTAAGGTAGAAATTACAGGCATTTGGGATTATTTAAGTAATTTTAACTTGCTGAAGTGTACCTGCCTAATAGAATATTTTTGGGTGGAGAAAATGCATGCTTTGGAAAAAGATCCATAAGACCCTCTCCAAACCCACCTCTCCATGCAGTACTTGGCTATGGAAATACATTTTAGCAGGTATGCCTTCATGCAAAACCTGAAAACTTCAAGGGTAACCATCTATTCACTAGTGACAGAGGAAATGAAAGACTTTAGTACAGTAACAGTGGCTTTTGTAGAACAAATGATCAGATGTTACACCCAGAAGATGTACATAAATGTTACACTTTGGCTGCAGGTTGTGATTACAAACCTGTGGTATTCCTTGATTTTGCCCTGGGTGCTTTCAGAGGTGACACTGAACACAGTCCTCTCTTCTCATTAGCAGTCAGGCCCAGCAGTGGCAGGGCTGCTCCTTTAGTGCTTTGTCAGTTTTTGATGGAGACTCTAAACTGTGGTCTTTCTGAACTTTAGAATAGGCAGTTTAATTCTTCAAGCTTGGCAACAGCTGGAAGTCAGTCAGAGAAGTTAACTGAACTATTTGAATAGAATTTCAATTTGGGAGGCACATGGAGTCTTCTCTCCAAGATATCCTATCAAGATATAAATTAAGATTTGTCTTACATTGTAGATCAAAATCAAGCAGTAAAGTGCTTACTTTTACAGATTTTGTAAGTGAAAATCCAAACACTATTTTGAATTCAGAAATTGCCCAGTTTCAATCTGGCTCAGAGCTCAGGAACAGAAACTTTACAGGAAGGGGCAAGCGCCTAAGCAACTTTTCCTTACTTCTTGAAGAAATAATTTCATTTTTAGGAATCCATTTCAGTAACCAGCAGCTACTGTAAGGAAGTAAAACAGACAAATCTAACTGATTCCACATTCCACCCAGGCTCAGCCCGAAGTGCATGCCAGCCCCAGGCAGTGTCAGGGAATTCAGTGGTGTTGGTAGTGGTGGTGCTTCCTGGGAGCTCAGCAGTGCTCCCTCTGCATAAGGAATCACTGTGCTGCCAACAACTGAGCTCTCCTGCCACAGCTTGTGCTGCTGCCTACTTCCCTGTGAATGGATTTTATGCTATGGTCTGGATGATGGGTAATATTTTAAAGCAAATTCAAAGCAAAGAACAGACATTTGTTAAAAAATACTATTTTTTTCCTCTCCAGAACAGCAACTCAGCTGAAAAATTACTACTGAAGAGATTGAAGAGGACTCCATGGTGATGGTGCTGTCATGTCTATATATGTCTAAGCTATAGACAAGAACAGTCTGTTTGTCCATCAGATGATACCTTTTGTTGCAAATCTTGCTCTCTTTAAAAAGACCATTGCTTTATATTTATGTTTGGTATCTTTCCAATGAAGTTCCATGAGAAATTGTATATATGTTAACGAGAAGGCCCCTGTGAATTGCTCTAATATCACAGAATCATAGAAAAGTTTGTGTTGGAATGGATCTTAAAGATCACCTAGTTCCAACCTCTCTGCCATGGTTAGGGATGCCATTTATTAGATCAGGTTGTTCAGGACCCCATTCAAGCTGGCACTTAACTACTATCTCAATTGCAAATTTTCCCTTGAACTACTATCTTCATAATTTTAACAAGGATTTCAAGTCTTCATGACAATCCACGGAGAGCTCAAGCTCAGTTCTTCCATTCTGTATGGTGAGATTATACAGTGAGCAAAGTAACAGCTGCTAACTGTTTTTCTTCTTAGAAAAATCCAACAACTTAGCCTTACATTATATTTTTGAAAACTCAGAAAGTACATTTGAAAATCAAAGCAATATTTTCAAAAACCTGATCTCTGAGCTTCACCGAGTATGGGGAAGAAGAAGCATAATATCGTTTAAACAACTTCCTAGACACTTATGTAGCAAACAGGTAAATATTACATTACTAGTAAGAAATCAAAGTGGGTAAAAGCACTGTTCCCTGCAGGAACTTCTCCCTACTGGGCATTCAAAACATTGGCCTCAAATTGAAGTATTATTAAATGATACTATATGAAAAAACATTGGCAGGAGAAGAGCAATATACAGTAAGTGGCAATACATAGTCAACACGTCATGTGTCACAGGTGAATGACTACAGCCTGTTATCTTTAATCTCTTACATACACTGTCTCAGTGCCAGAGGACTAGAAAGGACACCAATTTCTGATGAGGTTTCATAATAGATATGAGCAGGTACAGATCAGCTTGTCCTAAGTTATTCAGTGAGATTCCTTGCCTAAGACGTTTAAGCCAAAAAGGTAGTTCTGAATAAAAGGAGGACCTGACATGAGAACATAAGGGGTTAAAACATAGGATCTAGGTGTTCAAAACATCCAAAAACAACTAAGTACAAGAAACATTGGGGGATCACGAACTGCTGAAGGCTGGGAGAGCCATTCTGGACAGGCAGGATTCAATGTTTACCCCATGCTTATTCTCTTCCCTACACAGCTGCTGTTCATCATTATGAGAAACACCATCTGAGACAGACGGACCTTTGGTCTCAAACCATAGTTTTGTTTTCACACTAACGGGGAACTGAAAGTTTTAACTCCTGTGGAGAGAAGAAAGATTAATTCAAGTCATGACACCAAAACAACAGGGACAAAGTCAGAGATCTGATTATACCAAGAAGTCTCTGTCTAAGCCAAAATAGGGAAACCCTACCTGCCTCTGAGACCAGTGATGACAAGGAAGGACAGGGGCTGAGGCAATCAGTACCTCTTGCTTTTCAAAGCCCCAGTGAGGGACTGACCCAAGGCAGAAGGGTGCATTTCTGATGTGGAGGCAGGAGAGTGGGCTGATGGCTCTGAGCTCTGTACCACATACGTGTACACCAAATGTCCAGCTTCCCCCACAGGAGTATGAACACAGCATAAAGCAGACAAAAGCAGCAGCAACACATGAGGTGACTGCATTCTCCATCAACCTTCATGCTGAACATCACACTTGTCTCCTGCAGATGGGCCCAGCCACCTCTTCTCTCAGTGCCCATCCCAGAAAGGTGTTACTGTCACCAATGGCAAGGGACTGGGAAGGTTTTAGGCAGATTTCAGCCTACAGTGTGGAAAAGCTGCAGAGCAGGATGCAAACGTCTTTGTCCACCCACTTCTGCAATCCACAGGCATGGCCATACCCTAGGCACCCCCATGCAGCAGCCTCTCTGCCCTCACAATCTGTTGGGTGGAAGAGGAGAGATGCCAGCAGAACAGCAAAACAGGAATGCCACTGTTCTCTGTTCCCACTGCTAAAACTGAGATACACCAGAGTTAACACCCTTCTGGGGTGCCCAGCCTGAAAGAAAAAAATACAGGGGAAGGCCAGAAGCAAATACAGCCTAGCAGTACATAGCCCTGTTTTTGTGGATATCAAACTACTGAAGCTATCAGAACACAGGATTTCACCATATATTAATCTTTCTCTTTTTACTCTAGAGCCCTTGCTTTGCAATGATGTAGGAGTTCTCATCTCCTCCCACCAACATTTCTAATTTGTTTTCCTTGTTACAAAGCAGAGAGATATTTCCTTCAATTTACCCTCTCACTAATTTCCCATTTCTCCTTGGCACTGCTAGCACTTGCCTTGGTCCTTTACCCATCTTCCAAAACATTTAACTATAAATCAGGTTTCCTTTAAAAGGCAAATGCAGTAACCATGGAGAGAGCAGCAACACCTTTTCCCTACAGAACTTTTCCCATTTGCAAAAGAAGGAAATTAGGAAATTCTTTTACGCAAACTATTTTCTTTATCTTAGACAATATAATTGCTATTAAACATTTGTCATTGCAGAAGCACAAGTATCTATCAGGATAATTAAGTAACACATAGGGAAAAAATATGTACTGATGTAAATGACTGATTACTGTATTTAAGTAAGGAATGTAAAAGCTTGCTAATTCTGTCCTGAATTGGACAACAACCTCCAGCAGAGATGTTCTTGGTTAACTTCTTTTGATGCTAAATCCAGGAGAGGCAAAATGCTTCTGACTGTGATCTTTCCTGTGGAAAGCAGCTTCAGACACTTTATTGCTGTTAAGGGACAAAGAAATTTCTGTTCATGTTTTTGCAATCAATGCTGATCTTGCGAAGGCTGTAAGAGCTCAGAATATATTGACTTTCTCTAAATTTTATGCAGCAACTGCAGCAAAGGAAAAAGAAGTAAACAGCTACAAAGCTCACAAAATCAAATTCAGCATGATAGCTGCATTTTTCCTGGGCTTCTTTGCTACAGTATCAGCTCATCAGTCTGCTGAACTAACCAGTGCTAATGAACCAATGTAGTGATACTTATTCATACTTAATTACAGAAAACAGGCTGTTCTTCAAGAGGTTTTCTTAGATCTGAGCCCAACCCAAGGCAAAAATTGTTGCAACACTGTTATATAAACCAGAATAGTATTTCATTATAATTTCTAAGCTTTTGTACTGAAGGCCTCTCTAGAATTTTTCCTCAGTTTCTAAACCATATATGTACTGCTAATGTCATATGCCACTTGCTTTCTGCATTGGAATTTGCACTGGGATACTTACAGGTTTTTTATGCACTGGGGACCAGAATTACTCCTTCATGCAGGCTTTACAGCTCAGCTATGCTCCAACTCAGCCCAAAATATGATACAGGGATAATTTATTAGTAAAATACAATGTTTTCAGAGTTCTGGCAAAACACATCCACTGGCTAAAGCAGAAGCTGCTTTGTTATTTTCAGTGGAATTGTGCAAAAAAAAAGAAAGCCTTTAAAAAGAAAAGCATCTTATGTAGTCAGGGTAGAGAAACACAAACCAGTTAACGTGCCTGGTGCTTTTAGAAGGGTGTAAATATATATTCTCTATACAGAAAAAAATGCTGCCATTATTATGGAGATTAATCATTATTACTACATGCATTATTGCAAAGCTTCTAATCTAAACTTAAGACACAGAATTGGTGGTTTTTTTCATATACTGAGCAATCCTTCCCACTTACTTATAACATGAAAAAAAGATTAGTGACATATGCTAAATAAACAATATTTTCCCCTGGAGAGCAGAGAATCAGGAATTTTCCAAGCTATTAAAACAGGAAAAAGGAGAAGAAGGCATGTATGCAAAATATAATTTAAACAAAAGTGCCTGAATTCCAATCACTGGTTCTCATCACTGATTGAAAGACTGGAACTCTATCAGTTCCCAGTGCAAGACCAACCAGTTTCAAGCGTGCTGTGGCACCTGCAGGCTGGTGAGTGCTCTCCCAGCACCTCCCAGGCACAGCAGGTCACCCTACCAGTTAGCAGAGACACCTCAGCACTCCAATTACTGTGCAGGACAGCTCAAGTCTACCCCAGCTTCCCTGTGATCCCCACTTCCACAGTGACTCAGGAATGGGACACCATGGGCTGCAGACTGGAGATAAGGGAATAAGGGATGCTCTCTCCTGTTCAGAGAGACAGGACAATGCACTTCTTCCCCCTACACCATCAAACCTGCCAGTCAGAGCAGCCTTGCAGGGCATGTGTTTTTCTCTTCCAGAGAAGATGAATGAAAATCCCCAGACCAAGAGATTCAGACAACTCTGATTGAAACCACATAAAACTCTGATGGCTCTGCATGGGCTGGAGTAGTTTGTGGTTCAAAAAACACAGGCTGAAAGAGTAAAGAGCTAGAAAAGAGCATGGCACATCTGCTGTGGCTTTAGGCAACATTGCTGGGCTTACTCCAGTTCAACTGACCCTGAATTAGCTGGACAAGAAACAGATTCAGAGGAACAATCCAGAAATTTCATAAAATTACTTCAAGGAATTTCCTCTTTCCTCACTCGGGGAAAACATCCCCAGAGGTGCAAAAAACTGTTTTTATCAGTCTGTGATAAAAGGATAATGAATTAAAATGGAGTAAAAAGAGAGAAAATTGGGAAATAAATGGTAAAAAGCAAAACAAAAGGATAAATAAGTAACATCTCAGGCAGAAAGTGAGGAACATCAGAGTGAAATAAGACAAAGAGGCAGCATATCACCAGCACACGTCCAAACTTCCCAACATCCCTCAGGGCTATTAGATTTGTATGAGAGTTTTTTATGCCTCTACAATATGTGCCATTAGCTCTCTCTTTTCTAAGTTGAGTGATCCCTGTCCTACTCAGCAATTCCTCATATGAAAGCCATTCCATACCTTTGAATATACTTTTCCATATAGGGGTTGGATAGGTTTGATTAATAGTGGCTTGTTTGCCAACATTTTTTTGTAGTTGCTGCCACCTGAAAGATTTCCCCAGGAAGAAAAGAGGGTTCAATTGTTCATGTTTAGTGTAAGTTGTTGCCATAAGCCTGATCCACCTTCTTTGTCACCTCCTGTTGGTGTGACAGGGGAGACTGATGCCAAAAGTTTTTGCACCTTCTGCAAAAGCAGCAGTTGAGTTTTCACATCGTAATTAGCCCTCGTTTGCTTTAATCCATAATAACAAAATCATTCCAAAAAGTACAAACAAATACTGAAATTATTTTTCAGTTCAAGCAACCCTTTTCTTTATATCTTCCTAGCTCCTGGAAAAACACACACTCCTGTGGATCCAGCAACAGGGGCCCTGTCTTACTTCAATTTTCCTCAGACAAAAACATGAATAACAAAGTCTCTCTTTGATTTTTGTTGGAGAAATCTTGCTCAAGAACCTTGTTAGGGAAACCTTCCATTTTGAGGATGGGGCAGGGCTGCTCAGTCTTTGGCCTCTCTTTTCAGGCATTCTGGTAAAAAGCTGATTAAAACTGGGGACCTATTCCATACACTGAAATAAAAAAGTAAAATCAGCATAAATCAGACAAAAACCAGGACAAAAGTATATTGTGCAGGTAATAAAATTCAGCTAATTTGTCAAGAAATCAAGTTTCATTTCATTAGTCTCTGTCACTGTCAATTTTGCAGTTTTCCAGCTGTCCCTATGATCCCTTAGAGTAAGCAATACTTAAAATGTCTAATAAAAAAAGAAAAAAAAACAAGCAGAAGATAAATATTAGGTGTTTCCTATATGGTGAACACACTGACATAGCTAATTATCTACACTAATGCAAACAGATCAGAATAATTTTTAAGAACTGTGATAGCTTTTAGAGTAAAACACAGCTCTCAGTACATTACAGGCCTCTCTGTACATCATGGGAAAAGGTCTGGGGGAAAAAAAAACAACTTTTAAACTCATGTCAGGGTTATCTACGTACAAAATTTAGCAACCAGTTGGTTTATTTGATAAAAACAACACAGAATAACACCAAGAGAGGCATAATTAGGAACAATTGGGATTGTTCCTAATTATTGAGATAAGCCATCTAAAAACATTGGTTTGGGGTGGCAGAGGGTTTTCTTAATTAGATTTTTGGGGGTTTTTTTTGAGTTTTTTGGTGTTAGATAATAATCCTCTGACTGATTCAACTATCAGCTCTGATGTAAGTGTAATTAGATTTAACTTTGTCTGCTGCTTTTCAGTCTAACTGAATAACCAGGCTGAGCCCTGACTTCTATAAGAAAAGAATGGTTGAAGCAGCTACAATTCTATCTTTACCATCTCAGTTCCTGAGCTCTCTCTATGCCAGTCTTTAGCAGCACCAGCAAGCAGAACTAAGCTAACTGGCACCATGGACTGTGCTAAGCCAGCACAGGCTGCCCAGAGAAGCTGTGGATGCCCCATCCCTGGAAATTTTCACAGCCAATCCCATCAAAAGGCTGGATGTTATTCTCTGCTGCTGCAACAGCGTCATCATCTCTCTGAAGTGGCTGTAATGGTGGGTAAATATTATAAACTGAGAGTGAGACAAAGTGTCCAAGTCACAGAGGAAAAGCAAAGAGAATAGAGCTCTGGTTTCCCCAACTCACGCACATCTACAAGTCCCACTTTTTGGCTCAATTAAAGCACAAGAGGGAATAATCCAACTCTCTGAGGACTCAACAGAGTTGAGAAATATAAGGAATATTTTTAATGCTTTAGTTCTTACATGTGTTTTCTATAACTCTCAACACATACCTATTAATATTCCTGAGGAAAACCCAGTCCAGCAATTTCCCACAACAGTCTGCTTCTTACAAACGTAGCTCAAAAAAGCAAAATGAGTGGCAGGGGAGGGATGCCAGGGATCATCTGTGGCCCAGCACATTTCTAAGAACAAGGAAGTCAAAATGGCCAAACAAATCAGGGGATGAAAAGACAAGACCAAAAAAACCCCAAACCAAACCAAACCAAACAACAACAACAACAACAAAACCTAAAAAAAAAAAAAAAAAAGAGAAAAACCCAACCAAAAACATGTGAAAAAAAGAGACTGAAAACTGGAAAGTCTGGAAGAATAGCAAAAAAAAAAATAAAATCTGCCATATCAGAGTAGAGTTCAGAGGTAACCTAGTGGCAAAGAAAAGTATAATCCTGGGATTTATAAACAGGAAACAATGAGCAGAAGCAAAGAAGAACTGGAAGAAACAGAATAATGGAAGTGCTTGTGGCTGTGGAGAGGGTTTTTTGGAGAGTCCTGAAGAATTTGAGGAGCTTTACTGAAAACAGAACCAGGAGATGACTTGATTATATGTGTACACATATAATATGTGTATATATATGTATGTGTGTGTATATATATATATATAGATATCTACATATATGCACAGTTGATCTGAATAAGAGGGTCTTTGTCTACATTGGAAAATGCTAAAGTATTTAGCATAAAGTATTAAGATAGTTAAAGTATTAAAAGAGTCTTTTCAAATCAGAACTAAATCACAAATAAACTACGGAGTTTTAAACCGTGAGAGTGATTAGACAAAGAGTGATTAGACATTTTGTGGGAGGAGCAAGCTGACTGAAACTTATCCTTAGTTGTTATGTTCTGTTCAGGCCATGTTTTCCCCTTTCCCGGGACCCCTGTGACATCATATCTGATATTCCTGAAACCCTCCTTTATGCCCCAAAGGGGTTGGCGGAGAGCCAAGAAGCCCTCCCTGTCAAGAGCCTAGAAAAACCCCTGACATTTCCTGTTCGCTCTCTTACCCCAGCTCTTACCCCGCTTTTGCCCTTCTCTGGCCCCGGCTCTCTCCCCTGCTCTTCCTCTTGGACCATGGAATAAAAGAGCTGAACATCCACAACATCGGGTCAGGACCTCTTTTCAACCTTATCCCCTCTCCAGATGTTTCCCCCCTCTCAAGGCTCGTATTTCTGGGCTAGCCTGATAATTTAGGGGCCAGGAGAGTCGCAGGAAACCACACTTAGTAAACAGATCAGATTAGAAAAATGCAAAAATCTCTCTGCAATTTTTTAGATGTGCATCCCAACTCCTCAGGAGTTTTGAAACAGAGACAGTAAACCTCCCTGGTCTTATGTCAAACACATTACGCTGAGAAGAAAATTTAACAAAATACAAACTTTCCAGTGTCTCTTTCTACATGGACAGAATTCCAAACAAGGGTGCATAGGATGCATATGTGAATGAGAGTGTGTGTGTTTATTTGAGTCACTAATACTTGTCTTGGCAACTGTAACTGCCACTAGCATTTGGGATTAAAGGAACATGAGTGATAAAATGAGATTATTTGACAGGAAGTTCAAGATCACCAGAGGCTGCTGTTCACACATGGCTCTCACTAATGAACTCCTTAATGTTTATCATTGAGCCGGTCATCCTTGGCTTCAGGAGGGAGATTGGAGAGGCAACACAAGCTGCACATTACCAAACACATATGATCTATCACAAGGTGATGTTCCAACTTGAGCTCAAGAGCAGAAAGCCTAATTCAAAAAAAGAAACAGAACAAACAAAGAAATACTGGAAAAAAAGAAAAACTCCACAAATGAAACACAACAGCAGTGTTTTTTTTGGGCTTCAATGAGATGACTGAACTGTGTGAACCCAGAAACAGCTGGCAGTGCTCACCAAACCTAAAGCTCTGCAAGATACACCCACCCTAAGCTAAAACTACACATCGAGCCTGAAAATGTTTTGAATATGCAGGCCTTCTTACAGATGAAAAAAAAAAAAAAGAAAGAAAAACGATCTTCAACAGCATGTGAAAGTCTAAATATCTTGGAGAAAAATATTTATACTTCTACAGAGGCACACTGTTTATCTTTCCTGACTTCACAAGGAGAAAGTCACAGGAATACCTTCTAATGCAATACAGAGGAACAACTATGCTCTGGAACCTTATAGTTCTGCAATCCATGTGGAGCTTGGATACATAGCTTCTCTTTAAAATCTTTTTAATGCACACCTTGCTATGACAATAATATAAACACTTCAAAGGTGCATTTATATTATATGAAAAGCAAATGCCATATAAACCTTATTTTCTCACCTTAATCAGGAAGGAAAGGTCTGTTCTTCCAGATAGAAGTCACATACCTTTTCTCCTTAAAGCTGGTTCTCCCCACAATGAAATGAAAGTGAAATCCCCCCACGGGCTAAAACAATGAAGAAGTGGATATTTTGGATGTAAAATTAACTGTGGAAGGGTTACTGAAGGGAAGGGAAAACATCTTCCACCACTGAAAAAGCTGTCTGTTTTTATTTATACACTGCTCTTTAGACAACAGGTTTTAATAGACTGCCTCATAGACCTTATTTTCCCAGCACAGCATATGAGCAATCCTTACTGATTCTGTATGGAAGTTACAGACATCCTAGAAAACGGGGCCCTAAATATCTTGGCAGGTAGAAGGGCTAAATGTTTTCTTAAAATCCTAAAGTATATCCAGCACTGTACAGGTTGTAATTTTTAGCAAAACTGAAGTGCAGACTTCATGAAACACCACTTTACACAGCATCTGAATGAATCAATGCCAGTTATATGCTTTAGCTAAAACAATTTCACAATTTAATTTCAGAGAAGCTGTTTCCAAATAATTAATGAAAACAAGTTATAATTTTTGAAGAACATTTCCCTGCAGATCAACAAATCTCTCCATCTGCTCAGCAAACCCTTTTCCCACTGTCAAAAGCATGTGGGCATGATGAGAAGAAAAGGGTTGTAGCTCTGATGTCTTTCAGATGTAAGGTCTGTATTTCTTTAAAGATGCCATTATTTTTACATCACTATTGTCAAATTTGATAGAGCTGTATGCTTCATATTTGAATAATACAGGGAAATCTTAATTCTTCTGTTTACAGCTTCTTAGCCTTTCAAGTGTTCACATGATAAATTACTTAAGGAAAGACCCAATTCAAATCAAACTGAGATACCTCTGACCACATTAGCAGTTGCAGGATATGCACGATATACCATGCCATGTTTCTGTTGATATATGCTACAATGGGCAAACAAAATCTTGTGTTTCGTAAAACCATTATTTGGAACACCAAGGCAGGTAAGACCGATCTCCTTAAGTGAAAATATCTGCTAAAAATTTTATTTCAGGGGTCTTTCTTTGCAAACACTTCCAGTCCATTTCTCCTGGAATTACCTTTATTTACAGGCTCTTGAGACATTTACTATGCAAAGGCTGGAAATGGAATCAAGAACTAAGACAGTCTTACCTTCCCTGTGGGAGGTTCCTTTCTCAAATGAGCAATTACTGCATTACTCCTATCTATTACCCAGGGATTAGCCTTGTTTCATGGGAACAGTCACTAGGAACACAGAGTCCTGCAGAACTCGAAGAGATACCAGATCTTCCGAGAATAGAGCTGTTTCACCTATACTTCAGTTGGAAATGTAAAACAGAGTTTGCAACCCTGCGCTGCAAAAAAACACCCCAACATTATTCTGGCAGTTAATGCAAAACGTTCAAAAATATGGTTCTGTGGCTTTTCTGGCATCATTCTGTACCTGCAGAAGGCATGAGATCACAGCTCTGCCAAGAAGCTGGACTCAGCAGGTACTTGAACAGTGGCTCAAGGCAAGGGCAGCAGCAACCCTGGAGCATATGGTCACTTCCCATCAAAGCTGTGCCTGTGCAAAGAGTCAAAATTCATGGATTTCCTGACATGCCCAAAAGATGACAAATTTGACAATACAAGAATTGTTGGAGGTTAGGATTTTGCCTTTTTTTTTTTTCTCCTAGGGAATTTTCTTCCATTTGCTGCCTAAGAGATGGTAATGAGGATACCTAAGAGGAACAAAAGAAGTGGCCTAGATGGGAGAGGAGTGCAGCTGGCTGCAGTCTCTTAGCTGGTGGGCTTTCTCTTGGGAACTGCAGAGATACCTTCAGAGTTTTGCTGGGGTGTGAGGGGCTGGGTTCAGCCCTCTTCACTCTCTTGCTCTCAGGACAGGTGGGGTTTGGTGCTGGGCTGCTGCTGCCCAGAGGATTTGCTGCCACTACAGAGCTTTTATCCTCCCACTGCTTCTCCTACCGTGGGTGAGCCTTTGCTCAGAAGAGCAGCTGTTGAGCTGGGACATTTCCAACACCCGACCTCACTGGAAAGGGGAACCTCACCCTCTCCACCTCCCCCTTCCCAGAGGAAACATCTCCCAGCTGCTTGTGGGAGCTGCCTGTGGAGCCTGGCAGCCGCTGCCCAGCTCTGCTGTTTGCTGCTGCTGCTTTGGGCTTCTTGCTGCGCTTTATCCCGACATCCCACAGTCGCTCCACCTCTGCGGCTCCTGGCACAGCTGTGGAGTTTTCACTACACTGCGGGTGGTTTTGTGCTGCTGCTCTGCTGCTGTGCTGCTGATGTTGTTGGCTTGTTTTATATATATATAGATAGATGATAGATAGATAGATAGATAGATAGATAGATAGATAGATAGATAGATAGATATCCAGACATATGCCAGTAAACATCTGTTACTCCTTTTCCCATATCTTTGCCTGAAAGCCCCATAATTTTAAAGTTATAATAATTTGGAGAGAAGGGGGTCATATTTTCCATTTCAAGGGAGGTTCACACCTTCCTTGGCAGGCATCTGTCCTTGCAACCAGAACAAAGATATAGATTTTGTTTTTAATGCAAAGTTACTGCATTATGTACACATTTAACAATGATGCTGCTGCTGTCTGTGTGCTTGGGTGTGTAAATCTCTTGTGTCATGACCTTCAGTCTTCCCTGCTAATTTTTCTGATTCTCGATTTAAAGCAGTTAAACATCAGTTTCCTGATTCTTGTAGATATTTTGGGATTCCTATTATGAGGGTCAAAGCCTCTAATGCCACTTGCTTGCATTAATGTCAAGTTTGTATAAATCTCTCACTACCTTTTGTATTTGTGGTCACCCAGTCTCAAAGCAATTCATAGGCAAGGGTTCAGCAAGTGTTGCTGTGCATGCTCTGCCCGCTTTTCCCCCCGAGCGGTGGGAGATTTAACGGCAGGAGAGGAGGGGAAGTTCAGCCGTTCCCCCTTTTGGCTCTGCAGGTTCAGTTCAGGCACGGGGACGGAGAGAAGTGACACGGGACTTGGGAGGGGAACAAGGTGGTTTTATTCTGGCAGGGCTCCCAAGACCTCTCGGGACGGGCGAACACAGATTTTATACCCGAATCTCGGAGGGGACAGGGAACAGATGGGGGGGAAACCTGGAAGGGGGAGGGGCAGGGAAAAGCCCAGGAAACACGGCAGCCGGGTATGGGGGAAGGGACCAGGGAAATGGGGGGGGGGGGGGGGGGGCGGGGGAAGGGTAGAAGTGTAACAACCAGTCATTGAACAGAAGAGGAAAACCCCACCTCCGCAAGCAAGGTCAGTCTTTATGACATGAAATGAAAGAACTTCAGAAATAAAAGAAGGAAATACCAAAGACTTTAAAGGAACTTAGCCAAAAAGCAACACACTTTATGTGACACTTCAATTATGTAACATTTCCCTGGAAGGTGAGCTTGGTAGTCTCAAAGATTGGTATATTACAAGTCAACACAGAGGACTTCTATACCAAAAACATTCTGACACTTAAATCCAGACAGTCATTTTCAGAAGGCAAATGAGAAAGAACAAAATAAAGGACTTAAAATGGAATGAAAGTCTTCTCTTATCCAGGATTTTGGTGGTGATTTTTAAATGTTCTTTCTACAAGAGCAGATGCAGACAAAGTATATATTGAGAAAGATTTCAAGTTTATTAGTGCATTCCTTTAGATATTTTTTCCCTCCTACAGAGGACAAGCAGTTTGGTCTACAAAGCGTTGTCTGGTTATTAACAGTGCAAGATTCAGTACCATGCAAATGGCACAGATATTTCAGACAGCATTTATCCCATCTACAAACAAAATGCACCTAGCTTAATAAAAGGCGGGCCTTTTAAAGAATTCTGGAGCATTGTGGAAAATATTTAAGTTAGTACAGAAAGAGCAGAGTGCGTAAGAGCACTCAGGTTAATAAAGATGCAAACCATAACTTTGTGCCCCATAGTATCAGTTGTTTATACTGTGAAGAGTAGAGCACTGGCCTAAATGACTTTTTGAGGACCCTTCTAATGCTATTTTGACACGATTCTCTCAGTTACTAGTTTGTAGCACTTACTTGCTACATCATGGTGGTTCCTAAAAATGTTTAGTAGAAATCTACATACAAGAAAAAAGAAAAAAAAAAAGGAGATGAAGAAAAGCCCCATTGAAACAATGCTTGAGACATTGCTGTGGATCAGTTGTTTGCAAGCTTCACCTCAAAATACGGCAATCTAAATGTTATAAGAAAGAGAAGAAAAAGCCCCAGACAAATTAAACATAGCACTTTGAACACGGGATGCCTAAGGCTCTTTCTACAGTCAAAAAAGATGATATATTCATCCTCTGCAGATGCCTTGCTCTTTACAACAATAAATGGACTGTACCTGCCTCATTTGGACTAGTGCTGCTACTTTAGGATAAAATTGGTTTAAAAAAGCTAGGATTAATGCCTTCCAAAGCAATCCACCAGTTGCCATTGGGCAACATCTGTGGGATACCAAAGAACTATATTCCACACTATGAAGGGTGCCCCAAATCACAAAGCTGTTCATCTCAGTTTAATTTCAGTTGGAAAGTGGTTGGAGAAAGCCCACAGGGAATAATTGCCAATAAACTAATCGATACCTATTTCTTTACAAGAAGCAAGAGAAAAGTCAAGGAATACTTTTTTTAATATTCGTATCAGCGGTCATAGCAGAAGCACATGTTGTTAAAAAGACAGGCTTTGCCAAGGATCCAAAAGGGAGGTCACTAGGCAATTAGTACAGCAGTCTGCACTGACCTAGAAGTTTGAAATCTGTCAGTCCAGGATATTCTCATTCCCTATAAGGGAATGAGCCACATGAAAAAAAATAGCATGCAGAAATAAAATATTCTCTTCAGTCTGATTTTTTCAGATTTCACTTTAGTAGGAAATACTGCTTGCAGCTTTCAAATCAGTTCTCACATGTCCGGCAGATTAGACAGTACCAAATGGAGCACATAAAGACAAACAAAAGCTGACTTCCATCTAGCCTCAGAGAAACTGCAGACATTCCAAGGCAAGGAGCCCTGCTGCTGACTGGAACATGCAGCCTCTGCAAGCTGGTGCTAGTTTGACTAAAAGTGCTACCCAAAATGCTAAAGGGCAGTAGGACCCTTCAGGAAAGACAGCAGCTCAGCTATCCCATTGAAGATAGACATCAGTGGCTTTTGCTGGGATGGCAATTCCCGTTTCCAATTTAGCTGTGAAAAAACAAAAGTGACTTTCATGGATCAATGGCAACACTTATCAACTTTGAGAGAAGATTGGTTCACCAAAGCTTTCATTACAATGCCAAGTTTTTAGAAATCATTGTAGTGTCAAGTTCTCATGAAAAAGGTATTCACAGAAGGAACTGAAGCTCTCATATCAATGAGTTATCTAACGCTGGTTGAAAAGGAGGCAAATGCTGCTAGGTTGTATATTGGTAATGGCTTCAGTAGTTACCAACCCATAATACTGCTAGAGTGTAGCAAGCACACAGATGTTCAGTTTAGAAATTCCTGTATCACTACCCCTGACTGGAGAAGTGAATCTTCAAGAGTTTCAAAGGTGTTATAAAATTTTCTTGCATTTTAAGAGAAGAAGACAGTTGTATTGCTCTAATCTGCTTAACCACAGTGTTATTATTAATTTTTCATACTAAGAAACACTTCAGTGTTAAAACCCATGTTTTTTTACTTGGTTGCAAATACCTGTATACATTAAGTAGACGTCTGGATTACAGCAAACCTGCCCTTTTTTGTTTCCTTGTTTATTAAACCACTCAGCACTTCATGTACATTATGTGAACTCTTCCTGGGGGACTTAAGTTTTGAATTATACATGATACTTCACATTTCTAGTAAATAATACAATGCTTTTTGTCTTTCAATAGTTGTTTCATTCATTAACTCCCTACAACCAAGTTGGTTACATTATAAAGTATAATTTCTGCTCTTGCTCTTCTATATTTTCACAAAATCAATTTTTGCTCTTCTATTCTATATTATCATGGAATCACAGAATTATTAAGATTGGGAAAAACCCCTCTAAGATCATCAAATACAATTGTTTCCTAATTTTTAGAAAGAAAGAGTTGGTAAAATTGAACAATGGTGTCAAAAGTCACCAAATAAACAAACCGATTACATAAGCAAATAGTACATACTGATGACAGGAACATAGTTAATCTTCAAAATGTTTCTGTTTGGCATACAATATTAGTCAAATGCTCTGATGGTAAAACCTTGCTGGTTTTATTGGAGTTTTACAAGTCTACTTAGAAGGTACTGCAGAAACAGACCCAAAAGAGGCAGAAACCTGGAACTGTAAAGAAAAACTTCTGTACCTGTCTTGGGCCAAGGCAGATTGACCCTGGGCTACAAAATTAAATAAAAATGGTGCCTGAACTACATGGGGCCAAAGTGATGCTTTGTTTTGGTGGTGTTTCAGAGTTGCTTGCTGAATAGGAAGGAACTGAACACACTTTGGCACTGGACAAGGTGTCTCTTCCCATCAAATCCCTCAGAATGGGATGAGGAAGGAATGGGATGCAGACTTAGACTGATTGACCATGATGATCAAAGAAGAGTGAAAAGGTTACACTTACAACAGGAATAAGGAACAGGAGTCTAGAATCATACATAGGGCAGACCCAAAAAGTAACACGGGAAAAGAGCAAACAGACAAACAGATGATCCAAAAACCTGGGCTGCCCCAGACATGGTTGCTTGCCAACCTCTGGAAATGGAATGGAAAGGACCACTCTTGAGGTTTATCCACAACCCTTCTAGATATTTGTCTAGAAGCTAAAAATCCACTGGTATTGATCCAGTAGCCCAAGGAGACTTTCTTCTCACTATGGCATCTTCCAGATTACACATAGCCCTGCCATGACATTTATACACTCTCACAGAAGAAATATCCAGGTAGCAATAACATGGGTATATGAGACAGAACACTTACCTGAAGTTGTTAGTTCAAGTTTAGCAAGTGCAGCTAAGCAAACACAACATTTCCAAAAGATATACACAGACTATGACCCTGTGACTCCACTCTGAGCTTTCCTGTTATCATAGAATTGTTTAGGTTGGAAAAGGATTTTGAGTCTAACCATTTAACCAGCATTGCCAAGTCCAAGACTAAAACATGGCTGTAAGTGCCACATCTACACATCTCCTCCAGAGAACATAGACTTTTAATATCTTATTCCTACCCTCGCTGCATGACAGCTAGACACATACCAGAGATACTCACTTCTGAGCTTACAGAAACAGGAAAAAAATACGTATTGCATTAAGACACAGAATCGAAAAGTGAGTTTCCCTACATCATTCAGCCTGTTTGGAAGCAGCTGTGGAGGAGGAGGAGGTTCTGAGCTGAAGGCAAAGGGTTGTCTAGTTTTTGTCTTGTCCCCTAGGCTATTATTAGTTCAGCCCTGTCTGTACTGGTTGAAATCTCATCTTTGTGATGTCAAAACATGGTCTTACATCATTTTCACGGAGTAAAGCAAAATGCAGTCCTGAAAAGGCAAGGTTATCAGTAGTTTTAGTGCCTATTACCAGGCTTTGATGGTTTCTCAACATCCCCATTGCACTCATTGCAACCTGTGAGAACTGTGCATTTTCTTGATTTCATTAAGCTTTCACCTCCTAGCAAATGCTGTGTGCTAGCCAGCATAATTTGTTTCCTCCTGTGAAGAGGCTTTGTGGATGCTGGAGCTGCAGAGTCAGGATTCACCCTGCACAAGCACACTGCAGTAATCTATACAGATAAAGCACTCGGGGTCTGCACCAGGGTGCCCTTGGGGTGCACTCTTCAGCTGCGGCAGTAATGTGGATAAGAGACAGCAAAGCCTCTGAGCAGCACATACAAGACACAGATTCATTCACTCTAATTAGACTTATGTCCTCCCTGCCCCCCTGTATGCCAGGAAAAGTGAGGAAGATGAACACAAGAGGCTTTACCACTCAGACCCACAAACTACCAAGCACTATATAAACTGGAATTTAGCAGCCATAGCAAGATCTACTGGACTTAATCTAAATAAGAAAAAGACAGTGCAATTAATATATCCCAAACCCCATCTGTCCTCTAGGTGAAAAGGAAATAGTCTTGCTACATATGAATAGTTCCCACACATATGCTGAGAAATAATAATAATCTATCTATAAAGGAAGGAGGCTAGCATTAGCATAGATTGATTTCAGCTAATTTCAGAACTATTCCGTATGTGCTGAAAAGAAAAAATATGATGGGACTGTAAATTTAACCACCCAGGCTCTGGTCAGTATTAAAAAGTGATGAAAAATGTAATCACAGCCTTAGGAGCTGGGTCAAGGGAGACTGATGGTGAAACTATGGTTCTATTTTTTTTTTCCATAAGGGAAGTTGAAGAGAAAAACCAGTGTGATGCATGTGTTGGCTAGTAATGCCAGGTTCCATAGGCAACAGACTGCAATTTAATCCTATGAATCACTAAAAGGAAAATGTTTGGTTGAAACAGCTTGCTCTCAGAAGAGCTCCCCTTCCTGCCCTGACTCTGCTCCTGAATGAGCTGCTGTTGTCCAGAACAACAACAAAAGAGATTAACTGTTAGATAATCTTATTTGAGGGGGGAAGCTCCCCACTAGCCATGCCACACTCGGCTAAAAGCACGAGGCATAAAGAATCACAAATATTAAGCAGCACATTCTGGTCTTTCTCTTATCTTTGTACAGGGTTTGGAAGCATTACTTCTCCAGTCAAAAACAGCAAAAGGATTTAATGTGGCGACAGCCTACTCTTTGCTTAAAATGCCCCCATAGAACATGAAAGCTGCTGTCTAAGATATTATTCTAGAGATATAAGCAATGCATATTATAAAAACCTCCTTTAAAATGCCAAATAAACCTCATCTAACAACAATTTACTTCTAAATGTATAAAATTGCAAGTATGTTTTTTAAGTTCCTAAGTAGAGAGCTAAACCCCAGTAGTGTGTCTGTTTTTGCTTTTGCTTCCAGCATCTTTTTATTAGTCAGGCCTATTCTCCTCTATTTTAGCAATGATCCTTTTCTAATGGTTTTATTTCTTGCTGTCAAGTCAATGTAAATGGCTGTTGCTGAATTTGAGAGATCTGCTTTTCTCCACCCAAAGAATTGATTTAAATCATAAAGCACCTACCAGGAAAGAAGCAGGCAGTGAGACACAGCAGCTGCTGCTTTTTTTGAGCAGCTGGACAACAACAAGCTGACAAAATCAGAACAACACTTGAGGAGTTTTTGAAATTGGGACCTGCGTATTCTCTGTATATTTTTTTTCACACTTACACAGGTTCTAAGACTTTATTTTATCTGGCCTTCAAAATCCAACCATTATTGTGTGCAACCTTAAGTATTTTGCAAGTATTATACACTATAGTAAGATAAGTAAAGTACATTGCTCACTGTAAGAAGGAAAGGAGATGTGCACATAGGCACTTAGGAGGTACCTGATTCTGAAAGTCATAACCCAGCCATAATACTTGCTGGAACTTTCCCAAACATCTAGGACAGCCTTGGACTAACCTGGTCCTTACGGACTGTGCAGACAAGGGATTTTCACTCTGTAAGCCTGTTTAGTACCTTGAGGGCAAAGGAATGGCTTAGCACAGGTACCTCAAAAATCATTGCACCATGGGAGATTAGAGGAGCAAGATCTGTGATACCTGGGCTGGGAAGGGGTGTCTGAGGTCTATCTCCTGCAAATTGCTTTGCTGGACATTAACTGTGATTTTTAGAGCACCTCCTCCTTGAGCTCACTTCCCTGCAGAGGCATTAAATCAATCCAAAGCTAAAAAAGTAGCAATCCAGACACTACATTGCCAGTGTAAACTCTGCTACCTTTGTTTAGGCTGCAATGTTATGTCCTGGAGGACATCTCAGAATTGCTGAAATTCTGAAGAACTGACAAATACTGACAAATTACTATTTTGTCAGTAAAAGACAAAAGACAAATACTGACAAATATTGACAAAAGACATACTTGACTATGTTGTTTAATACAGAGCAGTAAGTACAAGAAGAAATTTAAGTGCACCCAAGGGACCAATTTAGTGCATAAGTGTAGGGCCACTGGATCACAGCTGAATAACAGCACTGATGTCCTGTTGTGTGCATGATGTGCCCAGATGTGTGAAATAAAATGGAGCTGCAGGAAGAGTGATCTTCAAGTTACAGTATAAACAAGCAGCCATAACAAAGTTATCCATGCAACACATTTGTGGAGAGGGGAGGACAGGTGCACATTTGGCACTCATTAAGAGTTAGTGTGTGCAATGAGAATCTTTGACCATTAATCCCAGAAATTTCCATTTTCCAGAGATGTTCAGACATTTGGCCACATGTTTCTTACACGGCCTTTAGAAGAAACTGCCCTATGCCTGTATCATAAATATTTGACTGTCTCAGTCTCTTAACAATGGAAATTTATTTAGCCAACAGCTTATTAATAAAAAGACAAATAAACAAATAAGACAAATAAGCCTCTTCTGGATGTTTTGGTTCTTGACCACACACAAACTACAGGCAACATACAATGAAACAGTAGGTTGTTTTTTTTTAAGTAGGAAAGTCATGCAATTTATACTGTCATAAAACCAACTCTGAAATCACAAAAATTTTCTCTTGCGTTCTAGATTAAGTTGGGTAAATAATTTTCTGTGCCATTTAGTGATAAAGAAACGTACTCTTGCAATTATGTCAGGCTACTAAATAACTCTTTAAAAATTAACCACCACCCTGATCAGAATAACACATGCATTTTTTTCTAGTGATGCCAATAACAATTTTGAGCAACTAAACAAAAATATTCAGAGAGTGGGAGCAGTGATTATACTAAGTGGAAAAAATCTTTAATAATGTTTCTCAGAGTTCAAAAATCTGAGGGACTCACTTCCAATGTCAGAAGAAAAACAGACCTGATCCTATTCTTCTTGGAATGAAAATGCCTTAACTTCAATGGAACAGCCAAGTACCATGTGTGAACTTTTCTTCCACTGCTGTTTAACTAGCAGGAGCCTGGCTAAGTTCTTCATAAGCTTACATTTTAGTTCGTGGCTGCAAAGAATCTGCACTTTTGCATTAATATGGGTTCTGATCCAAATCCTTGAGTCTGAACATGATCAGCCTCTGAGGATTAAGTCTTTATCTAAGCAGAAAGGAGAGATACTACCTACAAGGACAAATTTCCAGAGATTCCCCTAAACTGATTTTAAAAGCTAATCTAAAAGAGTCATTCTTATGATAAAATGTCTTCTGTAGTCAAGATATTCTCACATAATTTAGACAAACCTGTAGACTTCCAAAGTTTTAGCTGGGGGTGCAGTCCAGCCTCTTCTCACTCAAGAAACATTTTAATGTTAATTTCAGTCTAAGCTGGGAGAAATCCTGGGTGAACTGGTGCCATGGCACAAGCCTTCTGCCATTGCTGAAAAGCTCAAGTTGCCAACTTGTGTGCATGTGTGTGTGAGTCTGTGGCCATCACATTCTAGAATAGTTATTCTTCAAAACACTAGAATACCCCTTCTCAGATACCTCAACTCTGGTTAAACTACATATAAACTCTTTATAAAGTTATTAACCAGCCAAAGCACCCACACCAAAATCAGGACCACCATAGGCAGAAAACCTGCCATCCTTCTCTCTTCCAAGCTAAAGAGATTTATGAGGGTGGTGAGGCACTGGAACAGGTTACCCAGAGAAGCTGTGGATGCCCCATCCCTGGAAGTGTTCAAGGCCACATTCAGTGGAGCCTTGAGCAACTTGGGATAGCAGAAGGTGCCTCTGCCCCAGGCAGAGGTGTTTGAACTCAATGATCTACGAAGGTCCCTTCCAACCCAAACCATTCTATGGTTCTATGATTCTACACAAAAGTTAAAGTTTCCTAAACCTTTTCAGCATTGAGACCCCTTTTACGTGATAAAAGAAAAAGGGAGATTTAAAACCTAGTAGCAAAGAAGCATGTCCCAATTAATGAGTATTTAGGGAAAGTCTAAGTTCCTCACTCTCAGGGTCTTGGTTTGACAGAACAGAAAATTGGGAGCCACCTATTCAGCTTCTCAACCTAATCCTCCAGTTTGCTTCTCCCATCTGAACACTCCGGTAGGACAAATGAGATAATTAGACTGCAAGGAGATGGACTGACAAAGGATTGGGACCACACCTTGTACAAAATGCTTTACGTTTTTGTCTTTTTTGGCTCTCCTTTATAATGCACTTCAAGAAAGCAAATGCATGAAGCAGGACAAAGAAATCCCAGAGGCTGTTTCTTCTGTGCCCAATACTGCCACACAAAGGTATGACATCAATAAAGGAAGTTATGTTAAATATAGGAGACGGAAGGCTGTCAGTAGACCTGTTTCCCATAACTACATCAGTACTTGGTCAAGTTTTTAATCTGAATACCCTGCACTAAACTAGAAAGTTAATTATTCTTTCTCATAACAAAACAGTTTTCAAGAAAGAGCTTTCAATGTAGGATGAAAATACCAGATGGATTGTCCATTTAAACCACAATGTTGCAGATAAAGAAAGCATAAGGGTGTCAAATTTTGTGCCTAATCTTCCTCCTATTCTATGCTCCAGGAGGAACCTGACTAAATGAATAACTATGGTGCATGAGGCAGTAAAATATTTTTTTTTAATTACTAAGAAGAATGAATTTATCCTACCTTTGTCTTTCTCTGCTATGCTATGACTGAGTAATGGAAGATATTTCTTTACACATTTATTATCCTAGATTTACTAAACAACAGAAATCAGCTTTCCAACGTCCAGTAAACAAGGAACAAAGAAAACTTAATTCTCATTTATCTGCCTACTTTCATCCCATCATCCTGTTATTAATAAGACAGACTTAAAAAGCCAGATTTCCCTCTTGGGACAAAGCACAAACCAAACATTTCTGCACCATCCAGGATTTTTGCTGTAGTCCATTTATAAACCAAGGCTTACTGCATCCATAAAGGAGTATGGAAGAAAGAAAAGCATAATTTGTGGGCACTATTACAGCAAAAAAAAATTACAAGAAGCAAACTCTAATCCAGGTACTGGTACACATGGTACACATGTAGCAAAGTACCTTAGATCAGCTTAAATTAGAATAGAATCACATTCTGTAGTAATGTAAAATATAGGTATATTTTAGTAAAACCAACATTTTTTTCTCCTAAGCAGATTTCAAGTATTAGGATATTTACTTCTTTGATGTCGATTTTCATTCTGCACTTAGATATGAGTAATTCTGTTACAGCTCATCTCATATAATTGTTTAGAAATTTTATCATCATCATTGTAGTGTTTTTGCTCAGAACAATATTCTTCTTCCTTTTCTAACTAAGAAGTGTTTAAAACAAGGAGCAGAAACAACTGGTGTGAGCATTCATGGACCTGATGACAAATCAGACAACTAAAAACTTGCTCCCTGTAGAATGAGTCATGCATGTGAGTATAAAATCAAAACAAAAATCAACATTTCATTTCTGTTAAAAATATTAATAAAGCATCGGTGGAGAATGCAAAATTAAACTTTCTGCAAAAAAAATGTATTAAATGCCTTGCAATTTCCATAAATCTTCCTATCCAAATTCAATGCATACTGCTTTTTATGTAAAAAAAAAAGCCAGAAATCAAAATTTTTTATATGTTCTAGATTAAAAGAACATTCATCCACCTCTTCTAAATAATTCAGCCTCCAATATAAGATGCAGCAGCATGGTCTTTTAACACCAGCTTTGATGGGCTTTTCAGAGTGCAGGACACACAAACAAGGAGTGGATCCAAACAAAATCATTATGGAAACTGTACTATGACTCTAATGACAAAGATCACTAAACACAATGGACACATATTAAGAACACTATTAAATATAAAAAGTAATATCTAATGCTTTATCACATTATGCTCTAATGACAGAAGAGCTCTCCTGAATCTTGAGTGTACTAAATTAAATACTCAGAAAAGATGGAGAATTCATGATGGATGAATTCTCAGAAAAGATGGAGAATATTCAGAAAAGATTCAGAAAAGATAAGAATTCATGAGATGAGAAAGAGAAGGTTTTTATTGTAAAATTACACCATGAAAGAAATAACTTTCTGCACTGTCTAGAACCAATTCCTGTACCAATAATTTTGCACCTACTGCAGTGCACTTTTTCAGCAGGAAAAAAGCAAGCAACCAGACATGGTCATTTTCAGTGGGATTCAAAAGCAACAGTTCCACCTAAGACACTAGAAATTTTCTTCATGATCACCTTGAATAATAGCTAAGGGCCATAAAACTGAAGAGGCCAAATGTATCATTTATGAGCTGAGAGGATTTCACAGATTGTGTGTTAGAAATAAATTTATCCATGACTTTATTTGAATTTCTGAAGGACATTAAAGAATAAAAAGAAAGCAGGGTGGTTCAAGTGCTAACAATTGCCAAAACAACACATTTGAATCTTGCATCAAGACAAAAACATTATGATTTCTTTTATTTTTATTTACGACTTTTCTGGCATAATAGCTCTATAGACTTGGAGAAGTCATGCTACCATCAGACATTTTAAAACAAGAGGAGAAAATCTTTAAATTATTTTAATTCTTTTTCTCCAGACTTCCTAATTTCCCCATTTTAACAAGGTCTTAGAACCATTAGCATAATCTGTGACACAACCAAACATGAAGTCTGTGAAAGACTTGTTCATCATCAAGCAAGCTCTTCTGAAATTGATGCTATATGAGAAATATAGCAGGAATATAGAGATTTAAGTACGCAGAGCTGTTGTCTTTCTTTCTATGACTCTCTATCCATTACATAATTACTTATTACAGGTTTCTACAAACAAGCACCACAAAGCAAGGAATAATGGGGGGAAAAAAAAAGAGAAAGAAATAAATCAAGGGAAAAGGCAACTTTAAGTGTGCAAAGGTGAAGAACCCAGCTCCTTCTCACAGAATTGTTGGTTTTGCATTCAAAACATGAGGCTTCAGCTGGAATGCTTATTATGAGTAGCCATAAAAGTGTTTTTGAAGTCAGAGGCTTCTGCACTTAAACACACCTGGATCTTCCCAGGATCACATACTATATATTCCACAGTGCCTTTCACAGACTCAGCTGTAGGTATCACTTCAGCACTTTTTTTATTGAAAAGCACTACAAAGTGAAAATCTCAGGGAATTCAGGTACTCTACATTTTCATGCTTTGTCTTTTGAGACCTTTTAATGAATAATTCATTAATGGGCAAGTGAAAAAATTGGAAGGGAAAAGGTATAAAAGCTTTCTCCTATCATGTACAAAGTGTAGAAGAGTGAGTTTTCAGAACAAAACCAGCTCCTCTAAGTACATGCATATTCATAACAGCATAGAGGGAAAAGACAAGGAAGAGTACAGTTTGTATCTTACATTTCTGTGGGGATCCTGCAACAATCATAGTTAATCTTTAAATCTGAAATCATATTGTGGAAATGTAATGAAAATCTTAAATGTACCCAGAAATTAATGTATTTGGCTCAATTAACTTCTAACATAACTGGAAAAGTTGACTGTGATGGGAACTCTGATTTGGGCTGGAAGATTCATGGAAGCACTTAGAAAGGTGGTGGCTGTGCTTACGTCCCTAGTGACTTTGCTATGTGCCTGTCCCTCCCACCTGCAAATGTCACTACAAAGCACACTGCAGAACACACAGCTCTCCAAGCCTTTCCTGAAATAAACCCACACCCGTTTAGGATCCTGCTGCAGAAGCTGCAAATCCTCACACCTTGCTGAAGCTCTGAGTAGCCACAAAGCACTCAACAACTATAGGATGTTCCCAGTGTTGCATGCTCCAGCAACCTCTAAAAGAGTGGGGGTGCTGGGCTTGGCCGAAGACACTGATGAGGTTGAAAGGAAGCCATCCCTCTTTTTTCCAGAAACAAGTCCTCAGATAAAAATTATCTGCATGTCAAGCAGAAGTACAAATGAAATGCGAGGAGAAAGGAAAAAAATAAGTAGTTCTGCACAATCGTCCTCTCTTCTTGTTTCTGGACCTCAGAGCTTTTTTGTGGAATAAAAAGAAAAAAAAAAGCCTTAATATAAAAAAGTGTAAACTTCCAATGACTACACTTTCAAGTCTCACACAGAAAAGTGACAAAGAAGAAACCCACAGCAATTTATGTTCTCATTTTGAAAAACTGACAGGTTGAAAAAATAGGTTGGAAAGAGGAATTTAACTGATGAAAATTTGAACAATGAGGGTTGAAGACCTGCAATGAAATATGTGACAATGAACTACATCATTGTAGGTAAAAAAAGTACCTTGAAATACAATAAAATTCATAGCAGGAGACTGCAATATTCAAGGTGGGTAAGGAAGAGAGAGGAACATTAAAAATATAGTTTTCAACTTTTCTCCTTCTACTTTCTGACACACTTGCAGTCATTCTCCAGGCATAAGCAATGCTACATAAAAAGAGTAAGAATAAAAATCCTACTCATATTTAATTAATATTGTATCTCTTTGTTTAATTTAAAGAAATTTAACTAACAGGAATCAGAACTCTTAATATATTATAAGGAGGATTAATTAGCATCACTACTTGTTCCAAAAGGGAGATGTTTTAACACTGAAAAATCCAGGACAATTTTGGCCTCTGTAACACTGATAGTAATTTTTTTAAAAGTCCCCTCATAGCAGCTTCCCTTACCAGTGCTGACAGTGAAAAAAGACTTCTGTAAAGCACTGAAATGGACATTTCAAAATAAGAAAATAGCACATTTTAGAAAACTGAACAAAACCCCCAACACATTAACTATGGGGAAAAAAAACCCCAAAAAAACAAGACAACAAAATCAAAATGTACACCACTGCCAGTGGAAGTGCAAAGCTCAACATGTAATTTACCCACTTTCATACCTGCCTACCATTTGTATTCATTGTTTGGTTTGGGTTTTTTTCTTTCCTACATTTAACTACAACATGAGCCAGGCATGTCTTTTTTTCTGGCAGGTGGATCTCTTCCTTCTAGCTTAGAACAACGTTGGTAAAGATTCATGTAAAAAAACTCAGTATATAGCACGTGTTGGTAAATGAAAGAATAAAATAATTAAATAAAAAATAAATTAATAAATTAAATAAAAAAATTAAACAAACTTAAGGAAATAGTTTTCTTTTTCAAGAGTTATTACCTTAAGCAGATCTAGCTTTTATAACACATATGCCACTGACACACAAATATTAGATACCATCTAATATACCTTTTTTCAAGAATATCAAAGCTACCCTTGAAAGGAAGATATAAAACTCAGCCATAGCACCTTTATATTCCCAGGCAGTATTCCCAATATTTTTTTCCTGTCATCTCAGTAAGTTTTGCAATATAGCTATTTATAGACCATGACTGGATGCATATTTTATGTGTTAAGCAATACATTTTATTAATTTTAGAAATTTTAATCCATCTTTCTTATGGCAAAAACTTAATTATCCTTCAGCCATGGTACTTTGCTAATACCAGCCTTTGTCACACCTGTTCTAAGTATGTAAGTGTGTCGCATCTACTTTGCCATTCAGAGCTAGGAAAAGAAATAAAATTACCCTGGGACCTTGTACAAGCATGTATTGCACTGTCAGCTAAAGTGTCTGATATTTTTGACTTGAAGATATTTTGTAGTTGATACTGCAACTAAAAACTATGAAAGACGTAAAAGAGATGCTAAGGGATATGGCAGTGCTAAAAAGGAAATTCCTGTTTAGAAGAAACACAGCTTAAACAATATAATCAACTATTTTCTTTCTTCATAGGGTTAAAAATAACAATCCAAATGTACTGACCACATGCTGCTGGCTAAGATCTGAGCTCTTGATAACTCATTAAGAATAATAGTGAGTACTTCACTGGGTAAATTGGAGCCAGCTCCAGGCTTAGACAGATCAGGCAGATGCCCAAGACAGCTTTAGGTCAGGACAGTACAGAGCCTGGCCAGCTGCTGGTGCCGCGCCAGAACGTGGAGTACGTGGCTCCACAGCCACTGTAGAGGCACAATCCTGCAAACCAGTCTCTCCAGGCTCCTGCCTCTTGGTTTTCCCCTGCTCCCTCCTCCTTTTTTCCTTGGGAGGACCCATGCTCAGGCTGCACTGCCACAGAGCGCAGGTTTACCCAGCAGTGGTGGCTTGGCTCAGCTCCATCCAGAGCAGCACTCCCAACCAGCTCCTGGCCACCAGGCTGACTTATTCCCAAGTCAGTCTGTGTACAGCCAGATTTTTAAGTGCATGAACTTTTTGTTCAAATTCATAAAACTGGCACTCCTCTGTGGCTTATTCAGATACTGCTTCCCACTGCATAATCCACATGTCTTCCCATTTAGATTTTAAGTCTGGGCTAGTTAGTGATATCATTACTAATGATTCTCCAGTCATGGTTGTGCTGCATATATTTTCTTTACCCCTGTTTTTGGGCTTCCTACTTCCTTGAAAATATATCCTCACATCAAGACCAATCTACTTCCAAACAATTGTGAACCACCAATTTGGTTCATATTAGTCACCTACAGTATTGACAAATAAGTGAATTTGCAGACTGTGAACCCTTTAGACTTGACAAAATTCCTTTCCAACCTACAGAACATCAACGTATTTTATACATCAAAAGATCTATAGAAAGACAAATCCAGCCTGAAATACTTTTATGCTACAGCAGGAGGAAGTCACTGAAGTGATTTTCTGTCAAGAAGCAAATGGCAGTGTATAAAAAACAGGCTCTTATATTTTAAGTTTCTGTAATTATGCCTGATCCAAAGAAACTACACTTTTTATATGCCTCATCTCCCTTATCACATGCTCTAGCTGCTCTTCCCCTGCTGTCCAATGCTCCTGGCATCATTTCCAGTAGTCCCCCCAGAAACTTCTGCCTGACACCAAATTCCATGGCCTTAAAAGAGGTGTGATGTGCCACTTTCTGCTCCTTAGGGTATGTGAGGAAGCTGCTCAGGGATGGCAGTTACAATGCAGAACCACTGTGAGCTCAAGCTACAATGTCTACAAGGGCACTGGAAATCTCTGTTTAAGTGAATAAATCCTGCTTCCAAAGCATGTTTTTTTTTGTTCTGGACAGCAGACACATATGATACCCTGGTGGCATGCTCCCCATTTGAGGCTGTGTGCATAAATCCCATGTTTTCTGACAATATTATGTCCTTTAAATGTTTTGTCAACTGTTTTTTCAAGATGTGTGCCTTTTCAAAGTTGAGGAATCATACCTCTAGTAAAGGTTTAAATGCCAACCGTAATGCATAAATAGCTCCCCATTTGAAGCTGTGTGCATAAATCCCATGTTTTCTGACAATATTATGTCCTTTAAATGGTTTGTCACCTGTTTTTTCAAGATGTGTGCCCTTTCAAAGTTGAGGAATCATACCTCTAGTAAAGGTTTAAATGCCAACTGTAATGCATAAATAGCAAAGCCAAGCTGGGCAGAGCAGAAGAGCAGGTCCTTTTGGTTCAGTGAACAGATGCTGTCTCATCTCACTGGGATCTCTTTTCCAGATACATGTTGTATAATTATGTGCGACTCTCTGATACACATCTGGAACATCCGGACCGAATCTTTAGTCTCCATGCATTTATTTAGAGCATACCAAAATACTTTTAATTATTCTAAACTTACCTATTAAAATGCAGCATTTCTAGATTTGAAGCCTCCTCATTTTAATTTGGGAATATATTACTACACAAATATACAGGGACTGAAGAGACAGAATGCTTAGAAATAGGAGTATGTTGGAATCTTGCTAATAATTATTACTCTCTTAAGGAGTACAGAAAAAAACTCATCAAAATGTGCCCATCTGCATTAAGCCATGGGACTGTGGGGGGGACACATGGAATAGGGATCAGAGACAGTCACTCATCAGTAGGCTCCTGCAACACCAATGTCTTCAGCAAAAGTAGCAACTCCAAGAAAAGAAATACCGGTCTGTGGGACTCCTTTTAGGGGACAAGAAATGGTAAGATGGAAGGCGAAGCAAAGGAGGAGACAGAAAGCGTGAGGATCTGAAAGAATATAATGGAGCTCTGAAACTTATTTCTCAACATATGTGTGCATGCATGAGGAGGGAGCAAAGTTACAAGGACAGCTCAAAGAAACGAGGAGAATTCAGACAGAAAACTAAAAGAGAACAAGGAAAAAAAAGAGTCTGATAATCTTCTAATGAAACAAGTTTTCACCCAGAATCATCTCCATGGTTCCAGGTAATGCAATATTCAACTTTGACTCAGTTATTTTTCAAAACACTAGTACTTTGCTGTGAAACAACAGCAAGACAATCTGATTCTTCCAGTCACACATCCATCAGCCTCACCCTTTTTCCTGATCTTCACAGAATAAAAGCAGCATGTCAGTCTGCCCACCAGATTAGTTTTGGCTTAAGCACAAGAGTACGATTAATTAGCAAAGGAAGAGTCAAGGAGAATTCACTCACAAAAGTAAACATGAAAATACATCAAAATAAACGTGACTGCTGTGGGAAAGTTAAGGTGAATTGCTGTGTGTGCTACATGATTCTAATTTTCTGTTTGTTCCAGCTCCCACAACAATCTTCCCTTAGATGGGAAGTGTCAAAAATTGTAACCCAGAAACCAGTCAGACACAAGGAGTGTTACCTAAAAGGGCAGTGTTTCATTTCCAAAAGGCTGCAGGGATATTCCTCATACAGCTGTATATGTGAATAATATTACACAAGGAACAGAGACCAAATTTTGGGACTGAGATCTACCTCATTAGTGGAGCTATATATCAAAGCACAGAAAAAGCAGTTCCA
Organism: Chloebia gouldiae; assembly: GCA_003676055.1. NCBI lineage: Eukaryota > Metazoa > Chordata > Aves > Passeriformes > Passeridae > Chloebia > Chloebia gouldiae. The sequence goes on from QUSF01000060.1 coordinate 1,709,378, forward strand.
TAGACAAGCACATCAATTATATAATTATCCTGCTGGCAGCAGTTCAGCCTCTTCTGCTTTCACTCTATTTATATTCAGTTTATGTAAAAGCTTTCTGTACACATGTGCATATTTTTCTATGCATTTCTTATTCATAATTGCTGTTTACTTTATGTTGTTAGCTTTTGCACTCAACTTGCGCGTGACCTTTCTGTTATTAAAAAAAAAAACAACAAGCAACAAACTCCACAAAAAGAAACACTTGCGGAGTGTTTAAAGGAGAAACATCTATTCAAGGAAGAGAGAAAACCACCACATATGCAAAGAAGTGTGGTGACAAATACATGAAATTATTAGGAACTCATATTCTTTCCTATAGCTCCCTTTGCATTTAGGTTTTGAAGAGGGAAGCAAAATTGAAAGGTGATCATTCTCAAGATCACTCCCAACAAGGTAAAAAAATGAAACAAACCCAGCATTTGCAGACAGATTTTTCTCATCAAATCCTTTTCTTCCACTACCTTTGACACATCACTCCTGAATGCACACATCTCAAAGACTCCAGGCAGACAATGCAAAGCCTCTCCCTGGTATTCAGATTTAGGGAACAGTGACAAACTGGCACCTCTCTTCTCTGCCCCTTCATTCCCACTACACTGCATCTGAGCAGATCATTCTTTCAGCGGCTGTTTCCCAGGCAGTCTTTCCCCACAATCCTTTTTTCTGAAAGAGGCAGCAGTCAGTTCATCCAAGTGCCAGGAAAATAAACCAGCAGTTAGGAAAAAACGTGAGTGCAGCTGGCAGAACAGCAGAAAAAGCATGCTCGTAGCATACTGTTTGGAAGACAGCCCTCACAGCTTATGCTACTATCATATTTAGATTAATGATGCATTTTATTTTCTGAACAAGGTAAAATCCCTCCCTTCTTCTCCTCTTGCTCATACACATACAGATGCTCCCATCACACAAATCTATCTCATTATGTACAATTCAGCCACATCCCGGTATAAGCTGATCAAGTTATCTTTGATACTGAAATAGAAATTTAATCTGAAACAGGCCTTCTGAGAAAGAAGGAGTATTGTTATACCTGACTAATCAATCTTTGCATGTTAAGCAGTACCAAATCTTTAGTTCCATCAGCTTAGATTAAACCCTCACCCAAAATGAATACCTTACCAAAATGAAAACATGTAACATCTTTATTGACCAAAATAATGAGAATTTAGAATTCAGACTTGGTTAGAAATACTTTTTCTACTTTCAGAACAGATGACAAAAAAAAAGATGTCAAAGGATACCTAATGAAACATTCTAGTAACCCTACTTTTGAACTGCTGAATAGACAATATAATTCAAACATTTCCCAAGAGCAAAAAGAGAGCGACAAACCACAGCCAGTATCCGAGTCCATTGTCACAGCTGCACATCACAATCTGCCAGGAAAGCCTCTTGCTTGTACCAGGAGCTCTGTGAAGTGTGGAAGTCTGTGAGCTGTGCCATGAAAACAGAGGTCCAGGAGGAGAGACACCACCTTGCCAGTGTCTTGGTTTGAAAAGACAGGTGTCTGCTAAGGAAGGCAGGAGCCTCCCTTGAAATAGAAAAGGTAAACCCCCTCCCTTGCAGTTATAATTCTGAAATTAAGGGACTCTCAGGCAAAGATGTGGGAATAGGAATAACAGTTCCTTACTAGGAAAATTAAAATACAGATGCAATAGTACAAGAAAACCACTGACAGAGTCAGAATATGACCTGACACCCTGTGGGTCAGGGTGTTGGTAGTAGTCCAATTGAATGGTGGCTGCAGTCCTCCTGCAGTGACAGATGTGGTTCTGTTGAAGCAGTGGTCCTGTAGAAAGGTGGAGTTTTCCTCTGGAGATCGAATAGTGGTGTAGATGGGCCTGGCCTTCCTCTGGGAATCCAGTGGGAAAAGGATGCCTGCGGTGCTCCAAATCTCCAATTTTATCTCCCCCTGGGTGGAGCATCTCCCAATGGGATGATTTAATTTTCTCAGTCACACAGTGACACTCAGTGGCCCATTAACAGCAGATATTTCCTGGAGGGAGGATTGGTTGTGGCAGAGATAAAGCAAACTGCTCCACCCGGTTTTAACAGGTGTCCCAATTAACAGAAGGCAACTGCCCCACCTCTAACAGATGGCAATAGAATACACACCCCCAGCCACATCTTGCATTTGCAACCTAAGACAATCAACATAATCTAAATTGGATTTTTGCACTGAAAATTTGTGTAGTCACCAGAACTGCAACCTGAAATGTCTCGTTCTCTGTGCACCCTCCTGAAGTACTTAGTTCCCATGAGCTATGCAGCACTCAGGACTTCCAACTGATCCATATGCAGTACATTTCCCAATAATAGAGGTAATAGAATGACCTTTTTTTTTGAGTTTTAATAAATAAAGGTATACATCTGATTTTCCACCCAGTCATCACCACTACCCACTGGCCACAGGGGAGTGTGTGGAGTACTGCTCCAAGTGGGGAACACTGGTATCCTGAGAACACATACCCTTGATTTTTATTCCTCTGTGAGCTTCTTGTTACAGGTTGCTGCTGCACTGCAAAAACTCTTCAGAGAAATTACAGAAGTGTAAAATTAACCCACTGAGAAAATTGAGGATCCAACACTACCATCAGACAAATTACCCACGAGTTAAAACCTGACAGTGTGTCTTCCATGTTTACAAAGTAGCAGGCTAGATAATTTATTTCTATATATCCAGTTTAATAATGTTTAAAGGGGGTGTTACAAAACCAGGTTATTAATATGCCAAAAACAATTATCCCTGACCATCAGTATATTGTACATTTCTTGTCCAAGTTCTCATTCAATGTCCTGTCTTGTTAATAATCTTTTCCATATTCATCCTTAATATTAAAAAGTATGGGATATTTCACAAGTGAGCTTAGTCATAATTTTATCTGTCTTGCTGCTTGCAATCACTCAGGCACTTTACGTGTTACTCAAACATGTGCTACATGCATCTTACTTCCCCTTCTAAGGGATGACCAAGGAGTGCTGCAGTGTGCATTAGGAGCAGCATGCTCTGTCCAACTATGCCCATTCTCTCCAGGAGATTCAAGGATAAATTCTTGCGTCCATGGGTTTTGGTGAGGAACAGCATGTACAAGAACCTACAGTGTAACTAGAAAACACACATTAATGTCATAAAGTATATGATCCAGGTTTGAGAGTTTGGGTTTTTTTTCCTCCTGGAGCTCTCTGTGCTGACATAACTCACTGTTATTTTAGCTTTTCCTAAAAGACATCATCAGTAACTTTCTGTGACACATTCTACATTTGACTGCCTCTTTATTATTTTTTTGTTCAAATTCTTCCAGTATATTCATTTCTTGAGAGCCCCAGTTGGGGGTGGAAGAAGGATGGTTAATCTGCAGCAGGTTCTGCCCTCAACTTCACTTGCATTTTTCCCAGTAATTTTAGACTGGGTGCCAGGGAGATAATACAGTCGAGCCAGGCACTAGTTACTATGGGACATGTCAAACACTCATTTTGTGAAAAACATATCCTGCTCTCAAATTGATTTCTCTATCAATAAAATACTATTTGTCATTAAGTAAACAAAATGAAATAAAACACTTCTCTGCCCCAAGCCCTGTTTTAAATGCCTGAAAGGACCATTTCTCAGAGGCAGAAGTCACCACGCACTCCAAATTCTGACTGTACTAATCTGAAGCACTTATTTTTGTATCTCACTCCATCAGTGAGCATTTTCTCTACATTCTAGCAATCAACTGAAGTGAAGATATAGACAGGATCTTTTTATGGCAAGGGAGTGAGTACACTGGCATTCTGACAGCAAAGCTTAATCTGGAATTAAACTCTGCAAGCATGCCTTAAATACCACTTCCACTGCTCATTCACTTTATTTTCTCTAAAGGTTTTTCCTCTGAAGCAAATATAATATGATTTTAAATCATCTACCAGCATGTCAGAGCTAGAGTTAAGTGCACTTGTTTTGCATCAGTTTTTTTGCTGCTGTTAAGATGTGTTCCGATCATTCCAGAGCTAACTAGTGAAACCATCCCAAAATAGCACTGTCAAGAGCTTGCAAGGGCAGACGGTCATCTTGGCAATAAAAAGAACTTGTTGAAGAGCATTTTGTGTTGAAACAGAATTCTCGATTTGTGCTACAAAAAGCACTTAGTTTGGGGTTTGGAGCCACAGGAGCTTAGCACCTGAAAAAATTGTTCCAGTTAAACATGTGAGGGAGGGAGATAGTGCGTCTTTCATTACCAGATTTAATGGCACACAGGAAAAGATCAACAGTGCTGTCAGACAGCTGAATTTCATTTTAGCTCATGATCAAAATACACCCAACTGTTATTTTTATCACAGAGCCCAGATATGGATTATTTTTTCAGGTCTGGATTTGACAAAATGTCTGATAAATAATACTCTTATATACTTTAATCTGTTAGAGCTATGTATTATTTTGTAGCTATTACATCTCATGTATTTTTTAAAAGATAGTAAATCAAAAGATGGAGATACATGGACTAAACCTACATATTTTTAAATGTTTTAAATAAAAAAATGCTCAGAAAACCATATACTTGCATGAACACAACAAGGCTGCAAGGCTATAGAAATGTATATGCCATAGTAGATAGACGAGACTTCAAAACAAATGGCTTTTTCTGGCTATTACAATAGATAGAAATAGATCCTAATGCTAATGCTAATATTTCCATCTGCAGTGACAGATTTTTTTTTTACTGACTTTTTTATTCTTCAAGGAATTTCAGAGAGACAGATGAAGCTTTAACTACTTCTTTTCAATAACTTGCACATCAAATTTTCTTAATCTGTAAGCAAAATTCTGTGACGTCATATTTAGCAAGCAAGCAAACGAATGAGGCGAGCTCTGTTCTAGCTGTTAAGTCTTGGTGTACCTTCAGTATTCTCTCATCTTCACAACGGTTCACTGCCACAATAATAGACACGGGCTTAAGCACACAGGTAACCACAAGTGAACTTACTACTCAGGACTATGATTAAATGGAGATAGAGACTTAGTATATTTAAATGCACAGCTTTCAAGATAAGAACTTTATATCTTAAAAATGTATAGATTTGAGAGTAACAAATTATCCCATCTGGCTGAAAAGCAAAGTTTTTGCACAAGTAATACAGGAAGTTGCATGAGGTCACTAATATAAAAGATAATGGAACTCAATTTTGATTCCAAGCTATTACAACAGGGAATTAAAATGGAAACACCTTTTTTTTTTTTTTTTAGAAATGATACTGTTTAAAATAGTTTAGCTGTGTTTTAATCTCGGTACTAAAACATATACATAAGACCTGCCAGCAGATTTTTTAACTTCAATGCATGAAGATTCTCTAGTGAGGACCTATTTGCAAAACAGATTTTTTCAGGGTCACATATACAATGTAGAAAAGTTTATTGACTTTGCCACCAGTTACATGATTTTTTCAGCAAAATGATCACCTTCAGAAATACAAGAAAAATGCCAACAAAAATTTTATTCCTACAGTTAGGGCTACCATAATTCCTCCATGATACTCAGTACTCTGATTGCATGTATTTCAGAAAGGTTAATACATGGAACAAGACTGGGTTTTTTTTTTAGCTAATCAGAAACCATAGTTTCTAAACAACCTTATAACTCTCAATGGGCCAGGTGGGACTTTCACCCTTTATCAAGGGAAATTAAGTCCTCGACTGACAGTAAGAGTGACAACTTGAAGCTTGAAACACACATTTTAAAAAGGTACAAAACCCAAATACAGGGTTTTTTTTCCCACCCTATTGTACAGATAGCAGAATGTTGCAACTAGCACTGTAGTTCCAGACAACATGCAAAGGACTTTTGTGCCACAGGCTGAATTGATGTTAAACACATTCACAGAGTACAGTAATTGGAATTGTAAGAAGTTATAATTGGAGCTCTTGTTTATCTAAAATGAAAACCTATTTCACACTATTGAATTGACAGTATGACATCTGCATGTACAGGGAGGCTGACAGCTGTAATGTCAGAACACATTCGGATCCCTCCACCTCTACACTATTGTGTCATTACCATATTTTCATATTTTACAGAGAAATTCAATCTCATTTTTTTCTTGCTAACAAGTGTGTGATGTTATATTTACAAGCACTGCAGAAAATGAGGCGTTTGAGATTACCATACTCTGATGTTTTACACAGAGGAGCTGCTATTTAGGATTCTGCTTTCACTTCATGGAAATGCAAGTTGCAGTATTTTCTTCCTTGCCTGCCTTCCAAAGATTTCTTTGTGAGGACCTGACTGCACCACAGTCCTCAGTGAAGAATTCAGTGGGAGCTAGACAAAATTCTCCTGAAGCATGAGTTGCATTACTTGTGTTACATCTCTGTTTTCTAGGTGAGTATTCCTTAAGCTGGTTTGTGGGAGGAAGCTCAGCACTGATTTGTCACTGTGTATTGATCATACCAAAGTTACTATCTGCACACATAGAGAAGAATTTCATTCCACAGGGAATGAATAGGTACTTTTCAAAATATTGATAAAAATACCACTTAAAATACTTGCAGCAAATACTTACCACAAATTTTATTTCATCTACTCTAGACAATCAGCTTTCCTTTTCCACTGAGCATTATCAAACATTATCAAACATTACCATGAGATAGTCCTATATGAGACCATAAACCTATGATATTTCTGCTAGAGCACAAGCATTCAGCTGGGAAAATTAGAATGAATAGAAGTAAAATCACCTTATCTAATAAAATCAAATCATCAAACTGTGGTGAAACAGAAAAGACTTTAGGAAATACCATATTCTACTCCTGGCGTGGTGACGATTCTTGCCTTGACAAACATTTCAAGTTTTTTCTCTTCATAAGGTTTTCTACCACATCTCATGTATTTCTCATCCACTTATTTTTCCTGTTATGTGTTCTTTCTTTGGCAGCTCCTGCACTAGTCTTCTGGCTCTCCAAACATCTGTAGGTTTTTGTCACTTCTATTTCTATTTCCTTTTTTGCAGCATTCATCCTGTTTGGAGCTCTAAATAGCTCTGGAACATGCACGCCTGCCTTTCCATGAGATTGTTCTGCCGGCATTAACAGATGATGCACAATGTTGGCAACCAGCCTCTGATGAGTCAATGAAACTGTGTGAAATTATGGCACAGGACATGTAATTCTGAGACAATGTGCTATACAATGAGGAAATCTGGAAACCTGTTATTAGACTCCTTCAAAAGACCTCTTGTCAAAGGCCCTCACAGACCAATGCACTTGCATCAGTGACCAGCTTGACTTGCCTTATATCCAGCCTTAGAAATAAGTTGTCTTTGACTTGAGGCTGGGACACTTTCAATCCTGTGCCAGAGAAAGATATTCCAAGCCAAGGTATGTACACTGGACAGTCAACTGCACTCCTCATTAACTTTAAACAAACAAAATAAACAACTGGCTTGAGCCATAAATTGCTCTCTGATAAGTAGATACCAGAGCTGTAAATGATAGCTTTAATACATAAGGCACTCAGAAAACTAATGCTGAAAGCAGAATAAGATCACAGAAATCCATTTAATTATGCTTGTCTCTTTGATACTAATGTGGTAACTAATTGTTTTTCTTCTAGAGACACAAAAAATGAATTTTTCTTGCATTACGACAAAATAATTGCGGACTGACTATGCGCTTCCTAACAAGATTCTGTGATAATATGTTTTTTTACTAACACTGCTTTCCAGCTGGTGATGGAAAGCCTCACAATAAGCCTACACTCATACTAGACTCTAGTACCAGCTTACAAACTCCTCATCCATCTTCACTGACCTAAGAGGCATCTGATCCCATTCTGTTAGATCTGATGTATTAAAAGCAATATTGAATGAAGGTGAATGCTATTCTCTGTTGTCTGTCACAGACCTTTGTGTAAGTTCTCCTAATATAAAAAGGCCCCTTCTTAAATGCAAAGTGAGTACATATTTTAAATGTGAAGTATGTACTGTACTCTGTGGGAAAACCAAAGAGCCAAAGAAATAATAATCTGTGTTGATGCAGTACTAATACCAAATACTCTAATGCCACACAGATCTTCTGTTTTGGTTGATGACTATTCAAATGAGATGTGGAAGCCTATTAAGTTCCATTTTTAGCATATTCCATCTCCCATCTACAAAATAGAATAAAAACCTTTTCATTTGCTGAGAAAACTGCTTTCTTATTCTTACTGCAAACAATGAATGTCACCCTGTTCTTTTGAAAGTCTTTTAAAGTTCTTCTAAGAGTTTCTTATGCCTTCTGATGTTTACATATTTCTACTGAATTTTCTCACACTCTTCTTGTAAATAATGATTGTTTTACATTCTTCTTTGTAAGTGGAGAGAATTGATAGACTGTTAGTTTGACCAGTGTAGTTGGAGAGGTGGCAATTTCACCCTCCAATCCACTTTCACTTTTACTATTCTATATATAGTGGAGTCAGAAAATAAAATCTCTCTTCCAGTTCTTTTCCTGCCTCTTTTACATCTAGCCTACTTGTGTGAGTTATTTTGTGTCATAGTGTAACAAATGAATACCTTCACATTTTATCTCTCAAATGCTACAATCTCATATTTTGCCAAGTCTGCTACAAATAATTAACTATTAATGAATTACAATACATCTGTGATAAGGAGACAGCATAAAATTCAAAAAGTTCAGAATCCTAACCACAGACAGGTGGTGAATAACACCAAGTCTTATTCAAAGAAGTTATATTCAAAGTTGCAAAACTACCTTAGGTTTGAGTTCCTGTTTGTTTGACATGTATTAATTTCTGTTCTGTCAAGTCACAAGAAAATAAAGAGATGTGAAAAATAATAAGAAGATGCTGTCCACAGCCTAGACAGTGTAATACAGAAAAAAATTGATTAGCTAATTCATTGTCATTGAGAGATGTGCAGCTGGGTACTCATGAACTAGACTGATTAGATACAACTCCATAAAACAAGATACACCTTGATTTTAAAGACTGAACTATACCTGTTTGGGTCTATGCAGAAGAGAAAGCCAAAAACTCCAGGTTACAACTAACCTGGACTTTGAGTTTCAGTCTCTTCGCAATCTAGACATGATTTACATTGTTCAGTTTCTCCTATTAGGTCTGAAGAGTGTCTGATGATCTGAGAGGCTTGTGACTATAGGAAGTTAGAGCAGAAAAGCATAATGATTTTTTGAAGCTATAATGCCAAGTAGGTCATTATGTACACAAAAGAAATGTTGAAAAAGCCATTTCTAATTTTTCATTGAAGTAATAAAGGACAGAAGGGAGATATATAAAGAGAAAGATGCTGATCTTAGCCTCAATGAGAAAAACTTCCTTGAGAAGAGTTGCACTTCTAGCTCCTTCACATCTGACATGAGATGACTAGTCATCCAGCAGCTGCATGAAAAACGAGCATGTACTTTCTATGTGCTTCTGGGAATTATGAACATTCTCGCCACCACAAAGAAGCCACAGGCAGATTTACCCAACATGCATTCACGGATTTTCCAGTGTAAGTAACTGCTCTTCCCTGACCACAGCTGTCTTTCTCTGAGAATCTTCCCTTGCCCTTTAAAACATTTTGGATAGGAAGACGGATATTCTACATTTAGTTCCACTACATTACAGCAGTTTCAGGAAGATGTGGTTACTGAAACTCTGCAAGAAGACCAGAGACCACCCTTAGGAAAACCATTAATTAAACATGATCGGGCAAGCACATGGCTAAGAAAGAGAAAATGCATGCCCTGAAACAGTGTGGTTGTGATATGACTTGAAATCATACTCAGAAGAGAGAGGAAATAGGCAAAGTGAGGGTGAACTGCTAAGGGAATAGGGGGTCATTAAGGATATAGTAGCTGCAGGAACAGGGAATATCATCAAGCCAGCCAACCCACAGGGCAGGCCAAGACCTGGAGAGAGGGAGGCTGCAGCTGATGTGACAGACATGCTGTGAAAAACAGTATGAACACCCTAAGGAAGTATGGCAGGAAAGGACTATGTCAACAGTTTGAGGCTGGAAAGCTGGGGTACACACACGACACTGACAGTCCCTACATATAAGTTATTTACACTAATTCCAGACACTTGGTCCTCTAACAAAGGCATCAGATAGTTTTCTGTAGACCAAAATTTCAGTGCACAAAGGATTTAGGTACAGGGCCTTCCCCTAAACTGGAAGTTGAATCCAGGAATAAGAATCCTTTATCAACTGACCTTAGATTAGGAAGCTAAGGGGCTTTTGAGCTTTGCCTGCACACTACTTGCTCTGTTTTGCAGATAGATAACACTTGATGCTCAACATAAGACTTAATCCATATGCAGTTCCACCCTTTGCTTTTTTTTTGGGAACAAGTCCATTTTACAGAGTTAAGGTCCTCTTCATCACAGGCTGCCATTCCTGCCACAGTGCTACCACCCCCCAAGCCTTTGGTGATGCCAGCATGGAACTAAGGGACTGCAGGGTGAGTCAGGTCTGATAGGGCCCAGAAAAAAAAAAAAAAACAAACAAGACTAGTTTCTTCTTTAATCTTTAAAAAGTGTTTTTGAAGCCCAACTCATTTTGGAAGAGCTAAAAGGTAAGCAAGCAGCAGTATGGGAGTGGGAATCATGCAGCTTGAAGGACAAGGAAGGACGAGAACAAGAGAGAATGGGGCACTATTCCCATGTTCACTTTTCTATAGAGCCTCCAAAGTTAGAACCATTAGTGTAAAATTGACAATCAGCACCTCACAGCATCTGGCTCCTTACAGAGGGAAGTTTTATGTAGTATACAAGAGGCTATTTTAGAACCTGAGGTGGTTTCATTCATTTTACAGAAATATATTAATCTCCCCTCCTTCAACTCAATTGTGCTTAGTAGTTCTGATCAGGAAGCAGATTTGTAATGCTAATAATCCTGCCGTTCCTTTGATGTGATCCCAATCTAGTAATTGAACCTGTTAAAAGTCACAGAAAATACCTGGCAATCATTGAGCTCAATTAAATCATTGCATTTGTATTTTCAAATGCTTTTAAAGTAACAAGCAGCACAAGGGAAGCCAGCTTCCTGACACATGCTGCAGAGGAAAACAAAACAAAACCAAACAATAAAACCTCCTGTACTTTTAATCTGGACCCATTGAGCTTTCATTTATAACCCTTCCAAAGAGAGCTGTAGGCATCACCACACCCCATCAGGATCTCTGTCCCAGCAAGCCTTAAAATTAGCCATCCTGGGTGAGTCCATATGTACCACACACATTGTACAAGTATCAGGGTATCAGCAGATCAAACACCATTCAGTGGCTGGAGATGTTAAAAATAAGAAAGTGTTTTATTCAACTCTTGTATTTAACATGAAATCTACTATTTCAGTAGAAGGGGAGGGAACATGGGGAAAGACATTTGGTCTAACTATAGTTTGATGTAAGCATATTTAATGTAATTCCCTGGATTATTTTCCCCCTTTACAGGTATGTTTTTCCTTCCTTTTTTTTTTTTTCTGAATTTACAAAACCATGAATTGGTAGATTAAAGCAGACTTTCAGAATGTATATGAAAATGATAAGATTTAAAAATTAAATTACAATAATAGCTTATGAAAGAAGTGAATACAAATAGACCTCAATTGAAAATGGAGGAAAATTTCAGTCTTGTTAGAAAAGAAAAGCAAACCAGTCTTGGGAGCTCAAGCATATGAAAAAAGTAAACATATGGAACCAAAACTATCAAATAGGAAGCTTGGAGAAGCAAGGTGCTGTAGGGATGGGAATAATCTAATAGTACAGAGTAAAGAAGATGCTGGAAGGTTGGAATCCACTCCTGGCACACTGTAAGGTTTGGCTACTCCACCCTTTTTGCATGTTTCTCTATTCTCAAAATTGAATGTTATCTATTTATCCTTGGAAAGAAAATTATCCAAAACAAAAACAAGATAGTAATTACTAGCAGTTTTGAAAGTTACAAATCCTTCTTGCAGAGAGATACCATAAAAAGATCGTAATTATTGTATTAATTAATTGTGAATGCCTACTTAATTAAGTATATTTGTTTTCTACCTGGGCTCCTGTCCTGCACTGTGATTGTTAGTGTGAACTGCTGCTCATACACACAGTCCAGCGAAATTTAAGGAGCACCATCTGGGTAAAACATACACTGAGTAAAGCCATGAATAGATCAAAAAAGTACATTGCATCCGTGGTACATGCCCGCATGAGTATTTTCAGCATGAAGGCATACACTGGAAACCTAATCTCTCATTTTCCTACAAGGAACCTTGTTATTTTAGTTAAGACTTTTACCTAAGGATCTAAACACTTCTAACAGGATTTTTAATTTCATATCTGAGCTTTCCAGGGAGTACACATGTCTAGATGGAGAAGAACACAAAGAATTCTAACGCATTTCTAATCAAGCAGTTGGGGCAATATAGGAACAACATTAATTTTGGTTTTGTTCTCAGAAACTTAGAAATTCTTCTCCAGATGGAATCTCTTGCTTTCAATATTCTGACAAGCTGACAAATAGAAGGCAAATTCCTGTCCCCACTCTGTTACACCTGTGCATATACAAGTTGCAGGATTGCATTATGAGTTGTCTGTATCAAATATTTTATTTAGATTTCAAGACAACACATTTTATTTGCATTATAATACTTGAAAGGTTAAGGACTCAAGTTGGCTGAAATAATTTGTTTTTCCTACTTCTCTCCTAAATCTCCCCAAATCAGAAAAGCACACAGAACAGGGGTTTCTAAGAACTTTCTAAACATTTTTAAAAGATCTATTTTTTCTTTTTTCCCTATGTCCTGCAGAACTGCATTTGAAATGAATTGCAAAGCAAACCAGCAAAAGTACTACCACCATGCCATGTGCAGATCAAAACCAGGTCTGTTTATGTCTACATAGATCATTCTTGGCCAAATAATGATATGGGATCTCTATATCCTTGGCTTTCTGTGAGTTCAATACCACATGTGGGTTACCTGCTTTTGCTGGTCTCCCTGGACGAGGTTACCATTTTTTTAGATACATGTATGTGAATAAGGACACACAGGCATACACACATCTCTACCCAAAGGCAAAGGATTCATACTATATACCCCTAAATAAGGATATTTATGCCTGCATGGGAGTGATATGCATAAATCGGTCCAAATCTTTAAAGAAGCAGAGTTCTTCCTCTGTACTTTTACAAGAACATGGCAATGCAGAAATAAATTCAGCACTAAATACCTCTTCAGTCAGAAATACATTCCTCTTAACACATGCTTCTCAGGCAAATTCATGATGCTCTGCTGATGCTTAGTGTGTGTCGCATGTGCTCACATTCCTACAACAAAGCTTTTGTCAGAGTTGCCTGTCAATATTTTCAGGCTTCACCAAAGTGTACATTTTTGCCCACACTACACTTTGTACAGCTGTGACTGAATTTTTGTGGTTGATTATATGGTTTTCCTCATTTCTGTCTGAGAGTTAGGCATGCTTTGAGGATGATGAAAACAAAAGTACTTAATGCTGACACAATGTACTACAGTACATTGCTAATTAGATTCTTGCTTTTTAAGTCTGAAATGAATACCCATGCAAATATTTTTACAGTACCTGCTGATTATAAGAGTTTTCCATGCTGGATCTATCTGCAATAGATAAGGCAAAGGTTATAGTTCCTTAGTGAAATCTCATTTTCTGAACATGTACGGCAGCCAGAAGGTTCAGAGTTTGAATGTGTATTTTGTAATTATTTAAATTGCTTGAAACATTTTATATGAAACATTTCAGATTTCAGATGTTCAGAAACTAAATCTTGCCCCAAATTTAGCAAGATTTAGTACACAAGAAACAGCTGAAGATGTCAAGGGGTGTACTTAAGTTACCCAGTTGATTCCAAAGCAAGGTTTGTTTTAAGCCAATCTTCAATGGTAGCTTCTAGTTATTCCCTGACTACACAACTCAGATCTTGTATCATGGTGTTTCAGATACTTACATGCTATTTCACATGCCTGTTTCCTCTCTTCTTAAAAAAACAAACCAAACAAAATAAAACAAAAAAAAAACCCCAACCAAACACCCCAAAAAAACCTAACAAAACCCAACAACAAACAAAACACACACTGGCTCCCAGGGAGGAATGCCAGTCATAACTATTGAAAATTTTCATCTGCTGGTAATATTAGCATTGCTCATGTATTTCTGCATTTGGACGGCATCAGAGACTAATTCAGCCCATAGAGAGAGGACGTAAAAGGCAGATAATTCTATTTACCTTGGTTCTTGTATGACAGCTTATATTCTCTCTCCTCGTTTACTTTTCTGCCTTGGATGACTCAGTATCTACATATGAGCAGATCAGAACTACAAGTTGAAATCGTGAACTTCAGCTACCTTCTTACTTCCATGCTCATTTACCTATCTGAATCCCTCCTTTGATTTCTCATACTTGTATGTAATTGTAACATTTCTGTTAAGCACTGCTGTGCATTTGATATTTCTGTCTGAATTTAGCCTCCTACATTTAATCTGGATCAAGTAGATCAAAAGGCAAGATGTCTTTAGGATACAGCAGTGCCTCTACTGAGTGAAAGACAGTGATCCTCTCATTAGCAACCACCTTGATTAGCAGAGAATTTCACTGTAATATGGCATGCTGAAGACTTACAGAGAAGTTAAACAGTTAAAGATTTCCAAAATAAAGGTGTAGTGAAAATCAGAAAACAGCCCAATTGCTGTACAAATCAGCATTCAGTATCTTGTAATCAGACTCTGAAAAAGAGAAAGTGATCTGAAGTATTTTGGAGAACCCAAATGAGTTTAACATAGCAGTGGTTTTGAAAATCCCACAAGCTCTCAAAACAGAATGACACCACTCAAAACACAATATGCATATCAGGATGAAAAAACTGAAATCGCATGTGGCATTGCCTACACTGTGGTCTCTTCAGCTGAATGGTATTTCCACCCTTATGGAAACTTATGGAAAAAAGGAAAAAAAAAAGATCACCAACCAGCCTTGTATTTCAAGACCTAATAAGTAATAATCCTCTGTCTGGAACAAATTCAGCCTATATTAAATGCCATCGTAACTTGGTCAGACAGGAAGCAGTTTAGAAATGACCTGTGCTAGGTTTAATGTGGATAGACGTCGTCTCTGTAACTATTTCCATGACAACTGTCCACATTTATTTGGTATATAGATGGATGGAAAAAAACACAGATATCACTCCTTCACTGGAGACAGTGAATGCTAATTTTGAGCATTCTCTTAACAACCACCACGGAAGCACTCCCCTTGTGATGAGGCTGTCATCATTGCCATTCCTTCTTAGTATACCAGTTAGTGAAGAAAAGTGTGAATAACATATTGCTCTCACTCTCCCAATTTAGAGCAGGTATTTTTGCAGTGCATCCAGCCAGTACCTGCCTGAGATTCCAGAGATTTTATCTCAACTATGACTTTTGTCAGGCAGCACCCTTTCTCCCTGCCCTTGGAGACAAGCTAGCGGGAATGTGCATCTTGCACACCAAACTTCTCAGCCCCTATCTAACACAGCTCTAGCAGTACCACACAACCCAATTCCTTTCACTTCACACAAAAGCCATAAGCCTTGCAGGAACCAAATTTTAGCTGTCAGGAAATTAAAAAAAAAAAATATTTTGAAGCTCATTGTCAGAAATACACATAAGACATGACCTACTATTCTGAAACTCTTCAAAAGGTAAGAAAATTAACTTCTCCCTATATCACCAATGTAACAATGACTACATATTTTACACACTTACTTGAGGCTGGGTGGACCCTTTGTTAAATGTGCTGGAGAACTCAATGCCAGTTAATATTTACAGGCTCAAGGCACTTACAGGCTGACCCATCATTAAGAATTATCTTAATGGAGCTCTGGTGTTGCCTGATGTTTTGCTTGAATCCAACAGATGTGTACAATTCATATGAAATGCTGACTGCTGATACTTCATTGTCAGGGCTGGTGAAAGCCTGGTATTATGTTTCTTGGTGGCTCTCCTGTACTTGACAAAGTGTTAAATACTATGAGGGCAGCAGAAGATACAATAAGCTCAGGTGTTCATTCTCCTGATCTATTTGGCAATTAAATCCTTAGGAAGGTTTGCCATTGACTTCAGCATGGTTAGGATTTCAGAAGTGAGGTTACAAATTAGTGGCATAGGTAAGTGCATTTCAGGAAATCAGCAATCTCAGAATGCTTTTTCTAAAGGAAAGATTTGGGAGTTGGAATTTACAGTTATTGGAATTCTTTTTATAACATGCGAAAATGTAACTAAATTAAATGGGAACTTTGGAGACCCTTAAATAGTTACCAACCTGAAAGTTCAGAAATCTTCACCTGAGCTGGTCTGAAAGCAGTGTGCATATGGAAAGTATGGCCTGTGAAAAGTCATCTTAGATCCCAGTCTAATCCAATACTCCATGTATAAACAACTGAGATCAGAATACTGCTGCTGGAGAAGCTTTTCTATGAACTTCTTGTGACTTTTCCAGTCATTTGTGTGGTTCTTCAAAGTAGCTATATAAAAGTGGACTTGAAATTCACCCACCTGTTTAAAACTTCATACATTCTTTCAGATTTCATGCTACCAAGTCTGCACAGAGCAGCACCCTTTCCCCAAAAATTGTACAATCTCTTCACTGCTAGAGCCTGGAGGTGCTTACATGCTGTGAATATTATCCATTTCAGTGATAGGAGCATTGCTATTGGGTCATTCCATAAAGATGGAAACCAAAATGAAATTGTAATTACTTTTTTTAAAGTTGACTTAATATCGTGCACTTTATGGATAAAGACTTAATGCATTCTCAAATCCTGAAACTCTTGCCAACAAGTGGAGACAACTGGTGAATAACAGCATGAACATCAGGTTTATTTATAAATTAATCACACCTGCAGCAATTCACTGATGGATGAATTCCAATTCTGTTTTATTAAACAAGTAGATACAGGAGAAGGCAAAATAGGGCCCAGGCCTGTGACGAGCACAGCACTCACAGATACTAATCATCTCTACTCACATGGCAGACCATTCACATTATGGATTATGGAACATCTTTGAGGCTTGTGGTGATAAATACAGATCTGCAAAGCACACAAGATACTATGGATTCACCTCAGGTATTCATTAGCACTTGTGTATCCTACATTAATATTTGCCTGGTCTAGCAAGTCTTTCTGTGAGGTTAACACAGTTGTTGTGGGGCACCTGAATTTACTTAAAGGTTATTAGAAGTAATAATTGTAATATTTTCCAGGAAGAGCCCTTTAACTATATATGGCAGTTAGTTTTTTAGGAATGTCTAAAGGAGAAACATCTGTTAATTTTACACTTCCCTCCTCCTTGGTTACAGTTTCCCATCATCTCAACATAACCCAAACAATTGTTTAAATGGCTAAAAGTTCTATCCAAAACTGATATGTACCACTGGGAATATTAAGGAAACCTGTCCAGAATTTCTCAAAGCAAAATGAAGTTGGCAGACTGATAAGGCCACAAGGAAGGATGCAAAATTTTATCTACTGGAACCAAAACTGCAAAACATTACAATAATTGTTCCCAAACTGGAATGGGTATAAGGAAGGAGCTGCTGTGTATCAGATTGGCCTTAGATATACTTGTATTTCCAATTTAGGCAACTCCATGACTAGCAAAGAAATGCTGTGTGGCTATTCTAAATGACACAAACTCCTCTAGCTCACCTAGCAAGTACAAATGACTAGTTGATACACATCTTTAAACCACCTGCAAATAACTAAACAGCTGTTCATGCTTCCCACAGCTGTGATTGTTCCTCTGCATGCAATGGTGACAAACATCAAATAAAACACAGTGGAGAAGAGACAGCAGCTGAGTTTGAAAGGATTTGGGCGGCCAGCTTTTTCACAGAGGGAAGTGGCACAGTGTTCACTGGAAGTTGAGAGGCACTTTTGCTTCCTATTGTGGTGCAGACATGGCTGACAGCCCAGAAAGCAGAAGCCAAACTATGTAAAGAAAGGAAAAATAATGAAATAATGTCTTTTAATTGGCATTTATTAAACACCACTTTAATGACATATATAAAGTATATGTATCTTATTTTTTTACAATTTCAAATAAAAGAGCTTATTGTAAGAATCTCGAGTATTCACAGTGCTATAGAAGGGCATAAGCTTCACCTGAGATGACCACACTAATATTCTTAGTAATAAGCCTCTGAGCTATGTCAGACACTTCTACATCTTTCATAGATGACACTTCCTCACAGAACCACTTTCAGTGACATTTAGTCAAGGTGCTCAACTTCTAGTCCATTCTCAGCAAGAACTAAATGTGAGCTTAACTGTAACTATTTTTGCAAACATTTTCCTCAGCTGGACCATGAAGTGTTCTCCAAATTATTTTAATGTGATGCAGACATTATAAATCATTTTAAAATACCTACTACTGAATTTTATGATAGCCAAATCACTAACTTACCAAAGTGAGAAGTGGCTTTTAAGTACTGGTCTCATTTGCAAGGAAGAGATTTTAAGAATTGCTGTATTAGTCCAGGTGAGGCCCCATTAAAATTGCCTCCCTGTTATCATTACTACCAAGGAGACTATTGCTTTACATATGCACAGTAGCTCCTGTTTTGTGGGCTAATCCACAAAACATTTGGCTAGTGAGAGCCAAAGATAACAGCTTCATGATAGAATTTGCAGAGTTGTCTTTGCATTGGCAAAAAGTATTTCTGGTTAGTGGCCAGAATATGGAAAGATAACAGTAATCATGGTGCTAATTCAACACAGCATTGGTTAAGAACTAAGAACAGATTCTACACTTTAAATGTACAAATGTACTCAAGAGGAGATATTTTCCACTAAAAATTCAGTGCTTGCTTTGTTATTTTCTGTAAGTCTAATAGCAGAAAGATGGTAGATAAATTATTTAATGGGAATAAAACATGTAATTCTTGCAGAAAGAAGTGATGTCATGCATATTTAGAAACCAGATAACACCACTTCTCTGGCACCAAAAATTTCTTTGCACTAACAACAATTAGAAGCCATAATTCTGGAAATAAATATCTATGCAGTAATATTTTTGTTTTAAAAACTGTCTGTGGGCTCTCTTAACTTGCATCTCAATAAGTTCTGATTACTAGACTAGGATAGGAAAAAAAAGGGAGAAAAAAGGCTGTCTGGGTATACCATAAAGATAAGAGAATGCTTCTAAATGGAAAAAAAAATAAACCAAACCCCTACTAACATTGAAAAAAGAAATTTTCCTGTGTATCTTCTTAAGCAGGAGTCAGTAAGTCAGGGGAGTGAAGATGACAGATAAGCTCCCTGAAGAATCAGTGTGCCTTAGAGGATCCCAGCTGCCTTAGACAGAGGCTTTCACAAGCAGTTAAGCTGTTTGTTGGCTTTCCCTATCTAATTCACCTGTGGGTCCAGCTGGGCAGCACTCTGGGAGCAATGCAACTCACCATTCCCAAACACGCAAAACTGCTAAATGCAAAAAGAGAAGAACATACAACCTCAAACTGGAGCTGACCAAGAACCTCATCATCTCAAGGAATGATCACACCGCCTGTAAAGGCAGCAAGGAAGAACTGGGACAAACAGCAGTGAGGCAGCAAACAAGAAAATGCCAAAGATCATGACAGTGGGTGCCAGTGAGAAATGGCAGTCAGTGCAGAACTGAAGTGAGGTTTAAGATACATGGATTAGTCAAAGACATTTCACAGTTTCTGAGAGAAAGACTTCCCACATGATGGGGAGACCACAGGGGTCACCACCTACTTTGATGGCTTTTATTTTCTCATCAACATGAATTCACCTTTTCAGGATTCAGGTTCATCCATGTGATTTTCATCTAATGGCTATTTCAGCTGTTTCTCTGACAAAGTGAATGATGGTACTATCATGTTTTGAACTGTGTTTTGAACTATTTCATCCTCACCTGTGATAGCTTTGCTGCTCTAGGTTGCATTCTTTGACAATATTTCCTTGTGCTGGCATTCAACAGTAAAATAAAAGTTTTAGAAGAAAAAGGCTTTCACATCTCTCACACTGCAAGACAAACTTCAGCAAATGGTTGGTTGGTGGAGGCTCTGCTAGCTATCTTCAGACACAAAAAATAGAAGTGGCTCAGACTGTTTTTACTGCAAGTGCCTTTTCTTGCACTTTCCTCCCTATAAGCAACAGTCACAAAGAAATATCAAGCTGACATTGGTTCATCACCGTCACCCAGCTAAGGGCTTTGCAGAGATCCTGTTGTAAAAAGCTGATGTTTCACTCCATAGGATTTATCTCTGCCCATCATACAGAGCTTCTGCGAGAGAAGTTTTGAGTCTCCAAGTGTGGAAAAGAGCTGGGTGGTAGTTCCAGAGAAGGACCCTAAAACCATAAGAACTACTACGAACACCTTCTCAAACCTTCCTTGTACAACTACCATTATCACTTCCCCAGAGAATGGGGTATTTTTACCAGGATTTGGCATTTAGAGAACTATCCAGTCCCATGCAAATAACATTAAGGTATGGGCAACCATTTAGGAAATTGCATCGTACTACAAGCCTGAATTTATTTCACTTGCATTGACAGCTACTGATCCCTGTTATGCCTTTGTCTGTGAGAGCAATCTTTGCTTCACACTGAGTACCATTCCCATGTGTATCTAGACACGGTGCTGAAATCTGCTAGTAAAGACAAGCGGCAAGGGCTAAAGACCCTACACAGCCTAGGGACTGCACAGTGGGAAGACAGAAAGCTGCTGTCACACACTCACAGGGGAAAGAAATGCAGTGCTCAAGTCAGTACCTTTAAATAAAACTGATGATGATGAGATGCATGCATAGATTCCAACAGAAAAGTGAGGTCTGTGCTCTGGAAGGGAACTAGTATCTAAAGCTAGTAGAAGCTGATTAAAACGTATCATCAAAAAACTTTTCCAGAGAGCAAAAACTTTCCAAAACAGTTTTCTGTTGAAAATCCATTTTGCTACCTAAAAAACCCTGTTCTGGTAAGAAAAATTTTCCATCAGTTTTTATAGCATCCAGTGTGCAGGAAAACGTAATCATCTTCTATAAAAGCATGAAAGAGACAAGACCATAATTTAGTCTTTTAAGAATTAATGAAAAATACTTAGGAGTGTTTAGCACAAACCCCTTCTATGACAGCAAATGTGCTATGCCTGTCACTCTTCTGAGGACTTCTCAGTTGCTGGTGTCCCACTCCTCTGAGCCCACCCTGAGCAGCAGACAGCAGATGCTCTTTAAACCCAGAGTCAGCTGCAAAGGAAAAGCCATCAAAAGAGCATAATCCTGCTCTGTTTCCTCTTACAATCAATGCTTACGCAAAGCAAATAGCCTTTGGGTCCTTCTGTCAACCTGGTAAGGAGTAGACAGAAAGGAAAAAAATCAAAATAGTAGAGATGCAGGTGCAGAACATATAAAGGGAAAGAGAAGAAGGCGAGGGAAAAAAAAAGGGTGAGAAGTCCATGGAAAAAAATTTACTGGAAGCAGGGATAATAATAAAAAAATGATAATAATAATGATAATAATAATAATAATAATAATGATAAATTAATAATAATAATAATAATAATAATAATAATAAACACCAACAAACCAAAGGAGATAAAAAATTAGGTAGAAAATAAAGAGGGTATAGGATTGAAGGAAAGATAAGGCAAGGCACATACATCAAAGATAGCATTATAAAAAGACATAATGTATTTTACTCAGACATAATGTATTTTACAGCTCCTCATTTTCCAGCATGAAAAATTTTGCTAAAGTGGTTAGTAAAGGTATGGATTTGATGGACAACCAGATGGTACTTCAAACACATGGACACATATAGAGAAATAAGAGACCAGGCACAGAGATTACAGTCTCACAAAGGCTGCCTCTGTCAAGGAACATGATAATGTCAGGTAAAACTAGAAGACAATAAGCATATAATAAAAGCTTAAAAAGGCCAAGAGGGAAAGCACACTCTGTCCAAGTGTAAGAAGCAATCATGAATGTGACTGCAGCATCAGACTGTTGTGTTTTAAAGGCTGATTTATTTTGGAGTACAAACATGGACATGTATTAGAAATGTGGCTGAAGATTTAAGATTCCCTAAAACAGAGATTTTTTGAAAGAGCAAAGGAAAAACAGAAATAATTTCTGTCTTCTAATAGAAGCTACTGAAATGGAAAAGCAAGAAGAATAGGAACATTTCAGCTAGCATCACAGGATGCAAAACCAGAGAGATCTTTATCAGATACTGATAGAAAACCCTTGCATAACTGGAAAATGCAAGAAATCTTTTATACTGAAACTTGTTAGACACCCAGAGATTTAATCCTGAGGATCTGGAAATGCTCTGCCACTATGAGAATAACAATTAGGTGCAAAAGCTTCTCAAGTGCTCCACAAATCAATTTAACCAAAACCATAAAATCATAGAGCTTATTGTACTGGGTTTGAATCCAGCACAACACATGTTCAACTAATACTGACACATTTTACAGCAATCTTAAGATTATGCAGAGAAGAAACTACCCACCAGGCTCTCAAATCCATTCTGAATACAGCTGTATAATGTCAGGCACATTCAATGTAAAATAACAGTGACCATGCTATAAAAAAAAAAATTTTTTTTGGACAAGGACTGCAAAATGAAACAAAAAATAAAGGAGCACAATTTGGTGATGTGTGATTTATAAAGCTGGAAGCCAGAGATTAATGTGATGTTAATTCATTAAATACATATATGTGGTGAAATATTCTTACAGTGACTTGCAAAAAAGAGATGGCTTGAAAGGAGAGACTTGAACAGTAAGAAGCAAACCAAAAAGCATATAAAAAGGGAGGAAGGCTAAGATAGAGAACAAATTATGAGGAAGAATAAAATCCTGTATCATTCAACCCACTTCAGTGACAAATTATGATAGTTCATAGACAAATATGTCAGTAGTAAGGGGGCTGTCTTGGTAGAAAACCATACAAAAAGAACTGTTTTGTTAGGGAGCACCTCACTGCTGAGGTGCTCTCTCATGATAAAGGCTCACAATGCCATGGAATACAAATTATTTTTAAAAAGCTTTGTCTCATTAAGTGTGTAGCATAAGGGAGCACTTGCCAGCCCATCCTGTTCCATGTATTCCTGGAGGAACTGCATTCCTATGCATATGTAATGTTTCTATCTACATTTAAAAGTATATAAGAAATACTCAAGGCAGCACTCTATGGAGTTACATGGCAGCAATTTTTGTTTCTGGGTTTGGGAACTAAAAAGACAAACTTTTTTTTTCCTTCTAATTTTGCTCAAACTGAAAATACCTTTCCAATTTACAGCAGGACTATTCTGTACATGAACACAGTGAAACACATCAAATTCGAGACCAAAACTCTGACAGACTCTCAGGTTCTAGCAGTATAATTGAATATCACTATGCTTATACTGTCAGAGGCAAATAAACAAATACTTCAGAATATTGACATTATTTATTGGCCACTCTTGAGAGAGAAAAGAAATGAACAATTATTTTTAAAAGCTATTATCTTTAAGTAGCACAGAATAGAGTACACTAGCTTTTCATATTTCCGTGTGGAATAGCAATAAAACAAACAGTTTAATTTTTTCATCATCTCCTTAATTTCTCATCAGTTCAGTTTTCTAAAGTTTATTTCAAATAATTTATTGAAGAGGCGACAGAAGTAAAGAATGCTCTTGGTAGACCTCTCCTGTAAAACACAGCTGCATAGTATTGATGTTTCATATGCAAACAATATTTAAAACCTATTTATTAGAACTGGTGAATGAAGAGGTGTTTCCCCTAATCCATTTTTTAAGTAAAAAACACTGTTTCCAGCACTTGGTAAGAACCTGACTCAGTAATTTTCATCTGGCTGAAGAATTACTTCTACTTATACTAATGTGGCCATTGCATCAGACAGTAGATATAGAGATGGTATATTTAGTACAGTTAATTTTTAAAGTTAAGGTAGCAATCTAAGAGGTTTGGGTTTTCGTCTCCAGGTAAGAGACACTGTAGTTCTCAAGAGAATTACATTATGAGATACTAGGTCCAAATGCACTCAGGAAAAGTAGGATACTCTGAAGGGGTCTTTGACCCCTGTTCATCCACATTCAGGATCTAGTCAAACTGTGCAATGCCTGACCTGGGGCTGAACCATCCAAACTTCTTTTCCAGAGAAACCAAAACACTAAGGAGTGAAATGAGGAGAGCACTGGTCATGAACAAAGTCTGGGATCATATCCTACTGTGGAATAAAGATATAGCACAGTAAAGCCTGTTTGCACACAACCAGTCGTGAAATATTTTGCTACTTCTTTCTTCTCACAATTGCCATGTAACTCCCCTGTGACATAATATGGATACAGTTGGCTTTTAACCTTATCCTTTAGTTGCTGTGCCTTTGTGGAAGTTATGTGAATTTAATATTACTGCAAGGTAGGTATAGTATTCCTAATTAACATCTTTGTACATTTTGTATCTCTTGCCTCATAACCATTCTCCTTACACAGACTGCATTTGTTTCTGAGGTGAAGTTCATGAAGTTCTCTCCTTTGCAAGATGCTAAGCAAAAAGCACTGTGATGGTAGTGGATGGTAACACTGTAGGAAGCAGCCCTGCATTAGTAAGGTGGGAGATTACATAGACTACTCAGTCTTTTTCATATCTGATTTCTCTGAGTCAATGATTGTATTGTTCACTCCCTTCTGCACCAAAGGAGTCATCAAGTGACTGTTACTCAAATGTAGCTGAAAGGGCAAAAGTGGGGCTTGTCTTGAAATGATTGCTGTTTCTGTGCACGTTAGCTATGGCAAAATTACTAGGAAGTGGAGAAGTTGTTGGGCTATCCCTTCATAAAGACTTAACTCTTCATCAGCCTGGCTTGTGGTGTACTGAGGCAGACATCACTTGAAACTCAGTCATCTCACATGACAAAGCACCATGAGCTCCATCAAACAAGTGCTGCACAATAATGGGCTCTTTTAGGCCCTTGCTTACATAAGAAAAGTAGAAAGTGTCCTCTTCTCTCACCAGGAGAAGACTTAGTAGTGCCAACACTGAACTAGTTAGTTTTTTCTCCATTTTTGCTGAAAATGTTCCCGTCCTCTGTGATGTGAAGGGAGGTAGCACAGAAATACATCTGAGTCAATTAGTGAGTTACACTAAGCCACAGACAATCACAATATTCTAATAACCCAAGCTAAGATATATAATTTTAAAGACAAAACATCAATGGGACCAAGACAAACCACTGCTTTCTCAAAAGCAAGCCATTCTCCTACGGACTATATACCAAAAGGAGTTGCTCCGGATCACCAGTCAGCAGTTAGTGTGGATGTGGATAAGGTTTGTTCTTGAGGAATATTTTCTTCTTGCTGTGTCACTTCCTACTGCAGACATCTGAAGACAGGACTTCTATGAATGTCACTGTATATAAATGATGCAGATAACCAAAGCAGAAATCTAACTTCTTTTGCAATCAATAACCTTGGAAGATCAATGAAATCTTCAATGAATCAATACTTCCCCACTTTGTAGTTAAAGCCATACCTTATTACTTGATCCAAAGCTCACTAGACTCAGTGTCTGACTTCCCACTGCAGTGGGCTCTGAAGGAGACACAGGACTCAGCTGTGAGGCTGAGAGATGCAAGACTCAAGGTAAAAAGTGTCTCATCTAATGATGAAACTCAGTGCCCCAGCTGAAGTGGCTGTCCCAAGTAGTGCCAGTATTATTTTGTTGTTCTAGTCCTTGGGGGGTGAAATTAATTCCTTTCAATTCAGTTTGACCTGAACTAGTTACCTAACAGCACCAAGTGCCCCCTCCACCTGGCATGGCTGAACACATGGGCAGTAAAGCAGTCTAGAACCTCTTCAGAGCAGAACTAGCAGCAGAAGCATGACTCACCAGGGAATGCAGTGGGACAGCCTATCAGCTAGAAATCCTGAATTTTGATAAACACTGAGAACTAGATTTTCAACACTGCAGAAAGCCAGGCCTACATGATGGATCCAGCAGCTCTTCTGAGTTCTTAAGGACGGCAGTACCTCCCAGCAATGCCTCAATGGACAGGGCTCAAAGACGCACTAATTTCCATCTCCCTTCTCCACTGAGTGAGTTATTAGGAATCAATCTTAGGTGCCTGGAAAAGAAAAAAATTATGGCAGACTCTAGAAGGCTGAAATCACCAGCCCTCTGTTAATTCACACTTTTCCATATGTACATTCAGTGTGAATGCTCTCAGCACATTTTCCTTATTAGAATTCCACAAAAGTTTAGGAAAACAATTGTTTTAATAAGGAAACAAATGCAGCTACAGTACTAAATTAAGTCTGTAAAGAGAGAAATCTTCAACTTTGATTTTTAATTTGCACATCGGTACAAATCTACAGGGCAAGCCAAAGCCCAAACTATTACCAACACATCTTAAAATATGTAAAAGGTAAGACTAGTCATTGATGAAAGAACAAAACTCTAAGTACAAAGGAAGAAACTGTTCTTGAGCTGGATGCTCCCAGGTTGAGTCTGGGCCCCTTCAAAGCACATAAGGAAGGACACATTTGAATTTGCAATGGGATGGCCATACCCTCCTCATGCAGTCTGGCACATACACCCCCTCAGCTGAGGGTCAGAGAGGGAGGGGAGAAGTCAGAATCATATTAGACCGCTTCTGAGATTCATGTATCAAAGGTACAGCTGCTACTTGCTGCTGTGTGTACAAGCCACTACAAAAAAAAAAAAAAATGAGGCATCTGCCTATTATTGCAAAGGGGCTCTCATAGGTGAGGCATGTGACTTAAAATTTGTGATGGGATGCCCTGGAAGAGCAGAATATGGAGAATGCAACACTGCCTGACTATGTTCATGATGCAAAATACATAGGGTGCAATTTCCTTCACACGTTAACAATATCGGTACAGTGAGATATTCTGGTGGACATCAAAATTGCAAATGAATCTTAGAAACTATGTAGAATATTACAGATTTGATTTGTACCTACATATGAATTATGTACAATCACAGTTAACCTCTCTTGCCCCAAGCACCTGACAGGTTCCCAAGTTAGAAACTGTCCATGTAGGTTCCCTCAAATATGAACTGTAGAGAAGGAAGTTCTCACCTTGAATCACCTTCTGGAAGGCTCTTTTACTGTCTCTATTCAGAGCTCAGAGGAAATGTTAGGATATAAGCTACAACAGGTACTAAGATTACTACAAATTAATACTTAATTATTTAATGTAGACACAGTGGCTAGGGCCTTTTCAGACCTAGATAATGGCTAATTTGGTCTGAGTAAGAAAAAGCTTCCATGAGAAACCCCAGCCAACACCATGGATTTCTTTTGGAGAAAAAAAATAACATCCCCTATATTTTTAGAGTACTTTTCTGCTAGGAAAGTTGATCTAGAAGAAATACAAAGCACCTGAAATAGAAATTCTAGATGCTTTTTTTCCTTCTCTGGTTGGAGCCTACTTACCCAAAATGCAAACAAAGTCATACTCACAGATCCTATGTCATTCTTCAAGCCAATAAAAATGCCTGCTTGCACAGGCTGTAGCAGATGATATACAAGCTAAGGACTCTGTGAATGTAGAAGTCATAACTCCACCTCATCCTTCTGGGTATGCAAGCACTGACCTCAGTACAAGCTCCCTGAAAGCAAAGTCTTTCCATGGGGTGACAGAGCGGGCTCAAGTTGCATATGTTGTGCTGTATGCTCTATAAATAAATCCTGGAGAGTCGTATTTTAAGATTTCTGCAACAAGCTTTGATATAATACTACCCTTGTTTTGATTTTGGGGTAGTGGGAGAGAAGTCTATGAACCCTCCTTCAACTTCACACACAGTATCTTGCTACAGTTGCCTATAGATTTCAAAATCAGGAGGAACTACATGAGCAATGGGACATTGGCATGTGCTGTAGCAGAAAACAGGAAATATAATTAAACATAGAGCCACGAAGTAAGTTCTTTGGCAAGAGAAAGAGTGCCTTGGGAAGAAAGTGGCAAGGGCAAAGCACTATGAAAAGGCAAAGTAACGTAGTTAAGGCAGGGAAGGAAGCCCAGGGGGAGAGATGAAGAAACAAGGCTGAGAGAAGCAGAAAAAGAAGCACAGATAGGGAAAGTAACAATAAGAGAAAGAAGGCAAAGCATACAGAATAGAAGAATGTATGTAAGGGGAAAAAAACTCTTAGGAGTACTATTAAGAGTAAAAGTTATTTAGTAAGGGCCGAAGCCACATTGTTATGCAACCGGATACACTTTTCTGTATAGGAAGAGTTTGTTTAAGCTTCCATGAAACTTCAAAAAAAAATCTGTGGGAGGGAAATAGAAAATAATAAGGGAGTAACATCATATTTCTTTTGACTATAAAATTGCTTTTTAGGTCACATTTCACCCTTCCCTCTCAACCTCCAAGTATTTTCCAGGATGGAATTTTCTTTTCCTCACTTCAGGATTTTGCGTGGGCAGAGCACTGCAGATGCTACTGAACTCAGAAACCAAGAAACTGATTCATTTTTCCCTTGAATCTTATGCTATCATTTAGACTGGGAACAAGCAAGTTAGAAACTTGCAGCCACAGTTTTACACAGCCTGACTATTCACTTTGTCCCAGAGTAACAGCACTACTAGAGGGAGAGTAAAGTTCTGAATCCCTGCTAGATTGCTAAATATCTAAGAATGTTTTTTTTTTTTCTTCTATTTCATCAGAAGAAAAATTTACCTGTGGTCTAAAACTCCTCTCAGTTTTGACCATGTGAGAGGATAGGTTTTCTCTCAGGTAAGCCCACAAACCATTATTCATCTTCACTGAACAAAAATCCTTAGAATGAAGACAACTTCATCAAATCTAGGAGCAAAGTCCTTCAGTCTCACTGATCATATTCCACAAGGCCAGATTAATTTCTGAAAGTTTCTTCTCATTTCAGCCGCTGGTGGTGTACAAACCCACTGCTGAGTATCAATTCAGTACTCAGAAAGGATTCTCAGAACAAATCCTGTGGAATCATATGACACAGAAGAAGCTGCTACCAGGATAATTGATACGATGTTCATATTTGTTAAATCTGAGGCCACTTGCAGTAAGAAAGTATCCTTCCCTACTTCATTTTAGACTTTAAAACAAACCAAAGCTCTAACATTTTAAAAGGTTAGACACATTTTTTACTCCCGCCCTTTCTTAATAAAACACCATCTGTGTGGGAAAACAGCTTAGTGCATTCTTTAAAAACAGGCAAACAATTAATCCAGCATGTTGGCAGTTTTAGAGAAACTTACTAGAGAAGAATAAACTATGCTGCATCTTAAGTTTTAAAACAGCTTGAGCTTTATTTTGAGGGTGCATAAGTATGCCAAGCTCCTAATACTGTATACTTCTTAGTATATAATCTGTGATACTTAAAGTAGCAAGAAGTATAATCTGAACAGCTGCTAAACCATGGGCAGGTTACAAAACATAGTTTTAGGAAGCTCAAGAAGTTAAGAGTTGCTTATCTCACAAAACCAAAGGAAAACACTAAAAAAAAGCTCCAACTTCCACAAACCCTACCAAAGAAACACTAATTTGCCCAATACAAATGATCAATCTCTGGAGCAGGCTGGACACAAGAGGTTCCGAGATCACTACTTTTGCATCAGCAGTATTTTAGCATTATGGTTAGGCAACAAATTGCTTTTCAGCACATCCAACCTAGCTAGTTTACAGTGGAAATGTAACATGTGATTAGAATAACATCCTGTTTAGCAGCATTTCTATGTTTCAATTTACCCCAGTTCTACTAAGATTCAACAGGCATAAAACAGCTGGGCATGATTACATAAAACAGCTGGGCATGGATGGAAACCAAACTGAGATTTCACAATAGGTGGCATCTTATCTCCATGGCATAGGCAGCTAGTATAAAAGACAAGTGACCCCTGGCAGAAAACATTGTCCCTAAATATAAATCTGGTGAACTCTTTTTAAGACATTATTTCAGATCAAGCACTGGTACAGAAACATTGGTTTTGTTTTTTTTTTTTGTGGGCATAAGACAATGTTTAGGTTATTTTGAATGACTGGATTTTGACTGGGTTCTAGTTGACAAGCACATGCTGGGACCCGACCACCCATGTGCTGACACTGCAAGCACAAACTCCACCAGAACATTCACCTGGGAGATTGAAACACTCCCCCCCATCCCAGTCCTAGACAACAGATCTCATGTTCTCACCAAATCAGACACATGACATTCCTACTCGATATCACAGCTTTTACACCATTGCAGCCAAGACTGTGGACTCCGTGTTCTCTACTTTATTGCACCTCCTGATAAGCCTGCACCACAAAACTGCAAGTGCTCCTCTTCCGAAGCTCTCAGTCACACGCGATCCCAACACGGCACCTACCAGAGGACCCTCAGGACACAACGAAACAGCGGTGCCCCACAGTGCGATCAGCGTCCCATTCCTCTGACTAGACCCAAACTTTATATGTTTCAAACATTTCATCCCTGGAGCACCGGCGTGCATTGCTATGGACATGATAGCAGCACATCCATCCTTTGCCATGGCAGCATGGAGAGAACCTCCATGGACCCCACGATGGGCACCCATCACCCAGAGATGCCCACAGCCCATCCTGCTCCCTGCCAGGAGGTGCCAGGACACCTTCCCGCACTAGCTCCCACCTCAAGGATGCGGGAGGGCAGAGCGGGCTGGAAAAAGGGGGTCGATCCATCTGCCCCGTCAGCACACCCCTGGGGGTGGCGTGGCTCACCTGCGTGGGGCATTGTGATGGTCTCGTTGGCGTTGCTGGAGCCCACGTTATAGATGACGACGGCGGAGGCGTTCTGGGCGGCGGCGTGGCGGATCTTGTCCTTGTAGGTGCAGTTTCCCCGCGGGATCAGGGCCACCCAGCTCTTGCCCGGCGCCGGGGCGTTGAAGCGGGTGCCGGGGTCGCAGGCGTAGCGGTCGGCGGGCGAGGCAGAGAGGGCCACCTGCCCGCGGGCGTCCTGCTTGGGCGACTGCTCGCCGTAGCGCCCGCACTCGCTCTTCTCGCTGCGGAGCTCGGCGCTGCCAGCTGCCGGGTCGGCGTAGGTGATGTTGACGAAGGCCGTGTACCACTCCTCCTTCTCGGCCACGGTGAAGTCCAGGCACAGCAGATGCACGAAACAAAAGGACAGCAGCCATGTTGAGAGCGCCAGGCTGCGGCACGCTTGAATCACAGACATTGCCATCTTCATCTGCCGGCCCCCCCGCCCTCCCGCCGGCCGCCGCCCGCCGCCGGTCCGTGTATGCGTGCGCGCCCCGAGCCGCCGCTCCGAGCGGGGCGGCGCTGCTCCTGCCGGCGCCGTGCGGGACCAGCGAGCAAGCGGGGGAGGGGGCCCTCCCCTCTGCAGCCGCTGCCTAATTCATGTCGGAGCCGCTTGATTTCCTCGGGCTGGCCCCGTCTCCGCCTTCCCCTTTCCCTCCTCCCTCCTGCCCCTTCCTCCCCTCCCTCGACCTGCCCGCACAGCTGCCTCCCCCGCTGCTGGCAGCGGAGCTGGGGAAGAGCGCGGAGGGGGCGGCGCGGGGGGAGTTCCAGACGGGCACACGGCGGCGCAGTTCCCAGTGCGGGTTCAGCCCCGGCCCTGCCCCACGGACGCGCTGCCGGCGGAGGGGGGGGTCCTGGAGAAGGGGCTCCCGGCGGAGGGGCTGCTGGCAGAGGGGCTCCCGGCGGAGGGGCTCCCGCCAGAAGGGCTCCCGGCGGAGGGGCTCCTGGCAAAGGGGTCCCGGCGGAGGGGGCTCCCGGCAAAGGGGCTCCCGGCAAAGGGGCTCCCGGCAAAGGGGCTCTCGGCGGAGGAGGCTCCTGCCAG